>CAWUFW010007086.1:612500-1055816 GCA_963921515.1 Calotriton arnoldi
CCTTCTCGGGCCTTTGGCAGAGTGGCAGGCCGGGGGACAGGGCCCAGGGCTGGAGCATCTGACCCGGGGCCCGGTGGGGCCCCTGGACCCAGCCAGGGCTCCTGGGCCCAGAGGCACAGGGGAAGCCTCCCCGGGCCCGCGGGACCCCGTCCCGTGCACCCTGCCACGAGGCAGGCAAGAGGACGGAGCCCGGGGTGGGGAGGCACCCTCCCCAGGGCCCTCAGGGGGGGGCCCTTCAGGCTCCCCGGGCCTGGCAGAACCCCGTCTCGGGCCCCTGGCAAAGTGGCAGGCCAGGAGACTGAGCCTGGGGCCCCTGGACCCCGTCGGGGCTCCCGGGCAGAGGTGAAGCCTCCCCGGGCCCACGAGCCTCCATCCTGGGCACCAACGTTGGGCCGGGGGACAGAGCCCCGGGCAGGGGGGGGCGTCCTGGCCCGTCCGGCTGCCGGCTGAGGACCGCTAGGCCGAGAGGGGTTTTGGAGTACCCTGTTCCTAGTAATCCGGAGGAAGGGTACCCCCCTTTCTGATAACCTGTGCACACCGCGAGACTGAGGGGACCCAAGGCGCGGACACGCCCGGCCTCCTGGAGCCCTGGCTGGGATCGGGGAGGCAAACGAGCCCTCATCGGGACTTCCAGGGCAGCCCGGCCAGCTGGTCGCTTCATTGGAAAGCATTGCGCGTGACCAGATGGCCGAGGGGGAAGGCACGACCAGATGGCCGGGCCTGAAGGACGCCAATCTGCCCACCCCAAGCCTTCGCGGGAGGGCTCCCGTCTGCCCTTCGGAGGGCTTGGGGGCTCTGCGTCCCCGGGGCTCAGAGACCCCGGCTGGGCCTCGGGCCCGGGGCTGCGGACGGGGGTCCCCGACGGACCTCTGACCCTTGGTCACCCAGGCACCTTGACAGGTGGGTGAAGCAGGAGGGAGGCCTGCTCAGGCACGATGGACCCCCGTCCTGGGACCATGGCAGAGCAGGGGGGACAGAGCACGGTCCTCTAAGCCTGGCAGTGGAGGCCTCCTCAAGGCCCGCGTCCCGGGCGCCCTGCCAAGCGGCAGGCCCGAGGACGGAGCCCGGGGTGGGGAGGGCACCCTCCACCCCAGGGCCACCAAGGGCCCCTGCTGGAGCTCCTGAACCCAAACCGAGCTGGGGAATGCCCGACGGCCCTGGGCACATGGCGGAGTGGAGGACGGTGCCCAGTGTAGGGAGCGCCCGGCCAGAGCTCTCGGGCCCGGACGCCCAAGGGAGGACTGCCCGGGCCCGATGGAGCCCATCCCAGGCACTTTGCCATGCAGCGGGCTGGAGGACGGAGCCCCGGACAGGGGGGAAGGTGGTGCCTGGTCCCAGCCCATCTGGTCCCCGGCTGAGAACCGCGGCGGGAGGCCTCCAGGGGCCTGCATCGGACCACCAAGGGCCCCAGCCTATGCTCCTGAACCCAGCGAAGCTGGGGAAGGCCCGCCCAGGCCCAGGGAGTGGAACAGAGCCTGGGGTGGGAGCACCCGGCCAGAGCTCTCGGGCCCAGACGCCCAGGGGAGGACTGCCCAGGACCGATGGAGCCTGTCCTGGGCACTTTGCCATGCAGCGGGCAGTGGGGAGGTGTTGTCCGGGCCTAGCCCATCTGGTCCCCAGCTGAGAAATGCCAGCCCAGGAGCGGTTCCGGCATACCCTGTCCCTAGTAATCCGGAGGAATTCTACCCTTCTTTCTGGTAACCCGTGCGCACCGAGTGACGGAGGGGACCCAGAGGGCGGAGGCGCCCAACCTCCTGGAGCCCTGGCTGGGATCCGGGAGGCGGACGAGCCCTCATCGGGACTTCCAGGCCGGCCCGGCCATCTGGTTGCCCCATTGGAAAGCATTGCGCGCGACCAGATGGCCGGGCCAGAAGGGCGCCAATCTGCCCGCCCTGAGCCTTCACCGGAGGGCTCGGAGACCCCAGCTGGGCCTCAGGCCCGGGGCTGAGAATGGGGGTCCCCGGCGGACCTCCAACCCTAGCCCATGGCAGAGCTTAACCCATCCCTGGGCCCGCCAGGCGGTCCCAGGCCAGGCCGCGCGGGGGAGGCCTCCACGGGCCTGCGTCAGGCCACCAAGGGCCCCAGCCTATGCTCCTGAACCCAACCAAGTTGGGGAAGGCCCGCCCGGGCCCAGGGCGTGGGACGGAGCCCGGGGTGGGAGCACCCGGCCAGAGCTCTCGGGCCCGGACGCCCAGGGGAGGACTGCCCAGTACCGATGGAGCCTGTCCCGGGCACTTTTCCGCGCGGCGGGCCGGAGGAGGGAGCCCCGGGCAGTGGGGAGGTGTTGTCCGGGCCTAGCCCATCTTGTCCCCAGCTGAGAACCGCCAGCCCGGGAGCAGTTCCGGCATACCCTGTCCCTAGTAATCCGGAGGAAAGCTACCCTTCTTTCTGGTAGCCCGTGCGCACCTAGTGACGGAGGGGACCCAGGGCGCGGAGGCACCCGACCTCCTGGAGCCCTGGCTGGGATCGGGGAGGCGGACGAGCCCTCATCGGGACTTCCAGGCCGGCCCGGCCATCTGGTCGCCCCATTGGAAAGCATTGCGCGCGACCAGATGGCCGAGGGGAAAGGCGCGATCAGCTGGCCGGGCTAGAAGAACACCAATCTGCCCACCCAGAGCCTTCGCGGGAGAGCTCCCGCCTGCCCTTTGGAGGGCTTGGGGGCTCTGCTTCCCGGGGGCTCATCAGCGCCCTTAGCTGGGTCTCGGGCACGGGGCTGCAAGGGGGGCCCCTGACGGAACTCTGACCCGGGGCCCGCAGGCACCTTGACATGCAGGTAAAGCGGGGGAGGCCTGCCCTGGCCCGATGGACCCCCGTGACGGGCACCCGGACCCTCGGCTGGCCACAGGACGTGAGCTCCCGCACCCCAGGGCCCACCTGAGCCCAGGCCCCGGAACCGGTCTCCGCTTCTGAACCCAGCCAGGCTGGGGAGGTGGGGAGCCTCCCCGGGCACCAGGGACCCCTGTCCCGGGCAGACGGACCCTTGGCAGGCCGCAGGACGGGGGCTCCAACACCCCAGGCCCTGCCCGAAACCCAGGCCCCGGACCCGGTCCCTGTTTCTCAACCCAGCCAGGCCGGGGGATCTGGGAGCCTGCCCGGGCACGAGGGACCCCCGTCCCGGGCACATGGAACCTTGGATGGCCGCAGGACGTGGGCTCCTGTTCCACAGATTTTTTTCATAACTCCGTGGAACTCCGCGTAGTGGCACTACGCCAACTCCGCCCAGGGTTAGTGTGGTAGTCTTCACCACACTTACAAGGTGAACAATGACCTGTATATTCCATCCATCTTTGGAGACCGACCCACTGCTCAAAAGGAAAAATAAAATGACAATAACGTATCGTTATTACCGTTTTATTTTTCCTATTGCAGTCAGTGGTGGGGCGAATCTGCCCAGAGGATGTGGAGGAGTGGTTTGCACTTCCTAAGTGCGCATGACTGTTTGGCCAGCCAAACATTCATGCGCACTTTGCATGTGCCTCACCAGGCTGCATTACACAGCCTGGTGAGGAGCATGCACAGGCTCCCTGCCTCCGTCTGAGCGCCGATCCACAGTGCTCAGACCAATCACAATGCTGCATTGCAGCATTGTGATTGGCTCAGGGGAGCCTGTGTGCCCGGGTGCTTCCTGCTGCCGGCCAGGACTGGAGACAGGATGAAGAAAGATGAAGAGGACGGAGGAGAGGTGATGGCCAGCCATTCCAGGTAAGTCCTTTTTTCCTTTTTTTTCATTCCCACCACCCCCATCCAGTAGCAGTCGCTACTGCCCCCTTGAGTTGGAGTTACCAAGTTACAATACGTTTGATAGCCATTGAAACAAAAGTGTTCTGTCATCCAAGTCTCTTGAAGACATATTAGATCATATTTGCTGATAAATGTAAACCAGTCTGCATTGGAGAGTTTAGCGCCTAGCCCCCCTCTCCCATTGATAGGGAATTCCCTGATGAGCTGAGAATAGCATCTAAATCGGTTTGAACTGAGTATCCAACTGAGTCATTATTATGATCAAAAATTGTTGACACAGCTGTTCACAGGTGGTCATAAAAATGGCAATTAATTTCTTCAACGGAGTTAAGGGGCAGAAAGGTGTTCCTTGTTTCAACATTTTATCCATCTGAAGTCCCCCTCACCTCGGCTGAGCCAGATAATATATTGGCAGATGGCTTCGAGTTCTGCATATTTGGCCTGTAAAAGTAACCCAAGGATAGGCCTGAATACCGCCAAGTGAATGAATCAAATAGGTCAGGCAATTCAACATGCTTACCAGTCTTGGATTTCTGAAAATGTTTGCAATGCAGTCACCTTCCACGGGGTTTGGGTCAAATCGAGCATGGTTAACTCACCCGACTGAAAGAAGTTCACAAAACAAATTAACCCTGAGCTCTTTTTCAGCCAATTGACTACCTTATATTTTAAGGCAACCCCAAGTTCTTTCTTATCAGCAGCCAAAGGTGGAACATTTTTTTGGATGCAAAACATAAGGGGTACTTTCTGGGGGTAAAAGATGATGACTATTATTACTGTAAGAAATTAATTGGGTTATTGGTTGAAGGGGTGAAACTTTGCACAAGCAGCACCCACAATTCTAGTAGGGTGGGCGGAACTCGCAGAGTTTTACTCTGCGAAATCCACAGGGTTACATAAAAACTCTTTAAGATTCCGTGTAGTGCCGCCCATCGCTGCTCTGAATACTCGAGGGTTGTTTATTGCCTCTAAATGCTCCAGGGCCTGGTACCTTGTCATGCTTGGGTCACGTCGCAAGCACTTTTCGCATAATTGATGACGGGGGACCGGAAAGGTGCATGAGAAGCCCGTACCACAGTCCACCCTTCATTCTCTGCATTGTGTGATGATTCCCCATAATGGTATGGTTTAGTGTGACGGTTACTCAATCCCGGAACTGTGTTATAGGCTGTTCCCCTTACCCACATACGATAAGCATTACATTGGGTGATTCACCAAGCATAAACACCTGTGCTGGAGCTTGCGCTCCCTCCCATTTTCTTTCTGACCATCCTGCCCGGTATACCCCCCTCCTCCGGTCAAACAATGCACTATGATGCACTCGAATCACGCAGCTCAATCAGTGCCCGCCCTAGCTCCAGTCTCCTCAGCCAGAGGACAAGTGAAACAGCAGCCATGAACAATGACAGTGACAAGCCAAACCCAGTTTTTTAAGGTCCAGGGATCCCAGTGCCGGATGGTATTACCCAATATCGCTATAGACGTCAGTAGGTTGTAGGAGGGTTCACTCGAGGCACTGGACCTCTCCAGCCTCTAAGTTGCTACTGTGGGAAAAATTGTGAGTGTCATCCCCTCCTTGTTGTTATTGAATAGATAAGCACAAGGAGATCTCGATTCTTTTTCAGAAAGTTCTTTTTTTATTGTTTATCTTTTTTACATTTGTTTTTCTTCATGTTTTGTATGATTTTGTACAGGTATAGTATCCTTGTATTCAAGGTATTCCTAACAGCACATTGCTAAAGCTGCACCAGCCGACACGTGTTTCGCCCTTAGGGGTCAATTAGACCTGGGCTTTCTCAAGGCTTTTTAAAACTGATATTACAGCACAGTCTGATTCATACAATCATCATTAAAATCAATTACGTTCTTCGCTTTTATATTTATCATGTTGGAATTTCTGAGTCCTGGGTCAATCCCTCGTTGTCGGGTCCTGATAGGAATGCAGCGACTTAACGTGGCTTAACGCTGCCTTGTAAATAAGGCCCCCTTTCACGCTATGCTTAGCGTGAAAGGGGTGGGCAGTGGGTGTTGTGGTGGGCGTTTCACCGCAACACCCATTGTTTTTGATGCTGCCCCCTATTTACAAGGGCAGCTAAATAGGAGGCAGCGCCAAAATTAAGATCAGGAAAAACCTGGTCTCTTAAGTTGGCGAAATGAGGAGAAATGCTTTATTTCTCCTCATTTTTGCTTTTTCCATGTGTGCTGCCTTGTGCAGCACACTTGGAGATGGCAAAACACCTTGGATTGTTTATGTGTAGGAAGGTGATCCTTCCTGCACATAAACAATCCTTAAAAAAAAAAGACATTTTGTAACTTCCATGTGTGCTGCATTAAGCAGCACACATAGAAATGACAAAATGGCATTTCAGGATTGTTTATGTGCAGGGAGGGACACCTTCCTACACATAAACAATCTTCCTCTGCATGCAGACACCCTTGCACTATGGTGCAAGGGTGCCTGCATTTGTGCTACAATGCTAAGTATAGCGCCAGTGCAGGGGGAAACGCAAGGCTGCACCATATTGTTGTAAATATGGTGCAGCCTTGCGTTTCTGAAGTGGCGGAGTGAGGCGTTAAGCCATGACGGCTAACGCCTCACTCCGCCACTTCCGTGTACATATGCCCCTCAGTATTAGACATGCCATTCTTAAGGTTTTGCCTACTTGCCTCCTCTTTTTGCTGTATCCTTTTGGTGGCCTAAGGACTCTCAGCACTTTACCACTGCTGACCAGTAATAAAGTGCATGTGCTTCTCCCCAAAACATGGCAACATTGGTGTATACACAATTGACATATTTAGTTTACTTATAAGTCTCTTGTAAAGTGGTATCCCATATACCCAGGCCCTGTGATATAAATGCTACTAGTGGGCCTGCAGCACTGATTGTGCTACCCACACAAGTAGCCGTTCAAACCTGTCTCAGGCCTACCATTGCAAGGCCTATGTGTGCAGTTTTCTGCCACTTCAACTTGGCTTTTAAAAACAGTTGCCAAGCCTTAAACTACATTTTACTACACACAAGTCACCCTAAGGTAGGCCCTAGGTAGCCCTCAGGGCAGAGTGCTGTGTAACTAAAAGGTAGGACATGCATGTTTAAGTTTTACATGTCCTGGTAGTGACATACAGCTAAATACGTTTTTCACTATTGTGAGCCCTACTCCTCTTATAGGCTACTATTGAGAATTCCTTAAAACACTTGTAAGCTGTAATTTCTCATCAGAAGGAATGGCTGGATCATGGATTATATCTTTGGAATGGTAATGATAAATCCTCTTTAATGGTAAAGTTGGATTTAACATTACTATTTTAGAAAGTAAGAATTTCCCTGCTCTTACGGCTCTGTGTACCTTGCAGCCTGTCTCCAATACATGCCTGGGGTGTATGAATGCTACACTTTGTGCATTCCCTCAAGACAGCCACAGACACAGGATGGGTGGGTGTGACAGAGAACTCATCTGCATTCATCTGCATTCTGATATCTCCTCCTGGGGAGGAAGAGAGAGGAGGAGCTGACACTGACACTAGGCCTGGGCGGTGAACTCCGCTCTGTTCGTGGAGTTTGAGGAGTTTTCCGCACTCCATGCTCTGCTACGTGTTGAGAAACCTTCCCTTCGCATTGAGGAAGCTGGTGCTTGAGTAGAACTTCTACTCGAGCAGCAGAAAGAAGCAGTGCCCTCTTGCGCTGCGCATGATGCTATTTGCTCTGATTTTACAGCGCGGACAAACACCCGGTGCTAAAAATCAGTGCGCGGCAGAGTTTTTTTTTCACTTTGTAGAGTTCTGTCTAGCGAAGCTCCGCCCAGGCCTATCTTACACCTGAATAGGCAGTGTCCTGTTTCCCACACAAAGAGATGACTACATCCTACTGATAGTCTGGAGCCAGGGCTAGGAGGAAAGGGGGACCTATGCACTTTAAAGGCCTGCTTTGAAGTCACCTCCACTTCAAAGGCACAACTGGGTATAAGTACTGAGCCTCTGACCCTACCAAGACAGTACACTTCTGGACCTGTAAAGAACTTTGCCAGAAGTAAAGACTGCTGTGCTACAAGGTATGCCACTCTGCTTGACTGCTGCCCTGGAAGAGCTGCTTTTCTGCTCTGCTGTGCTGCCCTGCTGATCTCTGCCCTACTGAGGATAAGAACTGGACCCACCTCACTTGAACCCGGAGTGACTCCAAGGGCTTGCTGGCTTGTCCCCTGTCCTGAAGTCTCAGGGCCATCAAAGACTTCCTACAACTCTGCAACAGCCCCTGGACTCTGCCATCTGTGAGTCATGCCCTGTCAAGTGGTGCCAATCCAGACTTGGGCCCTTGAAAGGGAGCTTCTGCTGTTCAGAACCATCAAAATCAACTCCGTGCAGATCGGTACTGACACATTTCCCTTCGACGCCGACAAAGAGCTGATCAACAACATCGCTTGGCAGACTGCATGGCTCAATGACGACATACAGTGTGGCTCGATGACGACGTAGTGCCTGCATCGTAAAGGGGTTCCTCGATGAAGCCTTCATCGTCTGTGCAGATTGGAACTGATGCATTGAGTCCTCGACATCGATGCTTCCTCCATCCAAGGTAATTTTTCAGTGGGACCTGCGTGAGTCCTGTAGCCAGCCTGCCCTCCATTGCGGTTGGCCTGAACTTTGAATTTACCCTGATTCACCGCAACCTCAAGTAATACCTAAGAGCTATTTGCTTCTGCGCACTACAATTTAATGTAATTTTCAAAAATTCATAACTCCGGTTCTACACATTGGATTGTTTGTTGTTTTGGTCTTGTTTTAGACATAAAAATATAATCTATGTTTCTAAACATATGTGGAATATTTTTGTAGGGTTTTCATTGTGTTACTGTGTGTGTATGTTGCACAAATACTTTACACATTGTCTATTTAGATAAGGATGACTGCTCTGTGCCAAGCTACCAGAGGATAAGCACAGGTTATCTTTTAGTGTGTATCTAGCTTACCCTGAATAGAATAGTGGTTCCTGCTTGGAGAGGGTGCACACCTCTGTCAAACAGAAGCACCAGTTCTAACATTACTCAGATTTTAGAGCTACACAAAATCACCCTATGGCACTGCACAGACACAAGTCCTAGATCTCACCCCTGAACACCAATGTAGGAAATTGGGTTACTGGTTGAGAGGTGTGAAACCCTACTCAAGTAGCGACCACAATTCTAGTCAGGGTAGAACACAAGCACACCCCAAATTAACCTTTGCTTATTCCTCTGGTAGTTTGGCACAAAGCTGTCAGGCTTAATTTAGAGATGTGCAATTTTATAGATTTGGACTGAAATATTGCTCAAAGCACAATGCTCAAACTGTGGTTATCTGGCCGTGTCGGACCAGGAAAAACCTCACAATTTCAGGCCGACCGCGATGGAGCACGGGTCAGATACAGGGACAAATTTAGACAAGTTGAACAAAGTACCTCAAATCCTGGTTGCCGAGTGTTGCGAGATCCCATGTTGAGGGTGCATCATGCAGCCGCTGTTCCGATGAGCTGCGATGTGAGGTCCTGTGTCGAGGATGCATCCCGCAGCAGCGATTTTGGGGGTGGGGTGCTGCGATGGGAGGTCCTGCGTAATGGAGGCGTTGCACAGCAGAAGTTGTGAAGAGCTGTAGATTCCTGTGTCTGGGATGCGTTGCGCGGCAGCGGTTCCAATGCGGAGCTATGAGGAAATACGTTGCACTGCAACGGTTCTGCCCAAAAGAGTGCAGCTGGGTTGTCAACACGATGTCTGAATGCTTAAAGTTCTATATATTCTAAACTGCAAAAAAACATATTGACAAAAAAATAATTTGTAATAAACTGCAAGACTATTTTAACAAATCGTGTGTAGAAAGACAAGCAAAGCGAGGGGGTAGCTGCTGTTGCAAATGGTCGTGCCACTGTAATATGAGCATAACATAATCTTAGGGTTTGGCTTGTAAATTAGGTGGCCTCTCTATGCAATTAAGAACTAAGGTTTATAGGGGAGAAGAGCGCTGTTGGACCAAATGCTGGCCCTCTTCGGAACCCTCTGTTTCCGAAAACCCCCTTTTAAAGACCTTTTCACTTGGGGTAGTTTAGTTTGCACTCGTCAATTCACAGTGACAGCACTAATCAATTGGCATCTATAAACGATAGCTCTTTTAGGTCAGGTAGATCTTCAGCACCCGTAAACCACTGGAGATGTGAACACTTAGGGCCATAAGAATGAACACATTTTCCCATAGACACAGAATGGGTAAAACCCTTTGATACATCTGGCTCTTAGTAACACATTCTGGTATACGCTGTCTGGTACCAATCCTACATTGCCACCTTGTGGCGAGTCTAAGTACAACGCGGCTGTAAACTAGAGACTGATATAAAACGATGTCGTTGGATCAGAATCCAGGAAAGGCTGTTCACTAGGAGCTAGCCCTGACATGGCAATGTGAGTATAAGTCATAAAGTGAACCTCACCCGCAAACAGGGTCTTAACACGGACACTTAAGGACCCTCCACTTCTGTCCGACACCACACCCAAACAACCATTGGCAAAGCCAATCGGCCTCGCCCATGGGTAGGCTATTGACTTTGGTTTGGCAATAGAGTGGGGGTGACTAAAGGGGGGTGGGGGAGGCAGGAGGGCGGATAATGGGATGATTTTAAAAAACGTTATAAAGCGGTCAGCGAGGGGCTCTTCATAGCACTTTTTAGGTTGAGATTGAAGAGATCGGGCGGGAGGGGAAGAAGAACGAGGGAAGGGATGAAAAGAAACAGGGAGGGAGGGGGTGGGGATAAGTTCAATAAAAAAGAGGCTTAACCTATTTCAGGTGTCCAGCAGCAAGGTTCAAAAGGCTAGAAACTGTTTCGCTACCACCAACGAGAGTAGGTCAGCTAAAATAACTTCCATACATCCTGCATTGGCACGTGTGGACTGTACAGCCAATGAACACTTCGGAATTCAGTGCAGCACACCAAGATTGGCTGAGGTTCTGCTGATTCTCCAATTAAAGGTGAATATTAAAAAGTCCCACTGGAAGACAGTCTTATGATAAAGCAACAATGTACTGTTACTGGCAAAATCATGTAACATCATTAATCCACACACTGAACAATCAGTATGTTAAATTTAAATGCAGATTTATTCTGACTCAATTACTTCAATTTTAGATAGTATTTTTTTTTGGTACAAAATAATCACGTCATCCGCACGATAAGTAAGGATGCATATTTTATGATTATTTTGTACCCAAAAAAATACTATCTAAAATTGAAGTAATTGAGTCAGAATAAAACTTCACTAGAATTTAACACACTGATTGTTCAGTGTGTGACCCCTTATATGCCATATCGGCTGTGCTGCTGATACAAAAGTACAGCTTAAACACAATGACGTGGCTTCTGTGGAACTGCCATTTATATTATTATATTTAAACATACGTACTACTTTTTTCTATATTGGAAATCCACATTTCGATATTTCTTCATGGCATAAATAAATCGCAGCCTTCTTCAATTTGAAAAATGAAGTTGGCAGGCTCCAGACAAACAGTCGCACGTGTTTCATTAAGTTGCACATACCATTCCTGGTAAATAGGAATATTTCGCACTGCAGGGCACAGCTGACTGTCAGACTGCTGAATCAGGCGTAGCAAATGTATGCGGAGGAAGACTGCTGGTTGCTAAAACGAGAAACCAACTAAAAATCTAGCAAAGGTCACCTTGAAAGGGTTCTGTTTCCCCAACGAGAAAACACCACTGATGTGCATCTCTGTGTCACCACTGTTGGAATTGTGTGCACTCCTTTGTTAGTGGAACAAATAAGTGACTAGTGGTTACACGCACTCTCAGCAGGAGAATTGCTTAGAAAGGGAGCTTTAAAGGGTCTGTAATGCTATTAAGAGGACAAACATACTTGCAAGACCCCCTTGGAAATCTTTTGTTCTTCTGTAAATATGTGTCTTCCTCCTTTGTGGTGAGATGTGCTACCGGCAGCCACAAAGGAGATCTGTAGTTGAGTCACAGAAAACATTTAATTAAGACTATTTCTGAATCAGAATGCCCCCCAGCCATCTCGTCAAAGGGCGTCAGTAAGGTAGAGAAAAATATACCCACTGATTAAAAACAGGGTAAAACAAATGCCCCATCCCTCCCTACCGAATAGGCCATGATACATCGCATGCCAATACAGTGTGGTAATTACAACGACCGCGTTGTTACATCGCATACTATTACAACGCACGCAGTTACACGACTAGCTGTAGGGGGCGCGCTCGTACCCAATATGACTGAAAAATGCCATGTTCCAGCATCACATTGCACTAGTGTGTTGCTGACCATTGTGGGGGATTATAGCACTTGCTCCCTGTAGCGGAAGATGGTGGGATTTGAGCCTGCGAATGCTAACTACTGATTCAACTATCACCTTCCAGCACCGGGTGGGAAGCCAATAGGAGGCCGTCTTACCACCGGCAGCGTGGCTTCACCAATAATACTCTGCCATGTTCCGGCATCCCATTGCATTAGTGTGCTTGCTGACAGTTGTGTGAAATTACAGCGCTTGCTCACAGTAGCGGAAACTGGTGGGATTTGAACCTGCGAATGCTAACTACTGATTCAACTAGTAATTCCCTGCACCAAGTGGGATGCCAATAGGAGGCCGTCTTACAACAGGCAGCGTGACTTCACCATTATTACCATCCGATTCAGTGATAGTTACATTTTTAAAACAGTTTCCTAAAGCCACTGCATCACAATTGTGCACTATAAGACTCTTGAAAAAGAAACACAAAGACGGCCATCTACGTCCCTCGACAATCCAGCGACATCTGCTGGACACATAACGTAACGTACGCGCTTACTTTTAAAGTAGCAAACAATTATGCACTGGAGGAACTAATAGTGTCTATGGCTGCGACTGCTAACTACTGATTCAACTATCACTTCCCAGTACTAAGTGGGATCCAATAGGAGGCTGTCATACCACGGGCCATGTGGCTTCACCATCGTTACCCTCCACTTTAGTGATGTCGGTTGTATTTCCCTTTCTTAACTTATTCGCGGTCTCCTAGCCCCCCACTTCTGTGGGCACCGGGGCCTGACTTGACATGCCTGAAATTTATGCTATTGTAACTCATTTAAGCTATGCTTCAAACCATTTCTTTAAACAGTTACACAGGCGGGAGACAGGTAACCAAGCCCATATGATTACACGCCAGCTCATTGCCCGACGTTTTAGCCAGTCTTACAGCTTAGGGAGTGTTAAACAAAATAAATTGTCACCCTTGAAGCCGGGAGGTGGTTAGTCCTGTGTGGGTACGGAAATTTACCAGGCTGGCAGTCGCAACTGGTGGTGCTGGCTGCAGTGTCCTTCTAGCTAGGACCCTGTTGCTATCACCTTCATACCATGGTAGGTGGCAGCGCACCTTATACCACACCCCAACCTCACACCGATAGCATAAATCATCCGTGTTTGAAAGCAGTGCGCGGGCAATGTTATACAAGACAACTGACTACCAGTACTCGGCATAGGGAAACACAACTCAGAACTAATACATTTGGACCAAGGTTTCCGCCTAAATGAACCCTTTTGCAGCATCAAGATAATGAAAGACTGGGGAAATCGCAATCCTCTGCTCTGCACCTCGCAGTTGGATGCCGCTCCCTGCAAACCGGTAACGGCTCACTGTTCTAGTTCACCTCTTAGCCTCTACTGCGTGAAACACCAGGATGTTGACCACAGGGACATTTGAGAAATATTTTTTCTGGGGCCCTGGGCCAGACATATTTTGTGGCCAGGTCACTGCCACTGCATAGGACACTGGTACAAGTTCTAAATGTGTTTACCTCTAATATTGGGGGATAGTGACATGCAATATTGTGACCGCCCACTAGTCTTACTACAATTATTCCCTGAAACAACACAACATTTTTCTGCAAAATATCTATTAGACTCACATCTCTCCCACTTCAAAATGAATTAAGGCAAATGGAATTTGAAACATCTGTTTAAGCCCTATTTGAGGTCATCAGGGCAAGACTGTCTCCAAAACAACGATGGCGCTTTCAGGGGCCCCCTGAAGGGCTGGGGCCCTGGGCCATAGCCCACCTTACCCATGCCTTTGTATTTCCTCTCGATTAGATATGAATTTCCACCTGACAAAACTCCGGTCCCTCTCCTGGCAGGACATTAATCACCGAAGGTTATCCCGACTTTTCTTTTTCCCGAAAATGTGGAAGCCGAGAGCGGGGAACCGGTGGGGCTGGTAATGGGTAAGGTCCACGCCAGAAGTCGTTTTCGCTTACTCGGCGGACGACGGAGCATACCACGCTTCACAGCCAGCTACAAACAATTTCTTGGATTTGGGATTTGGACTTAGACCGACATAATTTAATTCTACGCCGATTTGTATAATTTGGACCAGATGGTACTGACGTTACTTGATCTAATATATTGCCCTGATGAAGTCTGCTGTAACTGTCAGCTATAGACGAAACACGTGTTGGCGAAAGGGCATCTGTAAAGACGGTGGAATAAATAACCTCTGAATCCACGAACTCAGCTTGGAAGACTCTGTGTGCTTGGAGTAATTGATGGACTATTGTAGGACTTGATCTACACTGAGGGGAATTGTTGGCTTCCCCTCCTCTTGAAGCACCAGCCTGACAATTTTGTGTTCAAAACGTTTGATGATGTTTCATTTTTTCTAACAATTGGTAGAGTGCACCTAGTTTACCTAGCCAAATCTTGCTGTTCAATGGGTAAAGTATAATCCTGCCGCCAACCATACAACGGTCCTGGCCCGTTGCCAAGCATTAGGACTTTTAGTATTAACTAACCCGTACAATATGGGGTTAAAAATTTGGGGTGCCAAAATTGCGGTTTACCCTGCGCCCACACCCCTAACATTCTAAGGCCCAGAAAATAAACCCATGGAATGTGGAACAAATATACATTCCTTATTATATTCTATCTAACTATAACCAATTGCAACATAAAAGCTAGCCTTCTGTTTTAGTTCTGGAGGTGCCATGGAGAGGCTTCCCTATTACTTTAACATCACCGCTTAGGTCCAGATTGCAACGTATGTACAGGCTTGGCCACTTCCAAGCATGCTAATTACTGTTAGCACGGATTACAACAATGACGTGCGCAATTTGTTCATCCGGTACTCATTTTTATCAACCTCAGAAGGATGAAAAGCTGAGTGGACCTGCCAGGATATGAACCTGTGACCATGAGGTCAAGCACCAGCCCCTACAGTGGTCGCATTATCCCCCTACGCCACCGGACCCAGCGCAGTTTCATGGCAACTTTAGCTGCGAATTCTAGAGTTCTGGTATTATGCTGTACTTTTGACGTAGCGCCAAGATGCCCCGAGAGTTCTCAGTGTGCTCCAAAAGTATTATTTAAAATTTATGCCAACGTTTTATGTGCCATTTTTTCCCTTGCTGCCAAGTGGCCCCATGCCATGGGCAACTCGGTCGCCCTATTTTCACTTTTACGGCAACGGCGGCTTGCCTGCTCAGATGTTGAGCTTACGTTTACGTTGTTAAACCGAAAGTGTAAGTTTAAGGATTCAAAGTGCTGTAGGCTAAAACGCCAGCATGACATTAGAGCTCACCAGCCATGCCTGTATCTACCAACGCTGCTACAGCTCACCTACGGTCCAGTCTTAGCTATTAAACACGATGCGAGAACTGGTCATGTCACACTTCAGAGGCGATCGATCCTGCTGCACAGGACTCAGGGCCATTTCTACCATTAGGCAAGACTAGGCGGCTGAAGGGGGAGGGCGGCAAAAAACATGAGTTTGGGAATCCCCTTGAACGGCCTTCAACCTCGAAAGCGCATTGGGTAGCGCCTTCTACAATTCGACGTGACGTGATGACGTCACGTTCGGCGCCATGGGCGGGGGCCGTGCGCGCCGATTTCCGACTTCCGATTCGCTCTCGACCTGATCGGAGTCGGACCTCTGTCTGTGCTCGCACGGTCGCACCCTGTGCTGACCCCAAGGTGCCTGCCCGCTTCTAGGAGTATCCGTTCTTCTGAGAGGTAATGGGGAATATGGGTGTAAATAATGTAACTTATCATTAGGGGTGCATTTGTAGCGACCAAAACAGACATCGTTTGTTCTATTTTTAGCAACCACCTCTTGAAGGACCACATGGACCAAAATGCATTGTGGCAAAATCATGGAGCTTACCTCACAATGACCATGGAAAATGTTCGCCATTGACCAGCACTGTATATATGTTGATTCTGATTTGAATTTCATGTCGACAAAAGTTGAAGATTTCGTTAAAATATTTGAATATAGTGAATTTATATTTTGAATGAATCGGGCAATAATACATTTGCTTAACTTTTCATGAACTAATGACCGTGTGGTTCACAAATTCATGAAGTCTGTATTGTCTCTCCTCATAAACTCACTTTTTCAAAGACACCTGATCTTCCTGATGCTCCACTGAACCTGTATTTGAGTGATACCAGTCAGAAACCTGCTTTGGGGCTCCCAAACACCATCCCTTTTTTTTCTGACGTTCAATGAAGTTTCTGTCCTGTTCGCTCTTCCTATGTAGGTGCATACCAGAAGGGACTGTTGGGAAATTGCTCATTCAGCTTGCCAAATCAAATACAATGTCTTGGCTGGTTACATCACTACATAAGCCCTTGCATTCTACCAGTTAGAGCCTAACAAAAGGTGTATAGAATGTTAGGATGCAAGGATGACTAGTTTGTTCTGCTGGTTGGTAAACAAATACAAGTCTCTCTTTGGAAGGAGAATGGGTTAATTTGTTGGGAAGGGGGCAGCAAGCAAGCGAAAAAGAAAGTGGGTGCGACTGGGTTGTGCCCATGGGTGGCAGTGCAGTTGCCAACTAGATGTGAAGTGGAGGAAGTCTCTTTGCTAGAAAAGGATGGTTATGGTGTAAATTCCTAGAGGCTTTGGGATTGAATGGGTTGTGGCTGCAGACTGTATTGGGGTTGAGAATTTAGAGACTGGGCAAACTTGTATGGATTCTCGAGACACATCTTGAGGATGAAGAAGGAAGGTGACTTCAAGATCTGATGTCAATGGTTTTCTGGCAGTATGCCACCATCCAGTTTTTCTTCCATCACACTATCATTGATACTGCAAACGCCTGCTGTGCATTTAGGATGATGAGTGAAGAACTGTAGGAATCCATTTTAAGAATGCTCTTTTATGAGAGATTACATTATCACTTTCCCACCTCATTGGGTTGTGTCCAAGGTTCTAGTTTATGATGTGGCGACCCAAGGCATCACCTTAACGGGCGTTTGGTAATTGCTACCCAGGTGGTGGATAATGATCCAGTCTTATATGCCTGACCAGTGAGGGTGACGTTTCAGACTGGTTCTGTCTTTTTTTTTTTTTTTTTACCTGTGATGTTCTATTACTTGGCCAGGATGAGCGTTTATCATTAGTGGTGATGTCTGAAACCAGTCACAAGACACCCCATACTCAAAAAGATTGAAGTGCATCTAGTGATTGTGTGTGTCATGTGTATGTCTTCAGGCAAAACAATTCGTATGGTCACTCTAGATTTCCATCCTCTGTCCCAGCTATATAGATCACCTAGTTGATAGTGGGCATTATGTGCTCTGCTTCATTCGTTAGCTGCGGGTACCTGGGTGCGAGGTATTGGTGTTGTATCCTGAGAAATTTCGGGTCTTACGAAAGATCAGTTGGCCAATTGTCCGTTCAGTGCTTGAAACAGTTCGTAGGTGGCCATAATTGTTTTCTGGCTTGGGGATCATTTCATTGGCTGAGACTGGATGACGTTTAATTAGTCTAGTTATCGATTAGTTCAAGGAGGCTGCAGGAATTGGCACTGGTCCTTGCCCACCCGATGGTCGGGATGTGCTCTGGTGGCACCTGCTATCCCTGGCAGCACTTCCTGGATCTAGTTCTAGAAGACTTCAGCAACACTGGGGATGCAGAAACGTTGGCATTTGTGTCACCTAATGGCAACTTGAGTTGAGAATATTGTCATGTACCAAGAATCTAGATCTAGCAGAAGCTAGTGAGATCCAGAATTGAAGTAAATCTTTGAGAACTATCTCTACCTGTTGACTTTAGCCACAAGATCATCTACTGCGGTGGTGTCGCGGCACTCATTTTTTGATTGCTTGGTTAGCGAGGTTTATATCTAATGCATTAATTCTTCTTGCCTGGATGACAGGGGGAGAGAGTGATGGTAGTAAAAGGGAGGGGGCGGCATTTTTCAATTCTTGCCTAGGGCGGCAAAAACACCTAGAAACGGCCCTGACAGGACTACGAAATAGTTTTAACGTTTTGTACCGACGTACAAGCATACATTTTCATAATGGGTCACGTAAAAATAATAAAATGTCAACTTTAGAAAGTTACTTTGATGCCATTTAGAAGCACGTTAAGGTCAGATATGCACATATCTAGGTGAAAGAAGCACTAGATTGCTTGACAGCTTGAGGGCATGAATATGAAAAAGCTGAGTGGGCCTGCTGGGATTTGAACCTGTGACCATGAGGACCAACACAGGCCCCTACAGAAGACACATTAGTGCACTAAGCCACCAGACCTGGCAGAACTTCCATTCTCGCAAGAAAATGTCAAAACAAAACAATGGACTCTGAAATATCGCTGACTTAATAGAGACTCTGGGCGCTCACAGAGCACAGGGCTTACACAAACCGTTTCCGGGTGCAAACAGCAGGAAGTAAATAAAACCCTTCCATAGCTCAGTGAGGACGAAATCCAGAGCCCCATATTAACTGTCCTGCCCATCCAGCATATCTGTGGTCCCAAAATAAACAAAGCTTGGCCCTGAGCGTACTAACGGCGGATATCCTGCTCCCCTCTTCCAACTATTCTGTAAAGGAGCCCACAAGATTTATTCCTGGTCTCACCTTACAATCAATGCCGCCACTACAGGCGGCCTCTGCTCCCTGATCCAGCCTCGAGGGCGCTGCGCCCGTGCCGACCTTTTGTGTTACGCAAGGCCTGCCAGAGTCAGCCCTCGTCGTGATAGCTTGCCGCTCCTCCAAGGCACTGCCCTTGCTAGCCTCGGGCGCTCGCCAATTCTGGGCTCCCCCCTTTGGCGCCGCCGTGTTGGCTTCAGGGGCCTCGGGGAACCTTCATTCCTGGCCACGCTCCCGTCAAAGCGGAGATTTTGAGGCAACCTGACCTTTTGAAAATTGCAAGCAGCAGGCTTTTAAATGCCGTCCTCTCCTCGAAAACATGCCACACCTGGCTTGGCTGCATCTTTCTTTAGATACTTTCCACGATGAAGCTGTTCCCGCCACCATGCACCCCAGTGCTGATTGCTGCTTGTTGAAGTTCCCAGGCGCCCAACGCCTCCTCGTACCGCCGTCCTGGCTGCCAGTAAGGGGGATGGTGTACTCGTCTTTTCTGTAGATAGTGGTACCAGCCGTAGGTTTCTCAACCGGTTCCCGCCAGATAGAGCCCAATCCTTGCCGCAGCTCGATAACTCCTGGCGCCGCCTTCCTCCTCGGCGGCCTGGTCCCCTCCGTCGAATCGCCCATTCTTATTCTTTCTTCTCCTGGCATGGGGGGGTTGTGTGTTCACTCAGGGCCTTGCGCCCTTATTTACCCCCCCCCGGCCGCTTGCCACCTCATCCCCTGATTGGGGAGGAGTTGGCTACTTTGGGGCGACCAATCCTGGTCGCCTCCTTTTTCGCGGGCTTCCATGACGGGAGGGAGGCTTCCCGCCTCCGGGCGGCGTTTGCCCCGGGCCCCCATCAGGTCCGGCTGCGCCTTTCCCGGCCCAGGTTTCAACGCGGTCATTACAATGACCGCATTGTTACATTGCATACTATTACAACGCAAGTCGTTACAACAACTTGCTGTAGGGGGCATGCTGGATTTTGGAATAGTATACTTTACTATTCCAACTCCAGTCTGTGCAACAGTAGGGAAGGTGTTGGATTTTAAATCCAACACCTTCTGCCCACTACAGCAAGTCGTTGTTACGACTTGCGTTGGAATGGTTTGCAATGTAACAATGCGGTTGTTGTAACAACCGCGTTGTAATGGCATGCGATGTATCGCATGCGTTGTAAACGATGTTTCCCCTCCCTACCTAATGGGAACAAGGGCCCTGTGCTGCTCGGTAATTGGGAGGAAGTCACCTCCCACAGACTGGAAAGGGTTTCTTGCCTTCACTGAGCAGCACACATAGCACAGGCAAAATAAGCAATGGGGCAGAAGGTGGAAGGTGCAGTACAATGGGAAGGAATGGGACTGTAAAAAGAAAAAAAAAGAAACTCCACAAGCTGTGTGCTCCTAATGTAAAACAGCCCATTCTGGTGCCCAAGGCGCCTTTGCTGGCTTGGTTCCCAGTAAGAAAAAACAAAATAAAGCTCCAAACATAATTGAGGTGCAGTATAAAATACTAAAATAAAATGCAGGATGTATCCAAGGTTTGATAAGGATAGAAAACCAAGCCGTCACGCTGCCCACAAAAGGAATGTGGCCAAGGTGCATTCACAAACATTTGCAGAAACAAAAGACTTGTAGGGAGGGGGCAAGCAGCAATGAGGAAGGTGTTGAAGGGACGGGTCAAGCTGCAAAGGGGACTGAACAGGCACTCTCCGAAAACTGTGTCTGACATTTGATCTCAGTCTTTGAATACAGAGCAAATCTGATGAGATAATAACACGATTTACAGACAACACAACACAGGAAGAAAAGCCTACATTTTGAAAACATGGACAGAAACAAAAGAGGTCATTTGTCAAAAAAACATCCGTCGAGTAAAAGTGTTTTGTTCAGAAAGTGCGCTCGATGCAAGTTCACAAAGCGTTTTACATTTAAGTTTATTAGTACTACGGCAATCCTTGCTGAACTCCTGTCAGGAGAACGCGTTTGGATTAAAAAGCAAACAACAAGACCACACAGAAAAAAAAGGTGACATTCCGAAAACACGGACAGAAACAAAAGAAAGAAATTGTACGCTTAAACAAACCTACATGCACAAAAGGGTAAAACTACAACAGGGTCAGGTTTCAATGGAGGGGTCGACACAAAAAAAGAGGGACATATAGCAAACAGAGAGGATGTAACCTAAGGGTTAGGGCAGTCGACTTCAAATCTGGGGAACCGGGTTTGAGTCTCTGCAACGATGCGCAACATCCTGTGATTCTGGGCAAGTCACTTAATCTCTCCGTGCCTAACAAAATGAATGTGCCCTCATGTAACGCAACTGGTGCTCATGTAAAGCGCTCTGATACCTGATTTCGGGTCAAGTTCGCGCTATATATAACTTTGAAAAAAAGAAAAAAAAAACATTGACCACAGAGAAGCAAGCCTTTGCAAAGGGCACGCACAGCAACATATCAAAAGCGATGTATGGGCTGTAAGCCCACATAGTACATAAAACATGTCTTGAAGAGTGTGGATGCTCTGCCTAGAAGAGACCTAAAAATTAAAGGGGTGGAGAATGAAGGTGCGATAGATAGATGTATACTGTGCATAAAAGAGAACGGCGAAGAGCATTTTGTTGTTTCTCACCTGCTAACAATCACTGAATACCCCTAATAAATTTTTATTTTTGAAGGTTAAGCCTACTGCTATTACCTTGGAGAACTCAGCCAGTATAGGGCAGAAGGACAAATCTCGGCACAGACATTATGTACACCACCCTGTCCCACAGCCTTTACAACTTAGGGGTATATTCACAAGAACGTGTGATAACTACCGCAAGAGTAGCGTAACGCAACTTTCAATAACACAGCCTATCACGGGAAACTAACCCCGTGTCAACGTGGAATTCACAACAAGGCGGTACCATGCGATAGTCACCAGATAACGTGTCAAATGCCAGCTTAAAAATCAACACCACGCCTAAAAAATGCGAAACGCGAGAAATCATGCGATGAGGCCAATCGCGGTACAAAAAGTAGCAAAAAGCAGCCTCAGGCCTGCAAATCCCACGCGTCTTGCGGGAAATTGCACCATAAAAACTACAGACACAACACACCAGAAACAAGCCAAAGCACGTAGCAACATCCATGCACCCTGACCCAGCGCAGAGGGCAACGCGAACCCCACAACCCCCACAGACCACCAGCAAGGAACAACTGGGTCGGGGAAGGCCAAGGAGAAAATGGAGAGGAAGACGGGGAGCAGACCGCAGGAAAACAAGACCAAGGCCACGGAGGCGACAGAACACTACCAGCAACTGACCCACAAGCAGACCACCAGGAATGCAGTCGATGTGCCCAGGAGGCCAATCCAGGAGGCCAAGAGGCGCCGGCAGGACCTGACAACCTAAACCAGGTACAAACCCGCTGCCAACAGGAAGGCAGCAACGGCGACAGGAGGTGGCAGTCCAGCGCCACAGGAGGAGCAGGAGGAAACCCAGGCCACAGTCATCAGTGTGGAGAGGGTGCAAGGAGTAGGGAGTACGGACACAGCCCGACAGGACCTGACACAACAACAACAGGGTGAGGATCCAACAGGGACTGGGGGGACGGGGGTGATGGGCACAATGCCACACATGCACAATGAGGTGTAACACACTGCACACCCACAATTACCCAGGGACATGTCCCCCATCCCGGTGGCACACTGCAGCACACACACATAGCAATCACAGCACATACCATGACAATGTGGCACAAAGTGCAACACCCACACTGCAGAACAGGGGACACAACTGGGTCCAACCAGGCACAGTAACAGAACAATCACATCGGGCAGAGCAGGGAACTGTGAGATGCACATCTACCCCTACAACCCCACCATGAAGGCCAAATGTACACTGTCCCAACTCAAATAGCCACCATCGCCCAAACAGTCACAATGTACATCATCACACAGTCTGCATGTCGACAAGAACAAGGCGCCAACACAGTGCCAACATGCACCTCCCCTTCACAATGCAGAGGGACAAACAACACCTCCAGCAGGTCAGAACAGACAACCCATCAGTGATGCTCGAGACGAACACCACAGCCCAGACACCGACGCCATGCAACAGCCCATGGACATCCCACACAACCCACCACCAGGACCAGGGCAGACAAGCTACTCAGAGGAGAACCCAGCCCCTGCAACAGACCACACAGCATGAAGCACCCGCAATCACGGCTGGCTCAAAACACTTCACCGACCCACACATGGCACCCCAATGCCAGGTGTCAGAACGCCAAAATGAGGTGGCCCAACAGGTGCGGGCGTTGCCTAACCCTTGGAAGGCGAACTAGAACACATACGTGGGTGTCCAATACCCTTCAGGGCCCACCTACACCCCACAAAGGAGACCCACACTGCCATAGAGACACATGCAGATGCACATACCCAGTACAGAACAACGCCCAGGGGCACGCACATATCAGTCACACATCCACGTTGGCTCTGCGTACGACGGCACAGTCCACTCACCTTACGAATTGAGTGGGTGACGACAAAGCTACATGTCCAGGTTCTAGCCTGCTGCCTGCGGTGACATGTCTGCATCCGCTGTACACAGCACAATGTAATGTCGTAGGGCACAGGGCCCCCATGCATACAACAACACCACAGGGACACATGCACATATCATGTTGAACTGGCTACGGGCACGTGCGCCCGGCCCCTTTATTGGCAGGGCCACATGTACAGTGACGCCTGTGCTGGATGTGTGTGGGGTGAGTATAAGCCAGCCCGCACGGAGTGCTTGGTGCTGGCAACAACCTGAACAGTGGACACCAGTGTAATGGAAACAGAAAACACCAGCATAACAGAGTCAACTGCAGAGCAACATGGAGGGATCCGGAGTAAGGACAGAGGTCACCCAATATTCAGTCAGGAGGTTCCGTGAGTTGCAGTGCACTGAGGTAGGGGCACTAGAGAAGAGCGCACCCATGTGAATAAATTGCTAGGATTGTGTCCCTCGGGTTAGTCCTGATGCAGATGTAGTGGGGTGTGTTACACCTGCATCAACTTCCTCATCAACGTCCCAGGTCTCCCACACTGCCTGAGGTGACAGTTGCGTCCGCAGTCCACAGCGCAATACCCAGTAATAGATCCGGGAGTGTAGCTTGACTACCACCACCAGTCTGCATTCCTGCCTTGGGGCTGTTGCCTCCTGCCCTCCCATTGTCTGTGCCTTTTCCCGTCCGCACACATGACACATCTTCCTCATCATTGTCCCAGGTCTTCCCCACTGCATGAGGTGACATTGCTGCGCAACCTCACAACAGCACAAAACTCGATCAGTAACGGACAATGGCTTGCGGTGCACTGAGTCACTGGCACCTGGAGTGCTGAGCAGGGTATCAGGACGATGATGGCATCCACGACAGGTCTGAGCAACACCGTAGGTCTGTCAGGACCACCGTTTCGACTCTGGCAGTTGGCGGTTGGAGGTGGTTCTTGCCGTGGTGGCGTGTGCCTCCTGCGGTGATGCGACGTCCGGGCCGGTCAAGACTCGATGCTATGTGTGGGCCCTGGTGGCCCACAGTTGAGGACGGAGGATGCGGACAGCGCAGGGCCACAGACACATGGCGTTGATGACCCCAAGACCATCGCTACAAAGGCCATTCAATGTCTCAGAAGAAGGGGTCCCAGGCCTGAGCAGCACAGAGTTAGTGGCCCCGGATGCACTGCGGCCGGCACAGGCACCCAGCCACGGGACGGTGACTTGCGGTGCAGTCAGATGGGCCATGCGACCTGAGCGGGTCCCCATCAATGTCCGAGGTGTATGTTGCAGAGTGTTGCGGGGGACAGTGGAAGGTGTCCTCCAGGGCATGATGCGGAAGGTCTGAAGTTATCTGGAAGCAGCAAATTGAGGAGTGGAAAGCACAACCCTCGTTTTCACCAACAATTCGGTATCAGCTACATGAGGATGAAAACTAGCCCCTATTCCATTGACACAAACGCCACCAATGTACGACCAGTGAGTGCCCATGAATGTCGGGGAACACACTTAGTGGCACATGTGCTCAGAGGGGATGCAGTCTGCGATGATGCCGGTACACAGATGTGAACTCCAACATTGCCAAATCAAGACTCTGTGACCTACTGGACCGCAGTGTAGGCCGGAGGCAGCGGTCAGCAGTGGCCCACAGCCACGTGTCGTTGGCTCGCGAGGCACAGAGTTAGTGACACAGTGGCAGTTGTCGGTAGTGTTCAATCACCTCCGTGACGCTGATCCTGTTCCCTTAGGACTGCAACGCGTCATCCTCTTACGCCTCTCCGTGCGTGCGATGAAATGTATTCTGTCCTTTGAATTACCGATGTTCAGTTCCAAATCTGTGACCCCACTCGTGCGCAGCGTAGGCCGAGGGCAGTAGTCCGCGTAGGCCCAAAGACACGTGTGGTTGTGATGCCATGCACAGACTTGTTGCCACCACATCGAAGTGTGTATTATGAATTGTTCTCTGCCTTAAATAATGTTCACTGCCATGGTGTAATCAAGACTCAGTTCCAAATGTGTGACCTACCTGACCGTGGTGTAGGCCTGAGGCAGCGGTCAGCATGGCCCATTCACCTAGTGTCGCCGGCATAGTTTGGATGGCCCCACCGGCCTGCGTTGTTCAGGTTCAGTGGCACCACGTGTAGCCGGCTGGCGTTGAACAGGGTTAGTGGCACACCGTGTAGCCGGCTGGCGTTGAACAGTGTTCGTGGCACCACGTGTAGCTGGCTGGCATTGAACAGGGTTAGTGGCAGCACGTGTCGCAAGAAGCCCATATGGAACTATGCCTCACTGATCGGGGGGGGGGATCTGGTGCTGTGGCCACTGGCCCGGATTTGGGGTCACTGCCATTCATGACTCAGGACACAGTTTCACATATGGGACCTACTGGTCCGAAGAGTGGGCTGTAGGCGGCAGTGGAGTACGTCAACGAGAAAGGACTGAGGCGGTCCTGTGTCGTGGAGGCCTGGTGGTCTGAGCTGACTGCCAAGGTCGCGGGACTCGGGCTTGGAGCTTGCGCCGGCACGTGGTGGGCCCTCCTTGACACACGCCGGTGTCGGCAGGTGATCAGTGTGGCCTGGCTGCGCAGGGGCGGGCCTGTCGTGTTCGTGGTCCAGCGTGACGGGGTCCGGCAGGCGCACTGCATCGCAGGCAACTCCGCTCACGAGGACGGCGTCAGCCTCGTGGCGGGGTGGGAGGCGCAGCCCTGGCAGAGTCGTGGGGCTTTCCGGGAGAGGACCATGCCCAGGCCTACGTGCTTTTTATTCACACCCCTACGCTGACGTGGCCTACGCTGGGTCATCCCACTCCCGTGACGCTTAGGGGGTGGCATCACAGGCAACATTTCCGCGAGCTCCCCCACTGGCTGGGGTGACATGGTTGCGTCCACTGTCCACTGCACTCCATACGACAGAGGTGTATGTCGCCATGGATATGGGTTGTTCTGCATACTGCGGTCTGTCCAGCACATCTCCGGCACTCTTGGCATTGTGTACATTCCCAATCATGGTCTTACTGCATCCTTCCCACATGCCTGGTTGCCACCTCTCCCCACATTCGGCTATTATGTGGCTGAGGTGCCATGCCGTTGCTGGCTCATGTTCAGGGCTTGCCCATGTGGACATTGTAAGTTGTTCTGTCGTGTCTGGTGGGTGGGCATATTGTTGTGCCTGTTGTATGTGATTTTGTGACGTGTGCATTGCCAGCGTTGTGAGTTGCATGGTTGGGGATTTGAGGTGTGTGGGGTGTTCATTTGTATATTGCCAAGGGGCTGTGCATTTCCCTTGTTGCCATCCTGGGAACGCTGGTTGATGATGGACTGTCGGAGGATGAAGGTATCATGCACACTGGCTGTTTATTTGAAGGCAACATTGTTGGGTGTTCCACGGTGTTCTGTTGTTGCCTGCACATTGGTGTGAGACGTGTGCTTCCTGTTGTGGTGATTGTGTGCTGTGTCACCAGGGGGCACAGGTGGTACATGTGTGCTGTGTGTTGCCCCCAACACGTGCGTGCATCCTTCTATGGCGTATGGTCCTTGCTTGGTCTCCAGCGGATCCTGCGCATTGTGTTGTACATATGGGGACTGGGGTACCAGGGTGATGGTGATGTCCAGGACAGGTGTGGGGGACTTGGATGTGGCTGGCTGTGGGACTCCTCCGACTCTGGCGGGTGTTGGATGGGGGGGTCTCAGGGGCCAACAGGTGCAGCCTGGCCATCAGCTTTGTGTGGGGTGGGATGTTGGTTGTCCGCTGTGTTGTTGCCGTAGGCCTGTTAGGCGATGATGGTCAGGATGCGTAGGTTGGTTGTCCCTTTCAGCCTGTAGTTGACGGTGACATTGTCAGATGTTGGGTCTGTGCGGCTGGTACGTTTCCTGGGGTTCTGCTGTCTTTGTCTGCGCTGCGTCTGTGTTGGTCCGGGGGGGGGGAGGATGTTCCGGGTGTGGGATGGGGTCCTGGGGTGGTGGGGGTGGATGTTGTGGCCCTCTTGGGTGTCCGGGCCGCATGATGGGTGGCTCCATGGCATCTGTTGCCCTTCCGATGTAGCCCTGGGCTGTGCTCCCTTTTGTGGTGCTGGCTGCCGTCCGACTTTACACCAGGTCAGAGCAGGTGTAGATTTCCTGGTGCTAACGCGCCTTATCGCCTGTTTTGTGTTTTTATTGCGGATGTGGCTGGTCGTTGTGAATGTTGAGGTGTGCTGTTGTCTCGGCTTTTGTCACGGGAACGCCTACTCTGCATCTCATTAGCGATATTTGCGGGGGTCCTCTGTGGCGATGTTTTTTGCGGCTGCTATTGCGGGTAAACTGGTGCTGTGGGCTGTTAACACCGACTTGTGAATGGGGGGGTAAATTTATCACGACTTTGGCTGCGATAAAGTGCCGTTAATTCGGTGATAGCTCCTTGTGAATATGCCCCTTAGTCTTGGTGGAGCAGGGTGCAAACTTTATGCTGAACTTCATCGTAGAAAATAAAATTGCATGTTTCCTGAATGCTCAATATCTGTAATGCAATAAGAGGCCTTTGTGGATAATTCTACTAATAATGACCATGCATAAAGCACAAAAAATAACTTGTTTCTTGGTTCTTTATAATATTTGTTAACTTACACCAAAATCAGCAGCACTCAAATTACCTTTAGAACAACAACAGCCTGAGTTAGTTCTGAAGTATACCAAAAGTGATGGGTGGAATGCTTGAATTAATCCCTGGCACTGGTAATTCCTCAGGGCTGCATCTCAGTCCATCATTACATTGCACATCATGACACCTCAGTTTGGACCCAACCATATGCAACTCAGTCTTGACCTTTTTCCGGTAGGAAAAGTCCAGCCTGAACTGCCAGGCCAGGCCTTCCCTGAACCAGAACACAGGAACTGGGTCTAATCTGAGGCGGCATTCAGTGCTTAATTTGTAAAAAAAAATAAGTGCCAGGGCCCAAGGTATCTTACGGCATGCCAATGCACCTTGTACAACCTGCCAGCACTGCCCAATGCCAGTACCACTCTTACCTTATAAACAAAACATTCTACTAAATGTCCCCATTTGGATTGTTCCATGTCAGTAATACTGTTAGAACAGACTGAATGAGGTATTTTTAATTTAAACTTATATTGAAATATTAAACAATCTAGGGCGTGCTCTCCCCAAGAACAGAGTGACAGCGCTACCATGTGGTGGACTGTCATACTTCAGTATGACATCCTAAGCCTGACGGGTATACCCAGACATAGGTCCCGGGCTCACTTTGTGACTGGAACCAAGCTGCACCCAACTGACGAGCCCCAAATAGGGTAAACCAGTCGTGGGTTGTTTGTGTTTAGGTTTAGAGAGAACCTGGCCTGGCATTTTGGCCTGGAGTGTTCCCATTGGAGCCAGGCTGATTTGAATTGATAGCTAAGCCTAATCTGAGGTTGCATTGTGAGCAAAATAATGAGGCACCTGGACGCAGCCCTGAGTAATTAGCGGTGACTGAGATGAATTCAGGCATCTCACCCATTACTGTTTATTTACTTCATCCTGACTTAGTTCTGCAGAGTCTCAAAAGTGTGCTACTCACATTACATGATGCAGGTCTTTGAAAAAGGGGCATACATACCTGAGGTATCTCACAAGCAATTGCACTCATAACCTGCAACTTACGTCTGACTGTCTTGAAAAAGTCATTGAGCAACCTAATGGGAAGCAAGCCTGTAACCTGCAGATTGCTCACAGTGCAAAAGATGCATCAAACACTTCAACTATTTTCCTATTATTTGAAGTGACACTTGCTGAATACGTATGCCCCCAGTGGGTCCCTTAACCTACTAAGCTATACACCCAACTGATATACATGGCCTGCAGATACAACCATTAAGATAGCTCAGAGGGTTAGTATTCATTCGATGGAAACCTGTAGGCAACATTAAGGCTATAGATTCAAATCTTGCTGAGGCTAGCACAGCTTTCTATCCACCGCATATTGATAAAATTAGTGCTTTCCACTGAGTAATAGCACATATTATTTACTGTGCTGATAACCGTGGGCATGGCATATTTTCACATGGACATTGATACCAAAGTTCCTATCCCCCCACAAAGAATGAGTGTTCATAATTTTATATTTTCCTGCATGGCAGTAGTTAGACTTTTCATGTTATGCATGAAATGTATTATTGCTAATGCCCCAGGATAAGGGTGATTAATGAACTTCTAAATATTGTGGTCCTTTCTGATTTCTGTTATTCTTCTTATAAATAATGGTTCTGTTTATATGAATGTGAGGGAAATGAAAAAACAAAGAGGAACTTACCTGCAGTTGGAAATCGCTCTTCCCCAAAGCCATGACTCCACACCTGCGGTAAACAAAACAGACAGTCAGGGAACAGGAGGAGACAGGGGGAAACACTAACAATGGCAAAGGATTATGTTATGCAGGAAGGAGGTGGAACCCAAGGGGGTAAAAGGTCAAAGAACACCAAAGGAGAGGTGACGAGGTTATTGCGGAGAAAGCCCAACCCTGCGAAGTACCAAGGAGTGCGGAAGGAGAAGCCCCTAGCAGAGGAATGAATCAAGACTGCGGCAGAGACGGACCAGGAACGAGGGGCAGACGAGGAGGATGCCACATTTGATGACAAGGAGGAGGATGAGTGGTGCGAGGACTGGTGGATACTGCCGGCAGTCGCAAGAAAGCCTGCCACAACCCAGGAGAGTAGTGGCAGACCAGGTGAGTGACCGGGATCTCAGGATATTAGGGATATCAAAGTATAAAGTTTTTCCCTTTCTCCATATTTTTCTTCCACAGTTTGTAAAAAGTAAGAGAAGGGTGAAACACAAGAAGGAAGGAAGAAATGCTCCTCATTTTTTAAATATGTAGAAAGCAGGCCTTCCTTGGACAGGAGGATGAAATTACCCAGAGCAAAGAGCAGATCCTAACGGGGATATCTGGTCACGATTTCCCCCATTCCGTTTGACTGCATGATCACATAAGTGTGAATGGGTATAAGGTTTAACAAAGGCTGAAGACCAATCAAGTAAAAGAAGTCTTCTAAGTGAAAGAAAGAGAAATTTGTGTTCATTACATATACTTACCTGGGTGGTCTGGCCTTCTCTCGAGGGTGCTGGTGGCACCTGTCCCACAGACCGAGGAGAAAGAAGAGCCCATTAACCTACATAAGACGGAAGATCTGTATGTTGAAATATCACCGGAGTACGCGACAGAACAAACACTGTTCTGCAATTTATTCTTAAGCTTTCCAATTGTTCCCCCTCCCCTTTTCATTTAAAATACTTACATCAAAAGCAACCATTCAGAAATCTGACAAGCCTTTAAAAGTCATATTTCCAACCATCCCTCCTCAGTGAGGTGTGGGATTCAAACCCACATGCTTGAGGCCACACTTCATAGGCTACACCTCTTATAAAGGAGTCTTGGCTCTTAGGCCCCACCCTCATTCGAGAGTCCCCCATATATTTCACCCCACTTGAAGCACTTGTCTCACATAGAAAAGGGGAAGGGCACAGCATAAGAAGGAAGCATTAGAACATTTTAGTAAAAGGGTATAAAATAAACAGAAATTGATATAAAGGATGCACGACTCTCGGCGATAGCTCTTGCTGATGATAGACTGCATCTCAACAACATATTTCATTAGTCTGAGGTTAAGAATGGCATAAACAAAGTCGAGCTGCCAATAATCCGAAGAGATGAAACCTGGCTTAAGATGGCGCACGATGACTTGAGAAAAAATCATATCAGGTGTCATGTCTCCCTCCAAATTCGAAAATATGGAAACACTTGTATTCATGTTTGAAATGTGCCTCGCAAATCACAAGGACATCCTTAGTGGAGGAAGTCTGAGTGCCTTCCTCTTGGCGAAAGAGCAAGTCCACTTCTGAGCTGCTGCCCTATGTGCGCAGCATGGGAGCTGTGTCACTTCCTCTTACTCAAAGTACCTCCTGGTCATTCAACCACGAGGAGCCGGACCCGTCGGAGGCTGCCTAGTGCCGGCAGGAAACCTCACCGCAGCTGGTCTGAGCAGGAGGGTAGGCATGAGACTGCAAGCTCTGGTGTGAGCCCTGCCAGCACACACACACTTAACCGGTTTCCAACAGTGGCCCGTGCAGGTAAGAGCGGTGGGGCGGTGGGGCTGGGTGGGGGGATTTCGATAGATGACGAGGGAAAATTAATTATTTATTTAATTTACACTCGTAGTCGTCTGTCGAATACCCCTCCAACCCGGCCCCACTGCCCACCACTCTTACCTGCATGGGCCGCTGCTTCCGGTATCCAAGACTGATAGGTGTGCACGTTTAGACCAAATCTGTGACCTTGAAGAAGAATAGAGGCTTGAGGGTGTAAACAAGCTGAAAGAAATAGAACCATTCAACCCCACTGATTGTGAGCACAACATGATCACTGCATCCCGTGAGGGTTACAGAAAGGACAAAAAACATCCTGGTTTTGTTTTAAATAGCGACTTGCAATTAAATATCATGTTTTAACTTGTAACAATTTGTTCCATGCTGTTTGCGTTTGAGACATTTGAGCAGTTTATTACAATTTGTATTGTGTGCCTTGAGGGTTGCAGGGGATTCAGTGACCGATATCTCGATACAGTAACTACAATGCTCACATGGCAGTTATTCCAACTCCAGGCTTACAATCAACCAAATAATCTAAAAACTAACTAGAGAAAACAAAAAATAGGTGGTTTGGGAAATCAAAGTCATCCTTCAAATGGGTGATTGATGAACAAAATATTGAGCTTGTGAAGATTTGCACCTACCTTGGAGTACAACTACAGGACTCTCTGAACTGGTCACAGCACATTGATGAATTGAATAATACGTGTAGTAAATCTGCAATAGTGATTAAATATTTTGCTACGAACTATGGAGGAGGTGTCTTGGATCCAAGTATTACTGCTACTCAGTCAAAATAATTTTTCATTCACATACGGTTCAATTATAAAGAACTCTGGTTTCCTAAGGAAACTAAGCCTGGGCGTAGTTCGCGAAGTAGCGCTACGCGAAGCTACGCAAAGTGCAGTTCGCACTACGCGAGCTACGCGTAGCACTACGCGAACTGCGTAGTGCACTGTTCGCAATGATTGCACAGTGCCGGATGCTTGTCCGCACTGTGCAATCATTGAAAGCGGCATCTTGCACAGTGCGAGCTGTCTTTTACTGCCGCTCGAGTAGATTTTTACTCGGCGGCAGCTTTCAACGCGGACTGGTAGTTTCTCATCGCGGCGGTCGCGAGCATACGCGACCACTCGCAATGAGAAACCTGACCTCCCCGCGTTGAGAATCTCGCCAGGAGGTTTATTTTCCACGCTCGCGATCGGCAACTTGATGTTGCTGATCGCGAACGAGGAAAAAGTCTCGCCAGGATGTCATTTGCTTGCTCGCGGTCGCCAACTTGACGTTGAGGACCGCGAGCAAGCAAAAAATGACCGCTGCACTACGCTACGCTACGCGTGTTTGCACTGTGCTACGTGCAATTCACGTTGTGCGAAGTAGCGCAAACTTCGCAAACTACGCGAGCGTAGCATAGTGCTTTGCCCAGGGTTAGATATTATATTGTATAACTGTGTTAAGAAGTTTTTTAATCTTAGACAATCTACGCCGTATTTCAGGCTGCATTTGGAATTTGAGATTTTGTCTATTTACTCACAGAGTAATATTAATTTATTAAATTATATCTGTGTTTGTGTGTCATCCAAAGAACTCACAGTAAAAGGTATGATTGAGATGGAATTACGTTAATCAGCGGAGCAAATGACATTTTTTCCAACTATCAGGCTTCCATTATGCTGAGGTATTACAATTTACCCTCATTAACAGGTCTTGCTAACATGGTCAGGATGTTTTTTAAAAAGTTATTAAAACAAGCAATTAGTTTGATACAATTTGAAGCAGATTAGGAGAGATGCTTGGGACTAAAATAAAGTTGATTGTTACAAGTCTGTTAGAGCTATATAGTCAAGCGTATCTTGATTTGCCATTAAATCCATCAGTGGAAAAAAAAATACGGTTTCGGCTTCTTTATATTCTTTTTGCCCAACTTGAGGGTTCTTGGAACAAAGCAGTGAATGATACATTGTTATTTCCTCATTGCTCCATTAGTAATGAAACAATTGAGCATGTTTTATTGCATTTGTCACAACCTGCTTGATATTCAGACAATATTTTAAAACCATTGTTTAGATTGCATGGAATGAGAATACTAAAGGACACGCTTTAAACATGCAATCCGATTGTTTTCAGAATGTCCAATAATATTGTACAGTTTTTTCATTTATGGTAATATTCAGCGTTGGACCTTTCTTGCTAATGTTGCTTTTTTAATAGTATGGTATCTTTATAATATCACTTTTATTTGTATGGCATTTTATATTATCATTTTTGTTACATTGCTTTTCGCTTTTTCTGAGTGTTTCTTTTTATTCCTCTAAGTGCATTATTGTAAACGATTTTAAGACATCTAAAAATGAACCTATCACACCCCTAAATACGCACACAGGGTTGGACTGGCCTTTTGGGCAATCAGATAGTGCCCGACGAGCTGGTCTGACAGGTTAGTTTGTGGGCCGGTGTTTTGGCTGTTTGTGGGTCTGTTTAATGGTCTGCTGGGCCGGTATTTACTGATAATTTCCTTATATCACCGCAAACATTGCCTGCAGCAAGAACAAATCCAAGCAGTCTCCCAAACCTTCTAAAACACCTATACAACATGTCTTTACAAGTTCAAAACTGCCCCAGTTTGTAACCATGAACCACTTTTTTAGCTATCTGCTTCACTAATGTGGCCCGTTTATTTCAGTACCTGGGCTTATTTTCTGACAAGTAAAGTGGGCCATCAGTGGAGGAAGATAGGCTTCAACACACTCATGTAGATAAGGAGCTTGCTTCGGCCACTTCAGGCCTAGGACTGTAGCATTGATTGGTCGGCGCTACTCAATAAGTGAGCACTTGTCAACATTCATTTAAAACCAACCTAACCTGCTCTGCCGAGATCAAAGCCATATAAGGTCTTCTTTCGTGAACCCAGCGAAACTCAGCTAGAAAGGTATGCTTACAAAGCGTTTTAGCTACAGCCCACATTATTATTTAAATTGCACACCCTGGGTACATGCAGTACCATTTACTAGGGCTTTAAGTAAATTAAATGCACCAATCAGGCGTAGGCCTATTTTACCATGTTTAGAAGAGAGACCACAAACACTTTACCACTGGTTAGCAAGAGTAAAGTTGGTAGAGTCATAAAAGCCAACAAAAACAGGTTCAGAAAAGGAAGGCATAAATCTGGGGTGACCCTGCTAAAAGGACCCCATTCAACACCAAGTATAAAGGAAAATTCTCCTTTGAATCAAGGTGTTATTAGTAGATTCAATGGTCATACCCTTCTGCATAATGTGGAAGACAGATTTGACCAAATACAGAAAACAAATTAATGCCTTTAACTTGCTGAGGGTGTTTGGAGATTCTGGTGTCGCCCAGTTTTCTAGCAACAAAGGTGGGAATCCCTTTCTCTTCACTGGTAACTTTTATGCTAAAAAACACATTTAAATAGCCAATATTTGACTTTTGGAAATTAGTTTTGTATCCAGCACTAGGAAATATTGTGACAGTCTCCATGCTAGGGGTGTTCTTCCAATTCTTCATTAGGGATGTCTGTCGTAACATTGTCCTGTAGGAACTCAGTGAGGGGTTCAGAGAAGACGGAGGATCAGTGATTTGCAGGAGGAGGAGGAGCAAGCGAGCAGTTGCACAGCTGAGCCATTGAGCAGTGGTGGGCGCAGGAACTCTCCGGCTGGGAGCACTGAGCGCCGAGGCTGGGGAGGTCCCGCAAAAGGCGCGTTGGAGCGGCTTGAGCGGATTGAGCGGATTGAGCGTAAGCAGGCTTTTCCGCAGCCCTGCAGCCCCGCAGCCCCGCAGCCCTGCAGTCCCGTGGCCCCGCTCGCGACCCTGCCGCCGGCTATCAGCCGCCGGAAGCAATAACAATGGAGGACTAACGGAGGACCACGGAGCCCTCGGCATAGCCATAGGATTAAACGAGGTAATCGCTGGTGTTAATCGCCGGGGGGCCATTCGCTAGAGCCTCAGCTCCACCCGCCCGCCTGATTGACCGACTAACTGACCGCCCGACTTGGTAGAAACGGTGGAAAGGGCGGGAACGGTTTGGGTCAGTCGGTGTGGTATGGTGTGGCGTGGTGTGGCCCCCTGTCTGTTCTCCTGCTACCCTGTTTCCCACTTCACTGACTGTCTTGAGCGGATTCTATACTTTACTTAGCCATCACACTGTCTTGATCCACTGCTTCGCTACATTGACATTGACAGAGTACCCCCCTCCTCTAACAGCTAGTCCTCACAGCCCGGCTCAGAGGAGGTTCAGGGGAGTAGAGAGGAGCCAAGAGGAGCACAGGAGTTTCAGCGGGCACAGCGGTACAGACATACAGTTCATACAGCTCTCCTCTCTCCACTGAGCTACAACTAGGACTGGCCCTTGTTTTTCCTGCTCCGGAAACTGCTGTTTGGGAAATTGCTGAGGACCCTTGGAGGGGAGCACAGCCGCACAGTGGTAGATTAAACAGGGTCAAATCAGGCCAAATTAGGCTGCTCTAATGTCCTCGCCCGAGGCCCAGATTATTCAGAGAAGTCGCTAGCTCCACAGAGCAGCCAAGGGTCCTAACCAGGAAACAACCAGGAAGGCTTATCCTTTCCTCCAAGGATGGAAATCATCTCACAGAGCATTTCACCAATGGCGAGCCAACGCCTTTGAAAAATGGAAGGCTCAAAAATCCAAGATATACAGCTCTAGACAAAAAACATCCAAAGTAACCGAAGTGCAGAAGATAACTCCCGACGGACCTAGCACTTCCCTCTCCTTTGGTGCAGTGTCCAACCTTAGCCTCAATCACCCAAACCAATCGTTCTTGGAGTCACCGGTAGCTCCCAAGCCTATCAAAGATGCAGACCGTGAAACTCCACCAACACCAAAACCCTCATACGCATCTATAGTAAGGGCCCGCATAGACAGCAAAAGGGCCAGCTATATTAATAGTGGAAGCCCCCCAGAAAGGAAAAAAACTACAATAACTGATTTTTCCCCAAAAAAATCTACTCAGCCAGTCCATTTTGATGCCTCAGATTTAACAAAGGAAAAAGAACCCAACGGAGGCCCAGTAGCTACCCCTGCCTCCATGATGGATATAATATCACTCATAACTCCGCCCCCCAGATCGAATAGTAAGAACACCCAGGTGCAACCACATTTAATAAACAGCGCAGTAATTGATATATCCGCTGGAAGCCCTCCGGACAGTATGTTGGTAGATATTGATTTAACAATAAGCACGACGGAGAAAGACCAAGGAGTCGAAAAGGGCTCTTGCCGTTCAACCCTCAAGGCTAGCCCGGAGAGGGCACCACCGAACTTTAGATCAAACTGTATAATCACGGCTGCACAGATTCACAGCCATGGGGAAACAGGAGCAGGAGGCATAGGTCATCAGGGCATAGCAGGCCATAGCCTCTGGCCAACCGACCAAGTAGTCCATGAAATCTTTACAGGCGGCCAAAGGGGACTTAATACTGGTCAGGACTTGTCCGGAGCTCCTTCTCGAACCATGGCCAAGGACACAATGAACTCCCCAGAGACTGGGCAAGCACCCGAGCAGCATGAGCTCCATTTTCCAGCAGTCCACAGTTCCATGTTAAGCAGAGTCTTATGGAAAGCCTAATATTATCTGCCTCCAAAAAGCTTACAAACAACATCAATCAAGACTCCCTACTGGCTTCCATAAACGCAATCTTAGCCAACACAAGAAAGGCCTTGACATGGCAGTCCGATAAGCTGGAATTGCAACTTGATTTGATTCAAACCCTGGCCATCTCAATACTAAAGATCGAGGAAAAAGTGAGCTCCTTGCAAGAGAGACTAAAAAATGCTGAAGGCAAAGAAACCCCTTGCGCATCATGCTCATGTCACCTGATAGCGGAGAAACTATGCCCTTTGCCAGATGCTTTGAATCTACTGTTAACGGACATAAAGTTGGCCTTACAGCATCAATTAAGCAGCAACTTCAGCAGGCCCGACCAAAAATCAACAGACAAAGAATCTGGACGTAATGTGGAAAAAGTGACCACCCTATTGGATATAGCCGACAGGGAAACCTCACAGCTGGGTGTGATGCCACCAATGTTAGATCTAGTAAAATGTCCATCATGTGCCTTGGAAGGTAATTACAATCAGGGGGTTGCCCCTACAGTGCTCGAAATGGGCCTAGAATCGAAGGACAAAAACACAGAAAAAATTCAACTAATGATAACAAATGGACTGTTGCTCTATCAAAAAGAGCAAAAAAAAGACAAAAGAAGGCCAGAAACAAAGCAGTGAGAGAACGTCTCTCAAACCAGCTTCCATCCCAGCCAACAAAATTAGACAATAATTTGACTAATGTATATCCACTGTTCAAAGGTTGTGGAAGCACGAAAAACGTTTTACGACCTGCCCAACTATCTGCTTTATTACCCCAGGCAACTCTGGTCTCGCCATCAACACTATCCAAATCAAAAACAGACTCTATCATGGTACAATGCTCAGCAACTCAACCCATCACACTAGGAATATACTTGCTGGGGTCTCAACCTTTAATTACGCAAGAGCAGAATGCACATCTGCCCAGCAATAGTGGTAATATGACAAAAGACTTAGAAGCTGGACAACCGCCGGCTCCTACATCTGAAAGCATCGTCAAAGTAGTCTATCTCTCTCCTAAGAAAACTCTAGGTCCCACTACTGACTAAAGCTCTATATCTCGACACTTAGAGTCTACCATCCATTTGCAGAGGGCACAGCAACCCTCAGGATGGGCGGTGACTTCAGCCCCGCAAGAAGTCTTTTCATCTGTGTCAGAAAGTGCAGATCCACAGAGATTACTGCTAGGGCATGATCTAATCAGACCAGATACTAACGATCACCTCCCCCCAGTCGACCCCTACAATGAAGGACATATTAAAAAATATTCAGGTGAGGATCGACCGTCTAAACTGGCCCTTATTCCACACTACCCCTCGGAAGGGAGGCACGACGTTCTGAATCGATCTAACATACTAAGATTACTTCAGGCCACTCCTATCCAGTCAAAGATAACGTCGGAGGACATATTGAGCATGGGATTTAAAATCATCCCAGAATGCCGCAACGGGAGGGAAGACACATTCATAACACTAAAAACAACTTCACTGGCAGAAGACCTATTGGACTGTAAGGCCATCCTCGAGGAATGGGGTATAGGAATTATAAAAATACAAGCGCCGGAATACCCAGCTCCCCTAAGAAAGCTACTCGATTTACCCAACCCAAAAGTCCACCCCTACAGTATATTAAGGGGTACTGGGCTCTCACTCCGTCAACTACAGACAGATAAGATAAACATATCCTGCACCTACTCATCAACAAGGGGCACGATTAGGAAAATAGCAACAGGACAAATTGAGGGAGAGCATCAACCTGACTGGAAACCGGTGCCCCATTTCTTGCCCAGCAAAGCCCCAGACTATTCCTAGCAGTGCGAAGCGCCCTCCAGAGCCACAACAATTCATATCTCTTCTGACATGGAACGTGGCTGGGCTTGCAAGACTTTTAAGCTCGAACACAGCAAAAACACTGCTAATGGTATCCGATGTTCGTTGTTTTCAAGAAACATGGGCATTAGCCCCACTAACAATGGCTGGCTTCCAAGGTGTCCACCATGTAGCTAAGAAAAAAAACATCTTTGGGAGGCCCTCTGGAGGCCTATCAATATACTTCGCGATACCAAAGGGGATGATGGACGGAGCGTTTGAGCTAATCAAACACTCACCCCCAGTCAACTGATCTGGGTTTAATCCATCATCATTCTTTAGCTCACTCCACCACCCCAGTTCAGACATGGCCATATGCAAATCAGTCTGACCCTGTGCCTCATGGGAACAGTCCAGCCCGAACTGCCAAGCCATGTCTTCCCTGGATCGGAAACAAGCATCCTGGGACCGGTTTCTGGCTATTCAGCCGTCATCAGCCAGGCTAGCTTGAATCCAGTGGCAAAGTGAGCAAGGGACCCACGTCTGGGCATACCCTGCCAACTATCGATATACTTCAACTTGAATTTAAAAATAAAAACACAATCAATTCCAACTCAAGATGAGATGCTTCAAGCGCTCGTCCTGGCGAGCATCAAGACATCGACGCCCCTAATTAAGATCCTCCTGATTAACGTCTACTTCAACAGCTTTGGCTCAGCACGAGCAACAAGACTGAGCGAGCTGAGCGACAACTTGGATCAAATCCTTTGTGATCACGTTAATCACGATATAATAATTTGTGGCAACTTTAATCTGAGGCAGTTAGGATCATTTAACACCGTTTGCCCACCTCTAAATCCCTTAAGTGCTCAAATAAATAATATTTAAGAAAACATGGACTACTATCCGCACAGACTTTAGCTAATAACTTTGAACCATCAACTCAGTTCCTGAAAACCTTCAGGGGGATAAGCACTATCGACTATGTTTTTGCCTCGGGAAAACTCATGAATAATCTTGTGAGCTTTAAAGTGCACTCCTCAAACGATAGTGACCATCTGCCTCTTTGTACAATTGTTAATATTAATCTACCCAAACGCAAAGACCATAAGGTTTTGGGCACCTCTTGCAACGACGAAACAGTACACCTAATCCGAAGAATCAATTGGCGCCATGCCAATTTACGGAATTTAGCATCATGGAAAGTCACTACTGAACAGTCTCTGCAGGCACAAAGTGGTGAATTTTTACTAACTCATCGGGCTCTCATAACCAGGGGCATCCATGAAACACTGAACCCCCCCCGCAGGCCCTCGGCGACACCAGTTAAAATCCCCTAATAAAAATCAAGCCATTCTGTCTAGTGCATGGTACATTCGAAAGTTGACGACGGCACGCAAGAAAATCCGGAACGAACAAGCCAAAGCGGAATTAACACTGGAAATCCAAGGTGCCAGAAAACAACATAAACAACTGATATGGCAAGAAAAAAACCATCAGAGGGAAAAGGACTGGCAATACGTATATTCAATTATGAGCAAGCATAATCAGGCAGACCTATGGAGGCACATTAAAAATAAAACAAGCCAGGAAGTAATAAGGAGTAATTCCATCACTGAAGCCACGTGGTCCTTGCATGTACAAAAGCTTTACGTAGTTGATCTACCAGGAGCCTTTCCACTCGAACATTCAGACCTCGCTGATGATTCAATAGGCCGCGTCTCCACATTTACTTCCAACAGTATTCAAAAAGCACTAAGTAAAACAAAATCTGCAGGTGCACCTGGCCCAAATGGTCTCCCGGCCCATCTGTTTAAAGAAGACTTGGCACTATGTCCCGCAATATTCTCCTCACTGTTTACAACCTGTGCCAAACTCCATCAAGTGCCAGACAGCTGGAGAGGCTCTATATTGTATACAATTTTTTAAAAAGGGCGACAGACAAAACCACACCAACTACTGCCTGATAGCCTTACTGGATATTGAGGCCAAGATCTATGTAGCTGCACTTTTAAACGAGCTAGAGATTTGGGCAACAACTGATGCAATAATTCCTTTCTGTCAAACCGGTTTCAAACCCAATTCCTCCACACTGGATAATATAATCACCCTATCCTATCTTGCCCACCAGGCAAAAAGCCAGAAGACAACAGTTCTCTACGCATGTTTCGTGGACTACTCATCTGCATTCGATCTGGTGGACAGAGGTATTCTCTGGAGAAAACTCCAGGTGTGGCGTATTCCTAATGGTCTTATTAACGCCATTATATCATTATATACATCAACTTGGGTGAGGGTCAAGCTGTCGGATACTGTGCTAACTTGGAAGATTAACACCAATCAAGGGCTAAAGCAAGGGTGTGTCCTCGCTCCAATGTTGTTTAATCTATATACGGTGGACATGTCTCGGGCACTTAACAACGCCAATTTAATCCCCCCAAAAATAGGCAATACTAAGATCACAATATTGCAATACGCGGATGACATTGTCCTGCTTGATAATTCAAAAATAGGACTCCAGAGAGCACTAAATTCACTCCATTCATACAATTGTGCAAACAAGATGATAGTAAATGAATCCAAAACAAAGGTGTTATCCTTTGGAAGGACGCTAAAACAAACAAGCAGTCACTGGTTTTTGGGTCCCCTAAAAATCTCAGGAGCTAAATCTTACAATTATTTGGGCACTTGGTTCTCTGCGAATGGCGCACCAACAATACACAAGCGCCACTTAAAGGATAAGGCAGCATTAATAATTACTAGACTTTGCCAATTACATACAGCCCTTGAAAGCCCCTCCTCAGCCCCAATTAGAAAAGTGCTTAGGGCCGTACTACCCTCTGCATTTACCTATGGCAGTGAGGCCTTTCCAGCTCAACTCACCAAAACTATTGAAAAACTACACATAAAAACGTATAAAAGAGTGTTCAAACTGCCCCAGTATATCAGGGGACCCTTGGTGAGACTTGAATTTGGCCTGGTGGGCATTGCATGGTCTAGCATGGGGTCTTATTAAAAGTACTTCTATAGATGCATAACGGTGTTGCCAGGTACCTTGAAATTTATTCTGCAAGATATATTTAAATCTAAAAACAACCCGTGGTTCACGTATCTAACGACGGCAGCAGCAACCCTACAAATTGACTTGACCGTTCTAAATACCCCTTCAATTACGCACACCGCAGTAAAAAGTATAATGAAAAAATAAACTAAACTACTTTCAAAGACCACGGACCTGCAAAACATTAAGTCTACACCGCCATTAACAGCCCTGGCTGTATCATATAACAACGACATCCAAGTTGGACTTCAGGCACAACCTTACCTCAATAGTGCAATAGGGAAAGTTTGCCTGACCCAAATCTTGGCAGCAAGGATGCTGGCATTACACATTAAAGACTTTAACCCCAACTGGCCACTGCTTTCCAAGATAGTTAAGTGTAGACTTTGTGGCTACAAATTTGAAACTTTTTTACATTTACTTTGTAGCTGCCCGACGTTGCTTGACTCCCGGTGATCCTTATTAAAGCCACTTTTTTTAACTAATGGTATAAGGACATGTAATCAGGAAATGGACTGGATTTTTAGCACCATGGTGCCCCTCGAATTGGCAAGAATAGGTAAATTCTTTAAAGCTGTGCAGGACTCCCTTACAAACTCACAACAAAGCATTGAGATGATCGTGAATCGATAACCCTTGGCTTCTGTACTATGGACATTAGGTATTGTAGAGTTTGGTCATTTTGCAATTGAGTTATTTTTTTTATCTGAAATTTCACTAAAACTGCTTGTATATTCTGAGGGGCATATCAGCAACGGACGGCGATAAATAACGCAAAGCGCGCTTAGCGCTTTTGTATTTATCGCCGTCTATCGCTGGAATTTATCGCCCTGTTAGCGCGTTATTAACAACGTGTTGCTCCAGGGCGATGTAAATTCCAGCGATAGCGGGGAAATCGCCGTTTTGCAGGGAACATCGCTGGTTTTCCAGCGATGTTCCCTGCAAAACGGCGATATGCTTGATGATACGACCCTGTGGTCGTAACACAAGAATCCACCCCCCATGTTAAACATACGTGGGTCAGGATTTTAGCAGATGTTAGTTTTTGGCGAAAACAGCGGTTTTTGCCCAAAACTAACATCTGCTAAAATATGTGGGCCTCCTTGTAAATATCGCGATGTGCACATCAGCGATGATTTACAGGGAGTACTGCCCAGTGACGCCCACTTTGCATCTCATTAGAGATGCAAAGCGAGGCGTCGGGAAAACGGGTGGTAACATGCGCTAATGCATGTTAGCATCCCCTTGTAGATAGGGCGATAATATTATCTCCGCTTTTTTGGCTTTTAAAGCCAAGAAAACGGAGATAAGGCCCTTGTTAATATGCCCCTGAGTTATTAATTCTTTGGGCACTATGCGCCAGTTATCTTACAGGGTCTTGCAAGGAATCACCATTCTCTTGTGTCATTTTGTATATTATGTCTTTTTTAAATGTTTTATATTGTCATGGTTTTAAGTAATCTATACAATAAATTTTGCATTGATTGATTGACCCTCTTCTATTCCCATGTCATAATGACAATGAAGTGATTCCATAATGTTTCCATCCAGATGTGAATGCAGCTAAATAGTGTGACCCAGCAGCAATACTTTGAGCGTAAAATTAATTTGCTACATCTATTATACTTTTATATTTTTATGTGTAAGCTGTGGCTTTATGTCTCTACTAAAAGCATTTTGTACCGCATATATTTTCCAGTGTTTGGTTGATGTTATTATAGTCTAAAACTAATCTCTGCGATCTACAGGGCTATATCAAATCAATATTTCACAGTAGATGGGCATAGGGGAATTATTCTCTGTTCAATGATTGCAGCTCTTTCTTTTTCATCCTGACCTGTTTGTTGTTTACATAGCTCTAGAACCATTTGTATTGTCCATTTGATGGCATATTGGTCCTTAGGTGGCTGGGGCAATAGCAAAGAAGAGGCTCCTTTTATAACTTTTATTCCAATGGGGGCATTAGTTAGAACATGTGATACCAATCTCCCTCAGCTGGTGTTATATCATAGGTATCTGTCAAGTGAGCCCAGAAAATCTTTAATATAGTCTGTTCAACAAACCATTCCATCCAAATCGGAGTTGTTAAAAATAAAATATGGTTCATTCAATTGCCCTTCTGTAGTTTCAATTTAATTACAATCATTAATATCCTCCTTGTTCAGGAAGGATTTGAGTGTCAGACAAGTAATTGTGATTTCTGCTTTACTGCCTATGATGGTCACTGGCCACTCCCCTTTCTCCAGAAGGTCCCTCTTTCTGTAGGAGCATCCTGTACCTTTGTTGCAGCCTTTCTTGTTTTGAAAGTGCAGCATCTGTCCTGATCCTTTAATGTCCCTTCTCCCTTGCTGAGCTGCCTGTCCCTTTTCACATCCCAGGGATGAGTGGGCAGGTATCCTATCTCCATGATCCTGCAAGGAGTGAGAACAGTTCTTATTAGATGATTGATATATCTCTGGTGCTCTAATAGTTTCCTATACCCCAAGTTATAGCCCCTGTGATCTTAGCCTCCACAGTAAATCTGAAGTTTCTTTCTATGTAACTGAACCCAGGTTTTCAAGCCTTACCCTTGGGATCTCTGTGTACCCTGTTTCTTTTCTAATTAATTCCCTTCTTTTTCAGATTTAGGATATAATTGGGGCTTTGGTGGCTTAGTTCCCAGAGTTCCCCTTCCAATAGAGACAAAACTGGAGACATAGGGCCCGATTCACAATGGTAAACTTACACTTTTGGGTAAGTTTACAGTTGTTTGCCATTCACAAAGGTATTTACGAGTCTCCAAACATAAAAAGATGCAAGAAGCTTATTTACAAGCCTCTTGCACCACCGGTACATCACTTTTCCCATATGAAAAGTGATGCACCAGCGGCACAAGGGGCTTGTAAATGAGCCCCTATGTTTTTATGTGCGGAGACTCCGAACTCGTAAAGATACTACTCGTAAATCCCTTTGTGAATTGCAAACAATCGTAAATTTACATGAAGGTGTAAGTTTACATTTGTGAATTAGGCCCATAATCTTTGGCAACTCCGCTTCTTTCTTGAGGAGCAGCTGTGCACCTCTGGTGTAAAGTTGATTTCTGCTGCAGTATCAATATTACCTGTAAGTTTCATGTCAAGGTGGACTCCTGGTGCAGTACTATGCTCTTCTGGAATCACATAAACGAGCTCAAGTACTGCTAGCGAAAGTTTACCATGTTCGGTTGTACATAGGATTGCAAATATTCTTCCTCAGGGCTAGTGCTAATGAGGTTTAGGCATCATTTCCATAGCCTTCCATTTGATGCTCTGTTTTTATCCAGTAGTGTGAAATGTGGGTACACTGCTTCAAGCTGAAAAGTTTTTCTAGCAAATCAAAACAGTTTCTTATTTAAATCAGTGAGACAACAACAACATTGCATTAATAGATTTCAGATTTAAAAATTTTGATCACCACCGTTAACCTTTTTCTGTTTTCATCACTGTTGAAGTGAAACCTTCTTGGGGGAGGTGTAATGAAGCTAATTCTGGCCATTTTTGCCCTAGCATTGTTAAGGGTCCTAAACGTACTTGGGCTTACTTACAAGCCTCTTGCACCGCCGGATGCCTCACTTTTTACTCGATACAAAGTGACGCACCGGTGGTGCACAGGGCTTGTAAATAAGCCCAACTGAGTTTATTACATATAGGAATCTTTCTTGAAATAATGGGCCATATTTACAACAAAATGTCGGAGCACGTAACTGTGCCAAATTTGGCAGCGCCACGATCCGATATTTGCAGAACGCAGGGAGCACCTTATTTACAACAATACGGTGCACCCCTGTGTTTCCCTATTGCTGGCGTTAAAATTAGCTGCCTAACACCAATGAAAGCACCCTTGCACTATGGTTGCAGGGAATGATTGTTTATGTGCAGGAACAATAATTTATGGCATTGTGCAGCACACATAGAAAAAGCAAAAACAATGAGAAATAAAAGCGTTTCTCCTCGTATCCCCATTCTAACGCCTGCTCTTGCAAGGCGTTAGTTTTTGGCGCAGCCTCAGATATGCACATCCTTGTAAATCTGGGGCAGCGTCAAAAAGCAATGGGTGTTGCGGTGGAACGCCCACAGCAGCACCCACTGAACGGTCCTTTCACACTAAGTGATGCGTGTACAGAGGCCGTATTTACAAGGTGGCGTTAAGTCATAAAAAGTGGCTTAGAACCACTTTGTAAATATGGAGAATGGCATAGCACCACCAGAACATCTCTAAAAATGATGTTCTGGTGGCACTATCCACTTGTAAATAAACCCCAATGTCATGTCATCAGTGTACGTTAAAGTCACCCCCATGTATCGATATAGGTCGAATTACGCTGGAGCTTCTATTTCAACTGAGGATTAAAACATTTCTGGTTTATAAAGAGGGTTGGCTCCTACCAGAAGTTTGATTTCATACCCTTATCAGCGGTGATCCCCTCCCTGTTACATGTGTGGTAACGCACAGTTCATGTTCTCCGGTATTTCCGCTACTTCTATTGCTACTCCTACTTCCACAGCCATTGAATAGGAAACGCAGAAATTGGTAATATTGATGCAGGTACAACTCCTTGTAACTGCTAAGTGCTTAACATATCTCAGTTGTACAAGGGTACGCCATTCCTAAGTCTGGGGAGGATTTTAGCAAATCTAAGGATGTCTCTATATAACTTTATGTGCATCCAAAAGTTTTGGATTTCTTGGGCCCTCAGGGGTCCTTAGTTTAGTGGCACTGTCATCTTACCTTGATATTTTAAGGGTCGCACAGGCACACTTCTTGTAATGTCCTGTGAAAGAATGCTGCCTGCATGCAGTCAAGCAGCTATTGAGTCAGGGGTTCTGTTCTGGAATGTGGGGTTATCGAGGAGTACGGCAGAAAAAAAGAGCAGCAAGCTGTCTAATAGGGATAATAAATTAATGGTAATCCAGAAGCTGCAGTCACTCAATTTTTGGCATGGGGACCAGCGGAGAAGAGAGGAACCATCATAAAACAACAAGCTGAAAAGACCACATCAACGATACAGAAGGGAAGCAGAAATGAAATCCGCTGTTATGGCAGAGACAGCAACATAAAACTTCAAAGTACTTAGACTTCAAATTTCCAGCGCAAAGCTACTAAAAAAGAGAGGTCAATCCAAACATAAAATATATATATATATATGTGTGTGTGTGTGTATGTATATATATATATATATTCACTGAAAAAACCATAGGTTTCAGACACAGTTATAGTTAGTTGGACATTTCACTCGTACAAAACACATGAAATTCCCCTGTTATAGTTAGATCAGCTAACTATAACTCGCGCCCCCGCAATGCACTGCTGATGACGTCACATATTACATCACTCATGACATGGTTAGTGACATCTCAAATGACATCACTGATGACATCACTGATGACATCATCCATGTGATAATTTGATGCATCTTCTCACACCCTAATATAACCTTTGATACACCCACTCTAAATTACAGACTGCCATTCTCAAAACCATAGACACTCCAACACCAATAACTACATACCCACTCACTGATTCTTAGGTTTACACACACATCCACTCACTCACCCGTACAGTCACTCATACTTATGGTCACTCAGTACAGGACTATCATATGCACTCATACTATTATATAGACACTCACACACCGCCACTCATCCATATAGGTACTCATACACCTAGTCAGTCATGCAAATAATTAATCACACTCCCATTTACTCACCTATACAGTTATACACACCAGCTCACTTACTCATACAAATACTAGCACATTCTTACGCTCCTATGCAATCACTGATGCAAGCACACACTCATCCATATAGCCACTCTCACAATCACACACTCTCACTTATAGCCATTTATATACTCCAACACACATATATACTGCCTTTCACTTATGTAGTTACTCACACATGTACCACTGAGATATACATTCAATCACTAACACACCCATAGACACACTCACCCACCCATACAGTCCATCACAGACGCACTCTTGAAACCATGCACCCAGTGAATCACCCACTCACACATCTATGCACAGAGTCACACACACCCCACCCACACAAACACTCAGGCACCCATACAGATACTCAGACAACCAATCCATAACCCATATAGACACTCATGTAGCTAGTCACAAACCCATGCAGCTGCTTACACAACAACAGACAGACGGATACAGACATTCACACAGTTTAGCCACTAACCCATGCATTCAGTAAGATACGTTTAATCACTCACTTATAGACTCAGTCACGCACCTACTAAATCATCCATTCAGCCACTTATACACCCACTCGTTCTTCAATACGCCTTTTCCTATATATATTAAACATATTTAAACTTTACAGAAACACACAGTCACTGGATGATGTCATCAGTGATGTCATTTCAGATGTCATCAGTGATGTCACTGACCATGTCATGAGTGATGTAATATGTGACGTCATCAGCAGTGCATTGTGGGCGCGAGTTATAGTTAGCTGATCTAACTATAACGGGGGAATTTCACGGGTTTTGTACGAGTGAAATGTCCAACTAACTATAACTGTCCCTAAAACCTATGGTTTTTTCAGTGAATTTCAAAGGTTTTTTAAATGCTAATTTCTAACTATAACGTGTCTGAAACCTATGGTTTTTTTCAGTGAATTTCAAAGGTTTTTTAAATGCTAATTTCTAACTATAACGTGCCTGAAACCTATGGTTTTTTAAGTGAATTTCAAAGGTTTTTTAAATGCTAGTTTCTAACTATGCCTACAGAGGTAGGACATGTGAACAAAGAAGAAAAAACGCACAGAAAGAAGCCAAAGAAATGCAGAAAGAAGCAACAGAAGTCCACAAAGACGAAGAAAAGTGCAGGAAGAAACAAAAGATGTGCAGAAAGAACCAACAGAGGAGCAGAAAGATGCCTTGTTGCAAAATCCTCCTGTGCCCACAACTTTTTCAGACGGGTACTGGTGGTAACTGACTCTGACTAACCCGAGCCAGTGCTATGCTAAAAGACACGTAGAATACAGTGAAAACACCTACATACACTGGGGAACACTATGCGTTGGGGTACCCCTGTGATTAGCATGACCTCCTCTGTAAGTCCCTAGTACATAATAGGGCAGGGGGATTAAAACTACCTCTTAAAACGCGCTAAGGGGCGCGTTTGCACAGTGGTGAAGGGAGGGGGCCTGAGGTGACATGTGTGCAAACGCGCCCCGTGGCGCGTTTTAAGTTGCGGGATTAAGTCCCCTTGAATCCTGAGGGTCCCTGGGGCCCAACTAGCCCACCAGGTACCTACAGTTAGCACCACAGAGCTGAGTTGCAGAGAGGCGTTCCGAGGCCATGCACCTTTTTTCACCTCTCTGCAACGCAACTCTGTTGTGCTTACTGAAGGTACCTGGTGGGCTAGTTGGCCCCCAGGGTCCCTCAGGATTCAAGGGGAATTAATTCCCCAACTTAAAACGCACCACAGGGCGTGTTTGCGCACATGTCACCTCAGGCCCCGCCCCCTCCCTTCACCACTGTGCAAACGCGCCCCGTGGCGGGTTTTAAGATGGGGGATTAGGTCACCTTGAATCCTGGGGGTCCCTGGGGCCCAACTAGCCCACCAGGTACTTCCAGTAAGCGCCACAGGCCTGCGTTGCAGAGAGGTGGTCCGAGGCCACGCCCCTTTTTACACCTCTCTGCAACGCAGCTCTGTGGTGCATACTGGAGGTTCCTGGTGGGCTAGTTGGCCCCCAGGGACCCCCAGTATTCAAGGGGAATTCGTTCCCCATCTGCAAACGCGCCAGGGGGCGCGTTTGCAGAGTGCTGCAAGGAGGGGGCGTGGCCTCCGGCGCGATGCCGGTCTTTTATTTAATTTTGTTTTTAAGAAGGGGGCTGTGTGGCCCCCCTTCTTTTTCTAATTTATTGGCCCTGGGGACCCCATCCCCCAGGGCCTGCCCCCTATTTAAAAAAAAAAAAAATTGGAAGGGGGCCGCGCGGCCCCCCTCCCGAGGCCTTAATCGGCCCCGGGGACCCCATCCCCCGGGGCATGGCCTTTATTTTTTTTAAAAATAGTTTTGGAGGGGGGCTGTGTTGCCCCCCTCCTCAGGCCACTTATGGCCCCGGGGACCCCATCCCCCGGGGCCGGCCTTTATTTTAATTTTTTAATTTTTATTTTTTTATTTTTGGGGAAGGGGGCCGCGTGGCCCCACTCCTGGGCCACTTGTAGCCCCGGGGACTCCATCCCCCGGGGCTGGCCCTCTCCGTTGGGGACCGTGGGGGGGTCCCCAATCCCCCATGGTCCCGCCGGCTCCCCGCGTCCCTCGGGAGCCGGCATTGCTTTTCCACAAGGGGAGCTGCTATGATGCAGCTCCCCGTGTGGAAAAGCAATTTGCTTTGAATTTTGGAAGAGAGAGCAGGTTTCCTGCTCTCTCTTCCAAAATTCAAAGCAAGTTTGCTATGACAGGACGGGAGCCGCGAGGCTCCTGCCCTGTCACAGCAAACAGCAGTGTCCCGGGGGTGGGCACCCCGGGACTCTGCAGGAGCGGGCCCTGGGGGGTGGTGGTCCCAATGGCCATCACAGGCTCCAGGAGGGGGGCTGCGTGGCCCCCCTCCCATCCAATTGCAAAGCCCCGGGGAGGTGGTGGTCCCCGGGGCTTCGGGGGTCCGAAACAGACCCCAACATTAAAATACTTAGTGCCCCGGGGAGGTGGCGGTCCCCGGGGCGTTTGGGGGGGCTCGAGCCCCCCCACACAGGTACTTAAATTTTTTTTTAAAAAAGCCCCGGGGGTGGCGGTCCCCGGGGCTGCGGGAGGGCCAAGTGTCCTACCGCACCATTTTAAATTCAAAGCCCTGGGGGGTGGCGGTCCCCGGGGCATGGGGGAGCCTTAGAGGCCCCCCAAACCAATATTTTATAAACTCCCGCATGCCCCCGGGACTTGGCCCACCCGGGGGCCAAATATCAACGAAGCGCGGGAGTCCGCGCTTCGTTTTTTTTTTCACGCCGGGATCCGCGCATCCTAAGCGTATCCCGCCGATTTTTAAAAATGCTTTTTTTGGCCCTGGGGGTCCTTGTGGGACCCCCTAAGCAGGCCTAGGGGGTCAGGGTGTTTCTACCCTGCCCCCTTTTTGTGTTTTGCGCACTTGTTTCTTGTGCCTCGGTTCTACCAAGGAACAAGATGGCTGCCAACACTTCCTGGTTTGGAGTGTTGACAGCCAATTAGCATACAGCTCGTGATCGGGAGGGTGCGCTCAGGGTGCGCGGACCCTCCGCGGCCATAGATATATATGTGGTTTTACTTTTGATTTTCTCAGCAACTACTGAACGGATTTACACCATTTAACAAAAGGGTTCTTTCTGAACCAAGAACTACCTCTTTGCCAAATTTGGTGTAATTCCGTTCAGCAGTTCGAGCTGTAGCCGTGTCTAAAGTTTCCTATGGGAAATTGATTTTTTTACTCTTATTTTTGAATTTCTCCGCAACTACTGAACGGATTTACACCATTTAAAAAAAGGTTGCTTTCTGAACCAAGCGCTACCTTTTTGCCAAATTTGGTGTAATTCCGTTCAGCAGTTCGGCCTGTAGCCGTGTCTAAAATTTCCTATGGGAATTAACATGGAGAAAACACGTTTTGGGACCCCCCTTTTTTCTCGGCCCCCGCTTGCCGAATCACCCCAAAACTTTCAGGATAGGAGCGGACCGGAGCGCCCCACGAGTTTTGAGAATTTCGCGAACATTCGTCAACCGGCGCCAAAGTTATTTGAAATAGAATGTTGTGAATTTCCTATGGAAAATAGGTCCTAACTATAACTATCTACTGGCGACCGCCAGTAGATAATATATATATATGTATATGTATATATATATATATTACCGAAATGCATTTGCCACGAAATTAAATGAATTTGAATACTCCCGTGAGTGCTCCTAATCCTTTCTTAATGTAGTTGTTGTGAAACACACGGACTCACCATCCGCTTGGAGGCACCCGCCGAGTTGTTCGATGGCATGGTGAGGCGAAGGAGTTGTTTCTGTTTGCCATCAGAACCACTGCTTGCGGATCTCGTCATCCAAATGGATGTGAACTATGCAAGTTCATGGTGCCCCACCATATGAGGGACGCCTGCGAAGATTCCATGGATTCCATCGTGCAGGAGGCGAGGGAAACGGACGCAGCAAGCGTTAATGAGGAGAGGGTGACTAACGAGGTGGCGAAATACAATGAGGAACAGTGGCAAAAAGAAATACCAACGTGGAAGAATTTTCAAACGGAACAGATGGATTGTGGGACATTGAGCCTTTCTGTTCTTACAGACACCCAGCCACCTGTTGATCGGTCATAAAACCCCACCAATAGCAAGAGTATCATGGAACATTTAAAAGACCCCAGGCTGCGCCGAAGATTGTTTGATTTAAAAGGCACTGAAGAAGGAATTTTACCGAAATGTATTTGCCACGAAATTAAATCAATTTGAATACTCCCGTGAGTGCTCCTAATCCTTTCTTAATGTAGTTGTTGTGAAACACACGGACTCACCATCCGCTTGGAGGCACCCGCCGAGTTGTTCGATGGCATGGTGAGGCGAAGGAGTTGTTTTTTATGTATATATATATATATGTATATATATATATATATGTATATATTACCTACTGGCGGTCGCCAGTACATAGTTAGGACCTAGTTTCCATAGGAAAAGCGTTTTTTGATTTGCCAATATCTCTGGCGCCGTTTGACGAATCTTCGTGGAATTTTCAAAACTAATGGGGCGCTCCGGTCAGCTCCTGTCTTGAAAGTTTTGGGGTGATTCGTCAAGCCAGGGGTCGAGATAAAAGGGGGTCCCAAAACGCGTTTTCTCCATGTTAATTTCCATAGGAAACTTTTGACCCAGCTACAGCCCGAACTGCTGAACGCAATTACACCAAATTTGGCAGAGAGGTAGCTCTTGGTACAGAGTGCATTCTTTGCTTTAAATGGTGTAAATCCGTTCAGTAGTTCCTGAGAAATTAATATTTAAAATTGATTATATATCTGGTGACCGCGGCGGATCCGCAAACCCTCCCGAGCACGAGCTTGATTCAGATTGTCTGCCAACACTTCAAACCAAGAAGTGTTGGTAGCCATCTTGTGACTTAGTAAAGCTGAGTCACAAGAAAACAGTAAAAAAAAAAAAAAAAGGGGGCAGGGTAGAAACACCCTGAACCCCTAGGCCTGCTCAGGGGGTCCCACAGGGAACCTCAGGCCCAAAAAAGCATTTTTTATAAAAGAATTCATCCGGCGTCGCGCTGGGTGCGCGAATCCGGTAGAATTTTTTTTTTTAAACGAAGCGCAGGCTCCCGCGCTTCGTTTTCCTTAGGCCCTCGGGTGGGCCAGGTCCCGGGGGCAATCCAAATGTATGTAGCGGGGGGCCCATGGGGCTTTTTTTGAAAAACTGCATGGGGGGCTCCTGCCCCCCACGCTGACCAAGGGACCACCACCTCCCCGGGGCATTCCTAATTATGGAGCAGGGGGGCCTCACGGGGCCCCCAAGCCCCGGGGACCACTACCTCCCCAGGGCTCAAAACCAATTAAAGAAGTGTGGGGGGGCTTCTGCCCCCCCAACACTGCCCCAGGGACCACCACCTCCCGGGGCACACTGAAAATAAGGGCAGGGGGGCGTTGCGGGCCCCCCCAAGCCCTGGGGCCCGCCACCTCCCCGGGGCTCCAATACATTCAAAGAAGTGTGGGGGGGCTCCTACCCCTCCCCACACTGTCCCGGGGACCACCACCTCCCCGGGGCACTAATTATTGAAATGCGGGGGTCCATTGCAGACCCCCGGCCCCTGGGACCACCACCTCCCCGGGGCTATGTTTACATTGGGAGGGGGGCCGTGTGGCTCCCCTCCTGGAGCCCTCCATGGCCCTAGGGACCGCCACCCCCCAGGGCCGGCTCCAGCAATGTCCCGGGGTGCCCACTCCCAGTACATTGCAGTTTGATATGGCAGGGCGGGAGCATGGCTCCTGCCCTGTCATAGCAAACTCCTGCTTCGCTTCCATGAAGCGAAGCAGATTGCTTTTGGACAAAGGGAGCTGCATGTCAGCAGCTCCCCTTGTCCAAAAGCAATGGTGGCTCCCGCAGGAGGCAGGGAGCCGGCTGGGACCGCGGGGGCATTGGGGCTCCCCCGCGGTCCCCAAGTACAGCCAGCCCCCGGGGCCATAATTGGCCGCAGGAGGGGGGCCACGCGGTCCCCCTCCAAAATAAAAAAAAAAAAAAGATAGGCTGGCCAGGCCCCGGGGGATGGGGTCCCCGGGGCCAATAGTGGCCCAGGGAAGGGAGGCCCCGCGGCCCCACTCCCGAAAAAAATAATTATAAAAAAAAAAACGAGGCAATGCCCTGGGGTATGGGGCCCCGGGCCGAAATCGGCTTCGGGTGGTGGGGCTGTGCGGCCCCCTTCCCATTTAAAAAAATAAATAAATCAAAAGTGGCAGACCCTGGGGGATGGGGCCCCCAGCGCCCAGAAAATATGGATAGAAGGGGGGCCACACAGCCCCCCTTGTAACCAAAAAAAAAAAGGAAAAAAAATCTGGCATCTCGCCGGAGGCCCCGCTCCCTCCCTGCAGCACACTGCAAACGCGCCTCCTGGCGCGTTGTGGGTTGGGGGATTAAGTCCCCTAGATCCTTATGGGTCCTTAGGGGCCAACTAGCCCACAGGTATCTCCAGTAAGCCCCATAGAGTGGGATTGCTGAGAGGTGGTCCGAGGCCATGCCCCTTTTTACTCCACTCTGCCAATGCCCTCTTGGCGCACTTCTGGTGGGGCGATGAGGTCCACGTGTCCTGAGGACCTCAGGACTAAAGTGGACTTCATACCCCGAGCAGCAGTGCGCCAGGAGGCGCGTTTGCAGAGTGGTGTAAAAAGGGGGCGTGGCCTCGGACCACTCTCAGCAATCCAGCTGTGTGGGGCTTACTGGAGGTACCTGGTGGGCTAGTTGGCCCCCAGGGACCCTCAGGATTCAAGGGGACTTAATCCGCCAACCAAGAACGCGCCAGGAGATGCGTTTCTAGAGTGGTGGAGAAAGGGGGCATGGCCTGTGTCCACCTTTCAGCAATCCCACTATCTGGGGCATACTGGAGATATCAGATAGGCTAGTTGGCCCCTATGGACCCGCAGCAGCGAAGGGGACTTTAATCCCCATCGAAGAGCGCGCCAGGGAGTGCGTTTGCAAAGTGGTGGGGAAAGGGAGCGTGGCCTGCTATGACAACTTAGCAATCCCACTGTGTGGGACTTACTGGAGGTAATAGGAGGGGTAGTTGGCCCCCAAGGTTGAACTTCGGGGCCAACTACCCCTCCTGTTACCTCTAGTAAGTCCTACACAGTGGGATTGCTACGAGGTCTTCGGAGGCCACGCTCACCTTTCTCCACCACTCTGCAAACGTGCATCCTGGCACAGTACTGGTTGGGGGATGAAGTCCACTTTACTCCTGAGGGACTTTGGCTGCCAAGTAGCCCTCCTGGTACCTCCTGTAAGTCCTACACTGTGGAATTCCTGAGCGCTGGTCACATGCCCAGGCCTCTTTCTGCACCACTCTGCAAACGCGACTACTACCTTATAGTTAGAAATTAGCATTTAAAAAACCTTAGAAATTCACTGAAAAAAACATAGGTTTCAGGGACGTTATAGTTAGAAATAAGCATTTAAAAAACCTTGGAAATTCACTGAAAAAATCACACGTTTCAGGGATGTTATAGTCAGTTGGACGTTTCATTCGTACAAAACCAGAGAAATTCGGCCGTTATAGTTAGTTGAGCTAACTATAACTCACGCCCCAGCAATGCACTGCTGATGACGTCACATATTACATCACTCATGACATGATCAGTGGCATCACTGATGACATTGCTGATGACAACTCAAATGACATCACTGATGACATCACTGATGACATCATCCGCTTAATATCTGATGCAACTCCTCACACCCTAATATAACCTTTCATACACCCACTCTGAAATACAGACTACCATTCACGAAACCATAGACACACCAATACCAGTTGGTACATACCCACTCACTGATTCATAGGTCTACACACATCCACTCATTCACCGATACAGTCACTCATACACGCAGTCACTCATCAATACAGCCTCTGATATATACACTCATACACCCATACAGGCACTCACATACTGACACCTACCCATAGAGTTACTCACATACCAAGTCAGTCATCCAAAGACTCAGTCACACTGCCATTTACTCACCAATACAGTTACACACACACCACCTCACTTATTCATACAGATACTAACACATAGTCACTCTCTTATACAATCACTGACACAAGCACATACTCATCCATACAGCCACTCTCACAATCACTCACTCTCACATATATGTATGTATTTTGGTATTTGTTAAGCGCATGTATCACCCGTAGGTCTCACAGCGCCAGCAGATACTCAGAGAACCAGGAGAGATGTCTCGCCAGAGCTTGAAAAGCCAGGTTTTAAGAGTTTTGCGGAACCTCTTATGATCGGGCTCCAGTCGGAGATGTAGAGGCAGGGTGTTCCAGGTTTCAGGGCCAATTTTGGAGAAAGATCTGCCTCCATTCCTTACTGTACGCACTTTTGGTACTGTTAGGAATTGTTTACTGGTGGAGCGCAGGGTTCTGATTGGTTGGTATTTTATCAATTTTTTGGCTAGATATTTTGGCCCTTTGCCGTTAAGGGTTTTATGGACCAAACAGCATAGTTTGAAATTGATCCTCTTTTTTATGGGAAGCCAGTGGAGGGTTTTCAGACTGGGCGCAGAGGGGGTGCGGGGAGGGAGGTTTAGGACTAGTCTGGCCGCAGTGTTCTGTAGGACCTGAAGTTTTGACAACTGCTCTTCATTTATGGAGGCCAGCAGTGCATTTCCGTAGTCTAGACGGCTAATAATTAGTCCCTGTACTAGGGGCATGCGGAACGATAGGGGAATCCACTTAAAGATTTTCCTGAGGATACGCATTAGACCGTAGCTGGTACGTACCACATTATTAATGTTGTCCGCCATGGAGAGTTTATTGTCTATTATTATACCCAGATTTCGGGCTGTGGACTTGGGTGAGGGGCAGGATCCCAGGGAAGGCGGCCACCAGTCATCTGTCCACAATTTCTGTGCATCACCGAAGAGCATGATTTCAGTTTTGCTTGCGTTGAGTAATAAGTAGTTGTTTGACATCCAGCCGTTAATGGACATCATGCACTGTTTAAATCTAAATTTGGTATCAGTGGGATCTGGTCCAAGGGTGATTAGTAGCTGCGTGTCATCGGCGTATGAAACTGTTTCGAACCCATGTGCTCTGATTATTTTTGCCAGTGGGGACACATATAAGTTAAAGAGTGTTGGGCTTAATATGGATCCCTGAGGGACTCCCTTGTCAATTATCTGGCTCTTAGATGAAAAATCTCCTATTTGAACCTTGGAGGACCGATCTGTCAGGTAGCTCTTGATCCAGCTTAATGCTGGGCCCTCGACACCAAACTCCAATAGGCGCTCCAGGAGGACGTCATGTGAGATGGTGTCGAAGGCAGCCAACAGATCAAGTAAAATCAGGATGGCGGATTGTCTTGCGTCAAGAGAGAGCCTGATGTTGTCAACTATCTCGAGTAGGGCCGCTTCGGTGCTGTGAAAGGCCCGGAACCCTGATTGCGATGAGTCCAGCAGATTGTTGCTTTCCAGATGTTTATATAGCTGACCGTTGACCAATGATTCCATGACTTTGCCAAATAGGGGCAGAAGGGAGATTGGTCGGTAGTTAGCAGGCTGTTTTGGGTCGGCTGTCGTTTTTTTTAGGATTGGTCTGATTATGGCCTCCTTCCAGTGTGTGGGTACGGTGGATTGCGATAGTGAGAGGTTGAAAATTTTAGTCAGATTAGGGATAAGAGCGGGTGCGATTTTGGATAGGATCTGGGCGGAGGCCGGGTCGGCTGGAGATCCGGATTTAATTTTATTTAGGGTGAGGGCTACTTCTTCCTCTGTAACGGTATACTTCAACACTCACATATACTGCCTTTCACATATGTAGTTACTCACCCATATACCACTGAGCCATCTTTTCACTCACTGACACAGCCATACGCACACTCACTCACCCATACAGCCCCTCGTAGACGCACTCATAAACTCATACACCCACTGATCACCCACTCACACATCCATGTGGGGAGTTACACCACCCCACCCACCCACCCACCCATACACTCAGGTACCCATACAGGTACTCAGACAACCAATCATTAACCCATATAGACACTCATGTAGCTACTCACCAAGCCATGCAGCCGCTTACACACCAACTGACAGACTGATGCAGACATTCACACAGATTAGCCACTAACCCATGCATTCAGTAAGACACATTTAATCACTCACTTATACAGTCACTCATGCACCTACTAAATCATCCATTCAGACACTCATACACCCACTCATTCTTCAATACACCTTGGCATATATATATATAAAACATATTTAAACTTCTCAGAAACACACAGTCACTGGATGATGTCATCATCAAATCTTTATTTCGGTAAAAATTACCATAAAAGACACAGTTTCAGAGGATGAATTACGTATATATCAATATACATCAAAGATGCACTTCAATGATAAAATTATACAATTTTAAAAGATAACATTAAATATAAAAACTCAGGAGGATAAAAATAGACATGAAGTTAAACTACGAGAGGTGTATAGATCTCATTAGCCTCATAGATACGAACCATCCCGATGCTAAAATATAGGCATACTTGCAGGTACGTTTCCTACATGAGCCAAGTTCTAGTGGAGATGTTTTAAGTGCTCTATGTTACATTAGTTGTTATATTAAGACAGCATTTCCAACATGGATTCATGGCGTTGATGGATATATCGAGGAGATGGATCAGTCATCTGTCTATCTATACAATAGAGAACATTAAAAAATATTTTAAACATTTTTTACAAAAGAAAAAAAAAAAAAAACTTAAAAGAATGCTAAACAATATTGCTTGCTCTTTCTAATTTACTGTCAAATATAGCAGCAATAATTTTAATAAGGATTTAGACACGAATGCTGATCATAGGGTTAGGCCGGGAAGGATTCAACGACCTTCTTCTGATTGCCCATGCAATTCCCAAATATTTTGCAATAGCACACACAAATAGAGGTCTTGCGTCAGATTTTAGTATACGCAAAGCCACTCTGTGATCTCGAGTGCCAAGTTCTCTACAAACAGGAGAGAGCCATCTACTCCTGGGTTTAGTGTATGCTTTGCATACAAAAAGGAAGTGAGCAATAGATTCTTGTGGAGAGGGACAGCAGGGACAGCCCTTTGGTAATGCTTCGTTAGACAGCCATAAATTTGTAAATGAATTAATAGGCAGGCTGCCAAATCTGAACTGAATATATAATTTTCTATCGGCCGGCACTTTAATAATATCAAGCTAACTTTCAAGGGTGCGGTTGCACTTAATACCGTTAAATTCCTCGGTGAGTCTCCCTCGATTGCCGGCTAAAACGGCAGAGTGCTCAACCCCTTCCCAATAGAGGATTTTAATCTGACTTTTAGTGAGGGGTGGTGGAGAACTGATATCGTGTCCCACTAGACCTATGTGTGACAGGAGGCTTTTGACGTGCTTTGTCCAACCAATTTTATGCATGGAATCTAGGGCACAAATCTCTTGGAAAGCGGCAGCATACACGATAATTCCGGGGTGGATACCAGCCGATACCAGAACAATAGGGGACGGAGCTTCACTAAGTCACTTATGGGTTTGATGCCCATGTCTAGCAATAGTGGGCGAGTGGGAGTACTCTGTGGGAGAGAAACCAAATTTTTAAGGAACCTATTCTCCAGGGATATCAGATTGTTGGCTTTTACCATCCCCCAAAGCTCAGCACCATAGAGGGCACTGCTCACGGCCTTACAACTATACAATTTTAATGCCGGAGCAACAGGCTTAGTGTGGGAGAGGCGGTGTTCTTTACGCAGGACCCCGGTTACCTGGGAAAATTTGAGGAAGGCCTTATTAAGATGGTGGTTCCAGGCCATGTCCTCAGAAAGTTTTACTCCCAGGTAATCGAAGGAGCTGACTCTCTCCAGTGGGACATCATTTAGAAACAGATTACCCTTAAAAGATTTATGGGGATTTAGGAGCATGAGCTTGGTTTTTGCTGTATTGATTTCAAGCCCCCTCCCATCGCAGAAGAGCTTGAAGTGATCTAGTAGGTTCTGCAAGCCCTTTGGGGTCTTTGAGACGAGAAGCGTGTCGTCTGCGAATAGGAGGGTAGGTATTTTTTGCTTTGCTAGGGTCGGGGCATCCGCTGGGATGGCAGATAAGGCCTCTGCTATATGATTGATATACAATGAGAAAAGAGTTGGGGCCAGAACACATCCCTGGCGGACTCCCCGCTGCACCATGATGGAATTGGTGACCTGTCCCTGGCTACCCCACCTGACCCTGGCAAAATTCTCATTGTGAAGCCTAATTAAGAGTGAAAGAATACCCGCAGGCATGCCCATCTCCCTAAGCACCCGCCATAAATTCTCCCTGGGAACAAGGTCAAATGCAGATTTTAAGTCAATAAATGCAATATACAGACTCCCTTTACCCAACAAGACCACCTTCCAGTAGAGCATATAAAGTCGAAAAACCTGATTGACTGTGCCCGTTTTTCGTCTGAAGCCCGCTTGGAGGGAGGATAGAATGTCATTTTCCTCCATCCAATCCGTGATTTTCGCTAGAAGTGAGCGACAGACGACTTTCTGAACACAGTCGATCAGGCTGATCGGCCGGTAGTTTGCAGGCATTGACCTATCGCCCTTCTTAAAAATAGGAATGACTTCCGCTCCTTTCCAAGATCCAGGGATGCTCCCTCCTCCCGCGATGTCATTAGCAAGGGTTAATATGTATGTGGCCCAGTTTTCCCTATCTGACTTAAAAAGATCTCCTGGAATGCCGTCAGGGCCTGGAGCCTTGGCGGGAACGATTGCATCCAGTGAGGCCAATATTTCCTCTCTAGTGAATATTAGGTCATATGAAGGTTGCACTGGATCGGGAGCTAATGCTTCTGTAGCTTGTGCTAAGGGAAATGAGTAGAGAGAACCGAAGTGTTCCTGCCACTGGTGAGGGGGGATATTATATAGGGGCGGGGACCTTTCGTGAATGCCCTTGCTTGCAATTAACCAAAACATGCGGGCATCGGGGCTCGAGCGAGACTCTCCTAGTTCTACCCACCTCCTTTCATCCCAATCCCTCTTGGCCTTCGTTTGGGCTAGTTTGTACTGCTTCCTCAGTTCCCGAATTGACGGAATGTCCCCGTGCCGTAAGGCAAGGGTCAGCCGTCTTTTTAGGGTTCTGCACTCTTTTGAGAACCAGGAGGTTACGTTTTTAATCTTTGCTTTTTTCGACCTAGGATTATGTTGGTAAATGATAAAGTTCTTGGCCAATTGTTAAAAAAACTTGGGGTGTAAGGTACTACAGCTAGCTCTGGTGGAACTGTCTCTAGCCCTAAAGGACAAAAGTTCCAGGTGGTTCTCAAGATCTTGTTTTAGTTTAGCGAGCTTAGGTTCGTCCACTAATATTGTAGACCATTTTAGGTGACGCCCATCGTTAGAAGGAGTCACCTCCCTTGTATAGAGGTGATCTTGGGCTACCCTAGTATTCGCAACCCACGGTTGCTCAATTGCGAGACTCAAGAGATTATGGTCACTTTCACTTGTTTCAATTATAGACATATCAATCACGAGTGGCCATAGGCAGAGGTCCACAAAAATGTAATCGATCCGACTCGACCCTCTGGGCCCGACAAAGGTCATTCCCCCATCTTTATCAGACTTGGTCCTTCCATTAGCAGCCCGTATCCTGTGTGTGAGGCTAAGGGAGTTTAACTGGAGTGCTGCTTGGGACCATTTCTTTATTGGAGGCAAATCCAATGAAGGGACTGACCACCTATTATCTTCCTCTTTAATCTCGAGGATATCTTCCCGGTCAAGAGGCTCAAATGTTACATTAAAATCTCCTGCCACAACTAATGGGAGGTCAGTCGGTCTTGCATCCAGTAGCTCATCTAATGCCTGTATAGTAGATGACCTGCCTGATCTTGGGCTTCTTGCATAGACATTTACAATATCTAGCAACTTTCTTTGGGGGCCTTTTAGTCTGACCCAAAGGAGGTCGTTGCTATTGGTCTGATGCTCCTTTATCTCAAGTTTTAATGCAATTTGGATCAGGATAAGTAGCCCTCCAGAAGGACGGCCATGTTTAGAAGGGATTGCCGGCTTGTGGAACGTGACAAACCCTGGAATATAAACAGGTGTCAAGCTCCAAGTTTCTTGTATGATACAAATGTCATGATGGTTGATTATCTCATGCCAATGGGAGAGAGCTAGTTTCCCCCTTATTCCTGCAACATTCCAAGAAACTATTTTGAGTTTCAATGTCTCTTCCAGATTTATCAAACTGGAGGGCAGAATTACTGGGGCTTCATTGACCATGAGAGAAGTCTGATGGCTTTGTAGGCTTTCTTCCCCATCCTGGTCATTATCTCCTAGTTGGAAATGGGTTACACTAGATGATATAAAGTGGGGCCTTAGTATCTCTGCCTCATGTTCCGAGAGACCCCCTTCCAAGCCCTTATCCATAGATGAAAAAGTGAGAACATTATCAATACTAAAATTGCACGCTTGTTTCTGACAAGGGTCTGTGAGTAGTCAATCGATTTGTGATAAGATAGAGGCAGATAAGTCCCTTTGGGGCATCGATGGATTCTTATGCTTGGCTGACAGTGAAGGAATGTTATACTTCAATTGGATGTTGGTTCTAGGTGGAGGGCAGGATCTTACTTCTAGGGCAACTAAGTCATGCGCTAGGTTTTCGCTCGTTAGGATCAGTTCTACTGCGTCAACTGCGTCAACTGGGCTGTTATTCAGGACACATCTCCTGGCCCTCAAGATGTCGTCCCTTATAACAGAACGGCATCCCCTTACCAGCCTTATCCAATGAATGGCTTTGTTTTTTAAAACTTCGCCATTTTCAAGTTTATTATTGCAATTAAGCTTTGGTACATTGGTCATAAAAATAGTAGACTGAAGAGCAACTTTGGGGATAGGGCGTAACTGTATAATAGAGGGACCTCACTACGGCCTTGATGACAAATAAATGGGTCAATCTCCGTAAATGTATAAAGCGCGCTCTGGCCCCCGGAATGTGCTATATGACCTTCTCGAGAGATATCGTGACTGGGTAATTTGCAATGGTGGCCCCCCTTGCGGCCAGCTTGATTAGTAACTTTAGATGTAGGAATTATAATTGGGAATTTGCCGATTGCTTGCGTGTTATGAGCGATAGAGTGGTTTGCTTTAATCGTCATACATACACTCTCAGAATTAGTTAGTGACGGTGGTTTGTGTATATTGCAATCTTCTAAACTAAGAAGTAATTTTGAAATAAGTGTAGTCAGCGTCCCTACTGTTTCTTTGAGGGCCAAGATTTCCCTCTGTAGGTCTGCATTAGATGGACTTAAAAGTATGCTCTCAGTTTCCCTCTGCGGGTCCACAATAGTTGGCATTAAAACAGCGTCCTGGGTCACACAACTCCCTTGACTAGAGGTGGTAAGCCTCCCGCTCAGTTCTTTGATGCTGGGGCCCATACCCTCCTTGTTTGTGTCAATGTCAGGCATGTCTGGGTTGGCCGCTAAGGGTGCAAACCTATTGCTCAAGGGTAAGTCAGACTGGGTCCTGCTCTGAGTTTCCCTAAAGGAAGGGTCTTCAGTTTCATCAGGGGTTTTTGTAATTCGTTTCTTGTTGGCTGCCCTTTTGAATAGACTAGGGATACTACCAGAACCCTTAGTGTCAATTACAGTGGCGGGGGGGGGGAAGATGGTTGGGGGCCTTTGTGTGAGTGGGCAGATGTTTTTCTCGAAGATGTAGGTGACGTGAGGAGACCCTCACAATCAGAAATTAAAGACTCAATTCGCAATCACACTGTCCCCACTCTCACCCCCCCTCTCAACCCCCAAACTAGATTTCTGACGTAGTTTCTTTGTCTTTTTCCTCAGAGCGCCTCCCAAGCCACCCTCAATGTTTTTGCGCTTGCCCATGTTTACATGCAATGTATCTTGGAAGAGGAGCAATGGGCCTGTTTTCCAACAGTTGGACCGGTCGTAACTTTAAAGGACAGAAGGAATTGTCACAGTACCTCGAAAGGAACCAGTCCGAGCTCCTTGTGCTTTCGATAAAAGTGTTTTTTCAGGGGGGTGGCCCAGCCCGGCTTCCTCCGGTCTTTGACGGGCAAGGACGGGCCCGCCCTTGGCCCGGGCTTAGCCCGGGCACGTCCGTGCGCGTCCCGCGCTGCGGGAGCCCGCTCCTGATTTTAAAGCGCCTCCTGGCGCTGGATTGGCTGCGAGGCGTTAGCGGCTCCGGCCGCAAAAGGAACCAGCAGGAAGGGAACTGATGGCGGGACCCGCGCTGCGGGAGCCCGCTCCTGATTTTAAAGCGCCTCCTGGCGCTGGATTGGCTGCGAGGCGTTAGCGGCTCCGGCCGCAAAAGGAACCAGCAGGAAGGGAACTGATGGCGGGACCCGCGCTGCGGAAGCCCGCTCCTGATTTTAAAACGCCTCCTGGCGCTGGATTGGCTGCGAGGCGTTAGCGGCTCCGGCCGCAAAAGGAACCAGCAGGAAGGGAACTGATGGCGGGATCATCAGTGATGTCATTTGAGATGTCATCAGTGATGTCATCAGTGATGTCACTGACCATGCCATAAGTGATGTAATATGTGATGTCATCAGCAGTACATTGCGGGGGCGCGAGTTATAGTTAGCTCAACTAACTATAACGGCTGAATTTCTCTGGTTTTGTATGAATGAAATGTCCAACTAACTATAACGCCCCTGAAACCAGTGAATTTATTTCAGGAACAAATGGTATGCAACAATTACTACTTCAGGCCAGTGCCATACATGACACGTTTCGACCGCTACAGCGCGGTCTTGATCACATAACGCGCTGCCTTACTTGTTCTCAATTTTATAGTGTATGCAAATCACCCGTGCATGATTGGGCAATACAACGACCAATGCAATCAACAACAGACTGTTATTCAATTTTTAATCTTCTAATTCATAATATGCTATTTCATATTTCATTGTAAATACATTTAAACATTTCTACTTATTGGACATACCTCTATTTGCAAAAATGTTTGAATCACATCTATATTCATAACCTATACTAAATAATTGTTATCCTCACATAGTGCGATCAAGATAGTAACTAATAAACGAACACTCCGTAGCAAATGTCACGAAGTGGACATCATTGCTGCCACAACAGATTGCAAGCACATAAATCATTGTGTAAAATCAAGAGTGAATGTCTCGCATCGGAGAATTCAAGTCAATCGGCATTATAGAAGCTGAAAGTACACTGGAAGTGTTTACTTTTCTTGAAACTTGTCCTATACCGCCATCTAGTGGGAAAGAAACACATCAGAAAATAATTCATTTAACATAAATGAAGCAGCCATCATAAGAGAACACATTCATATACAACTTAGTGGAAAAAAACGACATTGAGTTATTACAGACTGAAATTATTATTATTTCTGATATCAGACAGTACAGAATATTATGGAAAATATATATACACACATATATATTAAAGAAGCATAATCAAGATGCCAACAAGTACAAATTAATGACACAGTGTCGGTGTCTAGTCAGAATCAGAATAAGTTTATTGTTTAGTTAATTAAAACCATAACAATGTGCCAATGAGTCGCGGTTCATAGCACCATTAAAATGTCCATTGAAATTATTATATACATTTTTTTTTTATGCTTATAAAAAAGAGGAAAACAATTTCTTATCACAAAAGTTTGCACTACATCCTGTTAAAATAAACGAGACATGTGATGAGAGTTGACTAGTACATAGAAACATGGTATCTAAAGTGCCATCGTGCTGCTCTTTTTACATTTTATGATAATATGTTCAGTAATAGTTAATTTATTAATTACATTCGCACAGATCTAACTTGGTGGACAGAAGAAACTGGCCATTTTGCAGGGCCACTAGCCTTGTTTCAATTCTTCCTCATGATTGGTTAAAATTTTTATTAAACGACAATTGAGCTGTGGATCTTCCGGATCGAGACATTTTAATATTGCAGTTCTACAGGAACGAATGCCTCTTGCGTTGAATGGTCCCATTAGCAATTTCCGGCGATCCTGGCTTAGAGCTGGATAGATGCAAACTAAGTGAATGAAATCCTGATTTGGTGATCCACAAAGACTACATGACTTTGGGCCCTGATAGTTCCAATTTGGCTGGTCTGCATTTGATGGCAATTTGCCATAGCGTATTGCTATAAACTTGGATTTTAAATACGAGGAAAAAGGTTGACCCAAATATGATGCTGGTTGCAATTTCATATAGGATTGCAGGACCATCCATGCGTGTGCCCGCTTGCTCAGGATGGCCTTATCCTCCAGTAATGAGTGTTGCTTTGCTTCCTTCTTCAGGATTTGCTGGAAGGTGGTAACTGGAAGAATCTGCTGCCAAAGATCTACCATATAGTGGACTGTAAAGATGATTGGAGATATTCCGAGTATGCAGACTGTGGGTCGCCTTGTAACGCATTCCAGAGCGCATTGTTGATCTCGTTTTCTCTGTTGCGCCAGACTTTATACCAAGCTTTTATTGTGACATATCTTCTGTGCAGCTGTTGCTGTTGTAGTCCAAATTCTAACCGAACCTGCGCCAGTGAGGCATTATGTGGGAGCGAAAATACTTTTTTATATGCTCGCGTTTGAAGACTTCCCAGCGTCGCAGCGTCTTTCCCATGCTGTACTTCACTTCCGTATGCTAGAGTGGGTAGAAGTTTTGCTTTCATGATAGCTAGTAGTGGGGTGAAAGAGGGACCTTTTAGACTTTTTGATATCGAGCAAAATGCAAATGTAAGTCCGTTTCCCTTTTTTTGTATTGCCTCATTCTGTTTTTGAAAGGTTAGTCTTTTGCCCAAATGTATCCCTAGATATTTGTAGATACCCACTACTTCCAGATTCACATTGCTAAATTTATATGATGAGTGTTTGTGGATAGCTAGACTTAAAATCATAGTTTTGGGTTTTGTAACGTTTATCTCCAGCAAGTTCTTCCTGGCGAAGTTCCCCAACTCATCTATCGCTCTTTGGAGGCCAATTCTAGTGTGGCTTGCTAGGACTATATAGTCGACATAAGATAAATGTGTAATCTGTAGAGTTCCCAAGTGAGGGGGATGCGAGTTGATTTCTGGTGGTGACAAGTCCGCCATGAACAGATTAAATAGGTGTGGCGCTAGGACGCATCCTTGCTTTAGGCCCTCCTTCGTATAAATTTTTCTTGAGAGCCTCGTCCCTCGTCGAGGCTATTTTTACTTGCATCCACGTATCCGAGTATAATTCCATTATCGGTTTTAGTATTCTTTCTGGCAATCCCCACTGTTTTAGCTTGTGCAATAGAATGCCTCTATTGACTCGGTCGAATGCAGCTTTAAAATCAATAAAGCATAGAAACAGGTTCTTTCGTTGTCATAAGCTTTTTTCTGCCATTAGGCCCAGTGCAAGTACATTCGTAATGGTACCAGTGCCACGTTGGAAGCCCGACTGGTTGATGGGAATAATTTTATTACTTTCGGACCAGCTTATTAAATCTGCCAGGATTAATGAGGAGTAATACTTCGCTTCTGCATCGATTGGGGCTATCAGACGGTAGTTGGCTGGGTCAGTTCGCTCCCCACCTTTATATAATGGATTTATTATTGAGCCTCTCCAGCTATCTGGCAGACGGTTTAAAGTGCTCACCTCTTCAAACAGGCGGGATAATGGTGTTGCCCAAAAATTGGGGTCTTGTTTATATATTGCCTGTGGTATACCGTTCGGGCCTGGGGCACTGTCTAACCTGCCCTTGGTTATAACTTTTACAGTTTCATCTTGGGAGTAGTGTATGAATGAATGATTTATGCTTCCTGAGTCCTTGGAGGTATTGACTGTAATATGCGATTTATCTTCCTTTTTATTTGTTCCTACAACTTCTATTATTTGTGCTTGTGATCTGTGGGTAGCTGGGCTTAAATGCGTTGATGCAGTTTGTTCCTTTGCATGCTGGAGATATGAGAATACCTGCAATGCACTCACTCTCTCAGATGTTATTGAGAATGTGGCGGTTAGATGATCTGCCCAGGACTGTTCTGTCACACATGTCATGTTTATCACTTTTGGCGTTCTTACCAGGGAATTCACTTGATCCCAGAAGGCTTTGGGGTTTGATCTTCTAGCATTATACAAAAGTTTTGACCAAAATTTGTTCTGCTGCATTTTGCTATCCTCCCAGATTTGTTTTTTGAACCACTTTTTAAGTTGTTGTATTTGCTCCCGTTTCATTTTTGGTGCGTTATTACCCCTTGTGGATCCAATAGCAGCTCATAAGTTTTTCCTTAAGTTTTTAGCTGTCAGACTCAAGAATCTGCGTTCGTTGTGCATCGTGTTTCGATGTAAATTTGTTGTTTTAGCATCCTTGGGGAGATTTGTTAAAAAGGTAACCCAGGTTTCTATCATCGAGCCATTTCATGAGTCTTGAGATGCCCACAGTTCCTTTGCCCACTCTGCAATTTGGGGAAGTGTGCTACTAGTCCATCGTAATCTTTTAAGATTTATCATTGTTGTGGTTCCGATCTCGGGTACTGCTTCCGCGTGCCTTGGGAATGAGTTTAATAGTTCGAGGTGTTGACTAGAATGATCACTTTCTGTGGAATATATAATTGAAAATGCCTTTATTTGTTCTAGCAGAGGTAATGTGACAACTGTATAATCTAAAATGGAGCTAACATTGGGGCCGTGATAAGTGCAGATTGGCGGTCTATACTGAGCCAATCTGCCGTTTAGTACTCGCATCCCCAGATGCTCTAGGTCTGTCCCTAGTTGTTGCCCAATCCGATCCGTCCGTAGGGAGATGGGGTGCACTTGATTTTGTACTGCCCATATTGCATTAGCTGCGATTAAATAGTCGTCTTTCTCTGGAGTCTATATCAAGTTTGAATTGAAATCTCCTATTAGAATTATTTCCCATGCGGGATGCTAAACCGGAGTTCCGATATGGTTGCAATTAAGGTTTTAAATAATTCTTTTTTTAATCTTATATTTTGGATGCGCATAGAGGTTGATAAGAATAATTGTCCTTGCCTTTTTGGTGAATCCCAGATCCATTTTTATAATTTGCATATCTGTTGTTGTGGTAGGCAGTTGGGCGGATGTAATGTTTAGACTTGTCGAGATATAGACTGCTAGGCCACCCTTTGGTCTCCCGTATCGCTGGGTCCTTGTAGCATTTACATAATGAAGAATAAGCCCTGGGATCTGGACTGGAGCTATTAGCCATGTTTCCTGGACCACTACTATTTCGTAGTTATTCCAGTACTCTGGGGGTACATTATCCTGCAGGTCGCGCTTTGCCCCTGCTATATTCCATGACAGGATGTTTATCGACCTCTGGTCATCTCTGCTGTTTATCCGTCTGGGTCATTCTCTTCGTGATGGTGGTAGAGGGTCCTTAATGGCGTCTTTACCTCTTGCGCCGCGTAATACCGAGTGTACAGGCCTTATACTGCGGTCGTTGGACATGATTCTTTGCTGCTGTAGCAAGGGTGTGGGGTACCCTTTTTTATCGGAATAGACAAGGATATACCCCAAGACTCAAATTGAGGAGCATGATTTAAAATGGCTAAAACAATTTCCTCAGACTTCCAAGTCGACATGGTGTTTTCCATTCCTTTGTTACCCTCCTGTTGGATGAATTCTATTGACAGCAGGTCATTTGAGGTTAGCTGCTTCAATGTTGGAATGGCTGCCATTAGGCTCAGGATGTTGCCTCTATTTAAGTAGTCTTGTGAGCCTTGTGAGGTATAATGTGGGGTTAATAGTACCTGATTGTTTGAGTGTTGTGTTCGATCATTGGCTCTTTGTTGAAATGTGAGGGCTGGGCTACTACCTTGATTACTAGGTTGCCAGATCGGGCCGTGACCTTGCTCTTTAGCGTGCTGTGGATTAAATCTTATCATGACCCGGTCACTCGGTTCTCTACCAAGCTGGAACCCTTTCTGTAATATGATTTCTCGCTCTCCCCCGCGGGGGATATTTGTCTCCAAGCGAGGACGTAAATCATGAACTAGACTGTTAGATTTGGGGCCGGCCTCTACTACGTTCTTTTTTGGCAGTTATCCTGCGTAAGTTGGTAGCACCACTGCTGATTCTATTTGATGTGCCATCAATTGCTCTTGTGTTATTCGTGGAGGGAGACTTTTTACTGTCTATAGGATTCTTTGTTGCAAAGTATATTGCATTTGACCCGGGTCCATCTCCCGTGCAAATTTCGTGTACCTTTTTTAAATCGGATGATTTGTTTGAAATAAAAGATTCTCCATCTGTTAAGCTTGATGTTTCCGACGTCACCTGTTGATTTTCAAGATGCTTCATCCCTACTTCATTGTGGTCGTTGTCTGTTGCAATGACGGTTAAGGACTGATTTATTTCCTCCTTAAAGTTGAAAATTGGATAGAGGCCAATCACCTGATGGTCTATTTCCTTGCTATTATGGAGGTGCTTTCTGGCCCTCCTAGCACGCTTCTTCTGTCTTTTCGTTAGAGTGGCTGGAGGCTTATTTAAATCATCATTGGGTGAGTTTGATGGCCCACCCACTAAGTTTCTGTGCGCTTTGTCAAAGGCAGCGACTGGTAATGGTTGTGGTTCTATAGTTAAAACCTTGTCATCCATTCCTTGTCTGCGAGTCCCTTTGTCCGTTGATGGAAAGTTGTTATTGTGAATTTTTGACAAAAATGAAGGTTTGGGAATCGTTTGCCCGTTCGGTGGAGCCGCCACCGCTATATTGTGCGATACTGGTGATTGTGTCTTATTCCCATTTGGTGTGTATGTAACAACTGTACGTTGTAACTCTGATGGCTGGGTGGGCTGTTTGCATTCACTTAGAATGTTCATTAAGATGCTTGGTAGTTCACTTAGGGGGATATTCTCAAGAACGTGTGATAATTATCGCAAAATTAGCTTAAGGCAACTTTGCACATCGCAGTCTATCGCGGGAAAATAACACAGTGTTAACGTTGTATTCTCAACCCGGCGGCACCATGCGATAGTCTCACGATAACGCGCCAAATGACCGCGTTAAAATTAACGAGACACAGAAAAAATGCGAAACACGAACGCGAAAAAAGTTGCGATGTGGCCAACCGCGATAAAAAAAGCTGCGATAACCAGCGACAGGCCTGCAATTCCCACGCGTCATGCGGGAAAATGCACCATAAAAGCACCTAAAACACAAACAAAATAATTCAAACTGCATAGCACCATGGAGGAAGCCGGAGCAAGTACAGAGGACGACCAGAACCCCACAAGCCCCCAGGAGGACCAGCCTGGGACCTCGGGGTCACGGAAGGGCAAGGAGAAGAAGACGAGGAAGACGAGGTTCAGTCCTTAGGAAAACAGGACCATCATCACGGAGGTGATAGAACACCACCACCAACTGTTCGTCACCTCCAACGTGTCATTGGCAAATAAAAATGCAACATGGCAGTCCATCCTGGACAAGGTGAATGCAGTCGGAGTGAAGAGGAAGACAATTGGAGAGGTCAAGAGGCGCTGGAATGATGCGAAGCGCAAAACCAAGAAGAAACCCGCTGACAACCATCAGGCAGCAATGCAGACTGGAGGTGGCAGTCCGGCGGAACACCAGGAGCTGGATGAGATGGAGGAAATGGTGGCCACAGTCATCAGTGGGGAGACGGTGGCAGGAGTTGGGGGTCCGGACACTGCTCAACATGACCTGACACAACAGCACCAGGGTGAGTAACGACCAGGGACTGGGGGGACGGGGGGAGATGGGCACAATGGCACACATGCACAATTAAGTAGAGCACACTGCACACCCACAATGACTCTGGATCATGTCCCTGATTCCCTTGGCACACTGCAGCACACATACAAACAGCAAGTAGGCATCCGTCCACTATGGGCACAAAGGGGTCCCTCCCCACACAGCACCAATCTCACAACCAACCCATGCACACGTGTCAAAACCAGCAAAGCTGCATGTCTGTGAGCCACCATGACAATGCAATTGACACTGCATGACGAATAGCATGGCTGCAGTCCAATTATCATGACATGGTGCACGCCACGACACTGGGGTGGCTGAGTATGGAACACAAACGGGAAGGAGCAGGTCACACTCTGACACATCCACGTGCACAAACAACCCCTGACGTCAACAACACATCTGCGGATAAACCATGCCCAAGAGTCCAAAATCCGAACTAGAGCCAAAATTAGCCAAGCCTGCAACATCTCGGCACTGTAGAAGCACAGAAGTCAAAGGCACACCACCTCAAAGGGAAAAGGGGCAGCAAAATCACAGCTGCAGGGGCGACTCTCCCACAATGCAGCACACACACATAGCAATAACAGCACATCAACATTGACGACAATGTGGTACAAAGTGCAACACTTTCACTACAGTACAGAGGACACAACTGGTTCTGCTTGTGCGTAGAAACTGGCCAATCACATCTGGCATAGCAGGAAACTGTGAGATGAAAATGTATGTGTACAACCTCACATCCGTGATGTAGTTCAAATGTCCACTGTCCCGCATCAAATAGTCAGCTCCTCCCAAACAGTCCCAATGTACATTGTCATGCAGTCTGCATGTAAACTTGAACAATGCGTCAACATACATGTCAACACAATTTTAAAATGCATCTCCCCTTCACATTGCAGAGGGACAATCAACACCTCCTGCAGAGCAGACCAGACAACTCATCAGTGATGATGAAGAGGACCTCTACACCTTCGACACCGATGCCCTACAACAGCTCATGGACATCTTAGGCAACCCACCTCCAGGAGCAGGGCAGCCCAGCTGCATCGAGGAGACCCCACCCCCTGCACAGACCACACAGCAGGAAGCACCCACCACCACGGCTGTCTCCCAGCACCTCACCGAAGCACACATCACATTCCAAGGCCAGGTGTTAGACTGCCAGAAGGAGGTGGCTGAACAGGTGCGGGTGGGTTTCGACCTCATGGCAGCCGAGCTAGATTACATACGTGGGTGTCTAATTCCCATCAGGGACCACTTACAGTCCCCAACAGACACCCACACTGCGACAGAGACACACGCATTTGCACATTTCCAGTACTGAACCACGCCCAGAGCCCCGGGACAATCATCCACACCCCTACGCTGTACTTGCGTACGCCAGCCCAGTCCAATCCTCTTATGTATAAAGGGGGGGACTACAAAGCTACATGTCCAAGGTCTTACCCACTGCCTGAGGTGACATGGTTGCGTCCGCTGTACACAGCACAAGACTCAATCAGAAAGGGTCCATGAGTTGTGGTGCAATGAGTTAGTGGCACCTGAAGAGCTGAGCAGGGTATCAAGCTGATGATGGCATCCAAGACAGGTGTGAGCAACTCTGATAGTCTGGCTGTAAGACTCTTTCGACTCTGGCAGTTGTTGGTTGGAGGTGGTCCTGGCGGTGGTGGCGTGTGCAGCCAGCGGTGATGCATCGTCCGGGCAGGTCAGGACTCGATTTGATGTGTGAACCCTTGTGGACCACAGTTGAGGCCGGAGGCAGCGGTCAGCGCAGGGCCACAGACACATGGCGTTGATGACCCCCAGGCCATCGACTCAGAGGCCATCCAATATTCAATCAGACAGGGTCCATGACTTGAGCTGCACAGAGTTAGTGGCCCCGGATGCACTGCGGCCGGCACAGGCACACTGCCACAGGACGGTGACTTGCGGTGCACTGAGGTAGGGCCACGAGAGCTGAGCGGGTCAATGTCGAAGGTGAATGTCGCGGAGTGTTTCGGGGGACAGTGGAAGGTGTTCTTCCAGGGCATGATGCAGAGGGCAGAAACAGGCAATATGGAGGAGATGAATGCTACAGACTTATTTTTAACACCAAGTCATTATCAGCAACATGATGATGAAGACAACCCCCAGGCCATAGACTCAGACGCCACCAAAGTTCAACCAGAGAGTGTCCATGTATTTCGGGGCACAGAGTTAGTGGCACCAGAGCTGAAAGGGGATGCAGTCTGCGATGAGGCCTGTACAATGGTATAAACTCGGCCATAAAAAAATCAAGACTCAGTTCCAAATGTGTGACCTACTTCACCGCAGTGTAGGCCGAAGACAGTAGTCATCAAGGGCCCACAGAGACGTGTCGTTGGCTTGCGATGCACAGAGTTGGTGGCACCAGATCGAAGGGAGTACAGGGATATAAATGCTGCCATTAACATATGAACTCGGCCATCATGAAATCAAGACTCAGTTCCAAATGTGTGATCTACTGGACCGCAGTGCAGGCCGGAGGCAGCGGTGGAGTACGTCAACGAGAAAGGAGTGCTGGGGGCCTGTGTCGTGGAGGCCGTGATGGTCTGAGGATGCTGCCAAGGTTGCGGGCCTCAGGCTTGGAGCTTGCACCGGAACGTTGTGGGCCCTCTTTGACACACGCTGGTGTCGGAAGGTGAGCAGTGAGGCCTGGTTGCGCAGGGGTGGCCAAGATGGGTCTGGGGACCAGCGGCCTGGGGTGCAGCAGGCGCACAGGATCGCAGGCACCGCCGCTCACGGCATCAACCTCGTGGCGGGCTGAGAGGCGCCGCCCTGGCAGACACGTTGGCCATTCCGGAAGAGAACCACGCCAAGAGCAACCGACTTTTCATTCACACCCCTACGCTGGCCTGGCATACGCCGGGCCAGCCCACTCCGCTCACGCTTACAGGGGGGGACGTAACAAGCTATATTTCCGCGATCTTCCCCACTGCCTGGGGTAACATGGTTGCGTCCACTGTCCACTGAACTCCAAACACCAGCAGTATATGTCGACATGGACATGTCTGTGGTCTGCATACTGCAGTCTGGCTAGCACATCCACGCCACACTTGGCATTGTGTACATTCTCATTCATGGGTCACTTGCCTCCTTCGCACATGCCTGGTTCCCACCTCTCCCCACATTCTGCTATTGTGTGGCTGAGGTGCCATGCCATTGATGGCTTGTGTACATGGCTAGCCCAGGTTACCACAGTAAGTTGTGCTGTCGTGTCTGGTAGGTGGGCATGTTGTTTGGCATGTTGTATGTGAGTCTGTAACATGTGCATTCCCAGAGTCGTGAGTTGCATGACTGTGTAGTTGAGGTGTGTAGTGTGTTCATTTGGTACTTACCAACGAGCAATTCATTCCCATAGGTGCCAGCCTCAAAGCGCTGCTTGATGATGGACTGTCGGAAGATGAAGGAATCCTGCACACTGCCTGGGTAGTTGGCGACGACATTGGTGAAGAGTGCCAGGTGGTTCACTATTGCCTGCACATTGATGGAATGCGTGTGCTTCCTGTTGCGGTAATTGTGTGCAGTGGCGGCAGGGGGCACGAGGAGTACATGTGTGCAGTCTATTGCCCCCAACACGTGCGGGAAGCCAGCTATGGCGTAGAAGCCTTGCTTGGTCTCCAGCTGTTCCTGCGCAGTGTGTGGGAAGTAAAGGTGCTGGGGTACCAAGCTGATGATGGCATCCAAGACAGGTGTGAGGAACTTGGATAGGGCTGGCTGTCAGACTCCTCCGACTCTGGCAGTTGTTGGTTGGAAGGTACCAGAGGCCAACAGGTGCAGCACAGCCAGCAGCTTTGTTGTCTGCGCAGGGATGTTGGTTGTCCGCTGTGTTGGTACCGTCAGCCAGTGGGCAATGATGGTCAGGATGTGGAGGATGGTTGTCCTTTTGAGCCTGTAGTGGGCAATGACATCCTCTGGTGTTAAGTCTGTGAGGCTGGTGCGTTTTCTGAAGGTCCACTGTCTTTGTCTGCGCTGCCTCTGTGGTAGACCGGTGGGGGGTGCGGTGGGGGTCCGGGGTGGGGTGGCGGGCCTGTGTGTGGTGGCGGTGGGTGTTGTGGCCCTCTTGGGGCTCCGAGCTGCATGATCAGTAGCTCCATGGCATCTGTTGTTCTTCAGGTGTGGCTCTGGTCTGGGCTCCCTTTTGTGGTGCAGGTTGTCGTCCGACTTAACACCAGGTAAGAGCAGGTGTCAAATCCCTGCTGCTAACGCGCCTTATCGCCTGTTTTGGGATCTTATCGCCGATCTGGCTGGTCATTGAGAATATTGCGAAGTGGTGTTATCGCGGCTTTTTGCACAGGAACGCCTACTCTGCATCTCATTAGCGTTAGTTGCCGGTGTCATCCGTGGCGATGTTTTTTGCGGCTGCTATCGCAGGAAAACTGGCGATGTCGGCTGTTAGCACCAGCTTGTGAATAGGGCGATAAATCTATCGCCACTTTGGCTGCGATAAAGTGCCGCTAACTCGGCGATAAGTCCTTGAGAATATGCCCCTTAGTTTTTCAACTATATTGCAGCACACACAATTAGTTACTGGAGCTGGGATAGGTGTGCTGCTTTTAGTAATAATTTGGCTTGTCAGTGAATCTAATTTGATGTTTATTCCAGCAATATAATCTGCTACAATGTTCATCAGATTAATTTGATAATTTGAATATCAATCTTGTCTGACTGCATATTGAGTACGTTTATTGTTGTTTGTAGCGTTTTTATTACAGAGGTATGCAGGATTGTAAGATCTTCTATCTTTCCCTCGATTTTATGACTCCTTCCCATTGCCTCTTGACTGGTGTTGGAATATCTTTGAGCATTAGGCTCTGATGTGAACCTAGCAGGATTGGGTGTGCAGCATTTCTCAGGTTTGTCTTCATGTTTGCTACTGAATATTTTGTTTCTGTTAATGTTATTTGCTGGGCTAATGGCGCCTTTTTTGTGGTATTCAAGTGAGCTCGATATTTCTGTTATTGATTGTTGTTGGACTTCCTGTAGGGGAATTGGTTTATTACTAACTTGTACATTTACTGCTTGATTCATAATGATAATTCCAGATAACTGGGATGCTTCTGTGTTCTTTAAAATTGCGCGTTGATCTTTGTTATCTTGTCAGATGTATCCTCCCGATTGTGCTTTTGCTCGTTATTTCTTTTATGAGTAATATGATTATTATTTGCAGGACTTATTGCAACATTTTCAATATGCTCATGAAGCCTTGATATTTCTATTACTGATTGCTGTTGCTCTTCCAATTGAAATGTAAGTTGTGTCTGACATGAATTCGTAGTGATGGTTCCAATTGCCTGCATTAAATCTGTGTTATTTGTTATTGAAAGAGGCTCAATCCAGGAATCGCTAGGATTTTGTGTGTTGATTTTAACTGGTTGTTGTCTCGGAGTGGAGTGACCATTAGGTTTGCCAGTATTGCAGGTGTTGCAGGCGACTTCCACGGTTTTATCCGTTGCTGGTTCAAACCTAGGCGTGGACTGAGCTGTACTGGTCGTATGCACTTGTGCATTGATGATATGCTTATTACTGACACACTGATGAATTTTATCCACACCGGTCGTTGGGTTTAACTGGTGATGATGACTTGAATCTGCTTTTTCTTCCATTACTATCGGTGTTGTACCAGCACTACCCTTTGAAACCTCATCCTGTGTAGGTATTAATTTATGCGGCGTCAGAGGTTTAGGAAGGCCTGTGATTTTACCTGGTGTAGAATAAATAACTGCTATTGGATCTTTTATGAAAAAGGAATTTTCCGGTGGGATTCAATGTTCCCAAAATTTAGTACGTTGGTGATATTAGTGTAGCTCCAGGGGTTGGAGATAATTCTGTTGAGTTTCCTGGTGGGATCTTGGTGCTTCTTGATTTTTGCTTCGGTTTGGTTTGCTTTCTGACCCTGCCTGATCTCATTTTCCGTTTGCTAAATGGTAGTGGAATAATACGGTAGTCAGATCTGGTCTGATTGTTTGGGCCAGTCACTGTTTTTCCTGTCTCTTCCACCTGGCTGTAAATGAATGCCAATAATATCGATAATTTTTATTTATTTTTTTTAAACTGCAAATTGCTTGGTTTCTCTGTTTATATGTGTTCAATCCACCCCCCGTATGGGTGCTGGATGGACTGCATGCATTCCTTAAGTGCCACAACAATATGCCACAACAAAATGATGCCTCCATGGATGCTGTACCTCCCTAAGAACAGGGGAATGTGACTGGGATGGCTGGAATGGCTGAAATGGTAGGACAGAGGGGCCAAGCGAGCAGGGCACTCAGGATGGAGCCACAAGCCGCACCCAACCTAGTTGGGCCACTTCTGCCGCTTCAACCTGGGCTCACTCACGGCGGCCGCCCGCTAATGACGGCCACGCTCGCCACCCACAACCCCAAGTCAAACCACCACCTACTGCTGTACTTGCAGCCCACTGTTCTCTGTGCACCGTTCTCTGCTGCCAACTGCCAACTGCCAGCTGCCAACTGCAACTTGCACTCTGAGCCCTCAGCTCCTCCGGTGCCAGATGAGTAAATGCAGTGACAGCCTGATGAAGTACAGCTGACAGGAGCACTGCAGAGGAGCACTGTGGAGGGGTTGGTCACGCTCGACCGCACTTCACGCCTGGCCGTTGGCAACTCGTTGATGGACTCTGTACAGGGGGTGAAGAGGCAAAGTTCAGCAGGGGGCCGCGGGGCCGCAGAGGGTCTTCCCCTTCACTTCGGCATCTCGATGGTGCAGAAGCTTGGCAAGATTTGCAGGAGCCGCGGGAGCCGCGGTGACCGCAGGAGGCATTGAGGCAGCAATACCGCGTCCTCCTCCTCCTCGCACACTCGCACACTGTGGCCGGCGAACAACGCGGTCGATGCGAAAACACGGTGTCTAGTCAACTTATGGCAGATAACAGCGTAGAAGACACTATCTCAAGCATGGTATTTAGAAGACCACAACCTTTTGACATGTCAGATTCAGAAAATATAGGATCACGATGGGAGAAATGGCACAGGCGGTTTTAGCATTACTTGAAAGCGATGTGCAAAAACACACTGATGAAAAAGCAAGAAATCTCCTCATTAAGTTAATATGAGATGATGTGGAAGAGTTGCTGACTACTTACCCAGCAGAACAAATTGAGACATATGAAGGAAGAAAAGAAATTGTGATCCACAAAGAAATATTGATTTTGAAAGATACACTTTCAACAGAACTTGCCAAGAAGCAGACAAAACCATGGATGAATTTGTGACCCGACTAAGAAAGTTAGTAGCACATTGTGATTTTCACAAATTTAATAATGAAGAAGAAATACACTTGCGAGTAATTGGAGGTTGTCATTCTGTTACATTCAGAACAAAATTATGAAAAGAATAGTTTGATCAGCCAAGTATATTACAAATGGCTCACTCAGAAGCAAGAGCGGAACTTCACACAAGCAATATGGAGATCGGACGAACTGAAATGATGGAGCATATCAGGCATATGAAGGGAAGACCGAGAGATAACATAAAATGAAAAGAAATACAAAATTGAATTTGTGCTACAGATCTGGAATGCCATTTCCACATTCAAGGACAAATGTGTTGCAAATGTGGAAAAAATTATCACTTTGCAAGTGCATGTAAAGCAAATAGTTGTCCAAAACAGATGGCTATACAAAAAACATTAAAGCAAGTAAAGAAAACAACTCAGCATGTACGACAAATGGATAGCCAAAATGGAGAAGATGAGATAGACACTTCTCCTATGAGGAGCTTAGAAGAAAGTGTATCTTTAATGGAGCATAAAGAAGAAACTGAAGGAAATGAGGATCATCATGAACAAGCAAACTTCTTAGAGCGGAAAAGAATAAACAAAACAGCTTCAGTAGAACTGAAAGTGGGTCAGCATTGTGCAAAAATTGTGTTAGTGGTGCAACATGTAACATAATGTGTGTGTCTGAATACAAGGAAAGAGTAAACAAGCCAATACTTGTGCCATCATCTATAAATGTGTTTCAATGGGAAGCAAGAAAACCAATGGAAAACTTGGGAACATTTATGGACACCATCACATATGGAACAACCTCGTTAGAAGAAGACATACATGTTTTAAGAGGAGATATTCTTGCACCATGATTGTAAAGTAATGTGACAGAGTAAATAATGGGGCTTGTAGCCATGACATATAATATAACAACAGATCACCCAATATATGAGAAGTTTCCAAAATTATTTGCAGGTCTTGGCAAGTTACGTAACATTCAAATAACCTTGCATGCAAATGAAGCCATACATCCAGTAGCTTAAAATCATCTCAGGGTACCAATACACTTACAATGCAAGTAGAGGAAGAGATTCAGAGTTTGCTACAGCAAGATATCACAGAGTCAGATGTTGGACCCACTCCTTGGGTTTCTCCTTTTATAGTAGTCCCAAAAAAAGGAACAAACAAAATGTGTATCTGTGTAGATATGCGTCAACTGAATTTAGCAATAGAATAAGAATGGCACCCAGGTCCAATTTTAGAAAACATGATCAGTTGTTTGAATGGAGCTACAATATTCTCGAAATTAGACTTTGCAAGCGTTATCACCAGTTACTACATTCTCAATTCACATAGGAATATTTCAATACAAAAGACTAAATTTTGGAGTAGCTACAGCTGAGGAAATGTTTCAAGAAATCATAAGAAAAGTAAGAAAAGTAATTAGATCCATTAAAAACAGTTTTAATTACAGTGATGACATGCTTGTGTATGGCACATATCAAAAGGAACATGATCAAGCACTTAAAGATGTCACCAAATACTTAGTTGAAGCAGGTTTAACTTTAAACAAGGACAAATGTGAGTTTGACAAAACAAAGCTGAATTTCTTTGGACACATTTTTTCAAAGCAAAGAATGCATCCTGATCCAGCAAAAATAGATTCAATATATAATACTCAAGTCCCAACTGATGTTTCGGAAGTAAGATCCATTTTAGGTATGGCAAGCTACTGTTCATGATATATACCTCAATTTGCAAAAATCAGCGCACCCGTAGCAAAATTAAAGAAAGGATGACATCAGCAGAAAACATGGCCTATTTTGATTTAAATGTATGCACTGAATTGGCTGTAGATGCGAGCCCTGTTGAATTAGAAGCAATTTTAGCACAACACAAAGCAGGAAAAGATTCATTAAGACATGTGGTGTCCTTTGCCAGCCGAAGCCTAACTGCTATTGAACAAGCGTATTCCCAACCAGAAAAGGAAAGCCTTGCTGTTGTATGGGCCTGTGAACACTATCAATTGTTTCTATTTGGAAAACCATTTCCAATAGTCACAGATCATCAAGCTCTCTTTACTATATTTGGGAATCCTAAGGTAAAGATACCACCAAGCATAGAAAGATGGGGAATCCGTATCATGGAATATGACTACAAAATTGTACACAAGCCAGGTAAAGACCATAGCCCAGCAGATTATGTATCTTGAAATCGACTCCCAACAACAGAAAGCAACATAACAATGGCAGAAGAGTATATCAACTTTATAATTGAGCACTCCACTCCAGATAGAATATCTGAATCTTGGCTTTCAAAAGCAACTATGGAAGACGACACTCTCAGGAAATGATTCACATAATTAAGGAAACAAATAGAAACATGTCAATAATGTTAACAAATGTACAAAAGATGTTATAGCAAAAGATATATTAGCATTTAAACAGATCCAAAATGAACTATCAATATCTGCAAGCGGTCTGCTGCTCAGAGGTACTCGAATTATAGTCTCACAATCTTTGCAGGAAAACATTTATGAGTTAGCACATGAAAGCCACATGGGAGTAGTAAAAACAAAACCATCTTTAAGGGATAAAGGGGCATATGTACAAGCCCCTATCGCCACGGGAACATCACTTTTTGTGACGTTCCCGTGGCGATAGGGGCCTTGCCTTATGTGCAAGGCAGCGTTAAGCCACTTAATGTGGCTTAACGCTGCCTTGTACATAAGGCACCCTTTCACGCTATGGTTAGCGTGAAAGGGGCGTGCAGTGGGTGTTGCAGTGGGCGTTCCACCGCAACACCCATTGTATTTGACGCTGTCCTCTATGTACAAGGGTGGCGTACATAGGAGGCAGCGCCAAAATTAAGACCAGAAAGGACATTTACGAATAGTAAATGCCCTTTGTGAATACCGAAAGTCATAAAGTTAGATTTTTGTCTCATTTTACCTTTGTGAATCCGACCCATTACATTTATTCCATCAACCGTGCCAGAACTGTGAACTGAACTCTGAAATTGAGTGCATCACATGTGGCAACTGGAATGTTAACTGGCAAACACACATATCTTTGTAGGTCCAATGATGTTGTCCAGGATTCCAGTCCCCACAGTGACATCAGCTACAAGGTTAACTGTGACATCTGGTCAGGAACCACAAACTGGGCAGATGTGGGACCCTGGTAAGTAAACCCAAGAATGATGTACCTGAATGCTCATAAAATGTGGATTTAATGTTCGCAGTATATTGTATGTGTTCAACATCACTGTTGTCCCTCATCACAATATGCCCACATATGGCATTTTACCGCATACCATATCACACCATGGTGGCTAGTGAAAGGATTACACTAAATGTATGACAACTGAGTTCAGTATGTACATAATAGACTATATTTTGTCATATGACGTGGAGTAGTCACAACTGGATTGCAAGTCAATGATATGAAAACTCTCAAGGAAAATCGCAGGGCACAAAAGGTATGGAAATTGGTGTGGATGAGGGTTGCACTAATGCCAGTTAAGTTGTGTTGTTTTGGGAGGGGTGTATGGGCTGCTAAGGTGGATATAGAGGAAGTGAAAGAAATATATCAGGTGGCTGAACTGCACAACGCATATCCAGTGTAGGCGGCAAATATCCAAACTTCTACACTTTATCACAAAAAGCCTCCTCTCCTACCATATTCCCATATATAAGTGACAGGATAATATGTGAGGTTAGGATGTGTGCTGTACAAGACATCATCCATTGACAGCTAAGTTCTACCATGATGTCATGCATGTATAATGGGAACAGAGAACACACAAAGATTGAACATAACAAATGTGTGATCTCACAGTCCTAAATGGGCGTTGTGACTTCATGGGGAGGGAAGCACAAATGTGCCACAAAATGTACCTGACTATTGGACATCTCACATATTAACACTCCAATGCAATGATATGATCTGATGTGCAAATGTGAAACTGCTCTGCATGATGATGTACACTCCTTTAGATTTGTCAACAGACAACAGCATACTCATGAGGCATGATGGGCCTAACAATGAAGGTGTAATCAAAGGTAGACGGAGGCGTTCAGCATAATTATCCCCTTCTTTCAAATATCAGTTACCTTCTCATACACGTTTGTCTGTTAATGTGTTATCTCATTGATGTCAGTGCTGTGTGGAGGTAAACAGCTGGAAACTGCTGTTGGTGAGCAGGGGCCCACATGTCAAGTTCAGGAGGTAAACATGCGGCACACTGGCCAGAAATAGCATAACAATGGTCTATGACAATGACATATACATGTTAACTCATTGCTATCATCCTGTGTACTTAAATATGTACATGTATGTCTCATAACAGCTGCTGGCAGGATACCATCAGTGCTGCAGACAACACCATCCTGGGGTATGAAAGACATCCTGGCTGCAACAGTGAAACACACTTGCATCTGTCCATCAGGTAAGCATGCCATAAAGTGTTTCCCTATTATGGATTCCAAAATCATTCCAAAGATCCAAATCCCCTTCTGCATAGCATCTGTAGTTGGTGTGTAAAAAGTTACATACATACTATTTTAGTTATGTGAGTGTCACGTGTGCCTGTTTGAATATTAATCATGCAGATCATTAAGTATGGTGTTACTTCCCTCTCCAGCTCCTGGATCGCAGACTGCTTCGTCAGCAACACCTATGAGGAGCCAGGTTCAGCAGTGGACATCAGGGGGATCACAAAGCAACACAGAGCTGTGGCTAGAGCTGGGGAGTTTATTTGTGCATTGTACATTTCCACTCAACACCTCAGTGCTATGCTGTGAGCTGTCAAGTGTAGGTGTACCCAAATCAGGTCACATGTGCATCATCTGTTGATGCAAAGTACAGTAGAATCAACCCTTGTGTTGCACCACATCATATACTAGGTCAGTTACTTATCCTGTTGCAACCTCTGTCTTCCAGGTGATGAGGACGATGAGGACAAAGGACCTTCCACCAGTGGTGGGCGACGGGCAATCGAAGCAGAGAATCCACTACTCTTGCAAGCAGCAATTTCAGCTGCCAGTACTGCACGAGAGGAGGAGGAGGAGGAAGTACCAGAGGAGGCTGCTGAATTGTAGGATGATGGAGACTATCTGGCCCTTCTCACAGAGGATGAGGAGTCAGATGCCCTGACCAGAACATTTGTTACACTGGCCAAAATGTGTAAGGCCACCCACGTCTGCCCAGCAAAGTGCCTCAACATCTAAAACCCATGATTGTCTGTCCTCAGAATAGCACTAACCAGCCACAGCTCTCACACACCCCAACACAGACATCATTCCCTCGCAGCCCTCACATCCAGGACAGACGTGGTGCTTCCTCTACACACTCCTACCTATACAGTGTGTTCTCTCCACCATCTGAGGGAGGCACTACCCCTGGTGCGGTACAGGCATCCCCTGGGCACCAATCTCCTGTCCACAGACTACCACCAGCCACCCTCCCCCTGCTGGTGGACCTGGCGGTCTTCTCCATGGCCTTCCCATGCGGAGGGGGCTAACAGATGGCCATGGTGGCCAGTGGGAGGAGGACTTCTTCCAACAGCAGGCTGATGTGAGGCAGGACATTCGTGCCATAGCGGCTACCCTGTCAGACATGTTGGAGGCACTGCAGGACATGCGGAAAATCCCTCAGGTGGTGAACAGACTGACTCAGGTGTTGGACAGTATGGCTAGATCTTGGCAAGACATGTCCAAGAAGATCAATGGCATTATATCCATCCATAGGGAAGAGAGTGCAAGACACCATGCCTTGGCCATGAAGATGATGGAGGGCATGCTGAAACTTATCTAAAGTCTCCCTTCAAGGTGAACGCAGCAAGGGGAGCCATCACATCTACGTACAGCACATCACACCCATGCACATGTACCACAAACTGCGCAGGCTCGCAGCAAGAGTACACATCCACCACCACCACCTGTCCTGGCACTCCCCTCATCTGCACATCCACCACCCCCTGTCCAGGCACTCCACCCACCTGCACATCCACCACCACCCCCTGTTCAGGCACTCCCACCAGCTGTACAGACACCATCAGTCCCGGTCAGGGAACTTCCCCCTGTACAGGCAGATGCACCACACCAACCTGCACCTCGGCAACAATACAAACACACTTACTCACAGCGATCCTCACCACCAACTTTGCAAAGTCGCAAGCACGATCCCTCTTGATCACAGGAAAAAATATAATCCTGAGTGAATATGTGTAAATAAAAGATAAATGTCCTCACAAGTCAAGACTAAGTTGCGTATTATGTACTGATGGGCAAATGTTTACCCTTGTGGTGGCCTAGAGATGTGAGGGTGAATGTGTGTGAGTGACACATGTAAAAGTGTAACCCCATCAGTGCAATACGCTATCATGTGCAGAGCAAATAACTACTTCCAAGGTATATGTCCATACTTTGAACATAGCATTTACAATGAAGTTAACAAGGTAGAGAACAATTGATTCAAAATATGAGTTTATGTAAATTAAATGGATTTGAGAAAAAACAAATTCAGTTCGTTTGGAAGGGAGAAAGGAAAGCAAATAATGTTCTTTAAACAGAATGCACTAGGGGACTTGGAGGGGGTGGGCAACATAAATAAAACACACCAGAAAGCCTCAGGAGAACCAGTCTACATACAAGGGGCAATGTAAATAAATGTCCAAAACAAAGTCACAGTCCAAAAAAAGTCAACTGTCCTTCTGGTCATCCTTAATCTCCACAATGTTCAGATCCTCCGAACAAGATGCAGGATCCTGGCTGGCCAGTGCAATACCAGGCACCACACAAGGTTGGAACACACGAGGAGTACGGGGGAAGCAGTGTGTGGCAACGTACAGGGGGGAAAATTGAGGGTGGTTTGGGAGGGATGATGTGCTAGGACGGACAACATGGCTGCACCCAAGGAACTGACACTGGCAGTGAGGGTGTCCATAGATCTTGCAAGTTCCTCTTGCATTATACGCACCTCATCACAGAGCTGCAGCATGATGCGAGAGGACATGTCTGGCTGACCCTCACATGCCCCCATCACTTCCTGGGATGCAGCCACAGGAGTTACAATATAGGGAGGGGTTTGGGTTGAACATGAGGGATGTGGTGTCTCGGGGTCAGAGCCTAGGTTAGGGTCTTCCTGGCTGCCACTTGGAGGGGGACTAGTGGCAGGGGATGGAGCTAGAGACCCCGATGGAATGGGGGCCTCTAGAGTCAGGGCGGGGCTGATGGCAGGCCCAGGTTGTCATGTGGCCTGCCCTGGGGTCACCTCGCCAATATAAAGTGTGAATAGTCAGGGGGAGAGTTGATTCCCCCCTCCGGTCACAGATGTCCAGTTCTTCACCCCTCCCCTACAATGATCTCAGCCTCCACCCAGTCCGTAGCACTTGAGGTGTGGTCTTGCTCAGTCCCGGTGGGCGCAATTCCCCTGCATTCTGATGTTGAAGGTCCCGCCTCTTCCTCCTCCTCTTCAGTTGTGGAGAGAGGTCGTGGCTGCTCGTGCCCCAACGATGTCCTGCTCTGACCCGAGTCTTGGTCCTCTTGGCCAGCCTGGCCCACTAAAATAGGAGACAAATCAAAAATGTAGTGGTTGTACACGTCAGAACGACACACATAACTATATGAAGCAAGGGCAGACTCTGTTCTCCTCTGATCACACTATACAAATATGAGTGACTTGGAGCCTAAAGTACATGTATGTTCACTGTGATGTCCTGATTTGGATCACACTTAGACATATTACTTGAAATTTGATGGCTTACACTTTTGTACTGACGAATCCTCACCTTCGGCATTCTTGTAATCTGTGTTTCCTGTCATTGCTACATAGGCATCTTCCAATGCCAGTCTACAAAAGGTGATTGGAGACAGTCCGGATGGTTTTGGAATGGTCCTATGATATGTAGTCTCTGCACTCTTACACTTTCTAACAAATGTCATCTGCTGTGTAGCATTGTATAAGACAACACAAATGCAGATTTGGGTGTACATATCCAAATAAGGGCTGGGATATTAGCTTTGCTAATTGGTAAGCCTAACATTTTGATATTTTCTCACAACAGCAGACAGTCTAGTGCCACATTTTGCCTTCAAAGACTGCTCAGGTAGTACCGTACCCTGGTGAACAGTTGTGGCTAGTTGTTACAGCTACCTTGACTGGACAAATTACATACAAGCCACTGTCGGGAAGACGTGTGTATGTGGACTCACTTGGAGAAGTTGGTATCACTTAAGAGTGAGGGAAGGATCTCAAAGTCTGTCTTAAACCATGGCACATGGTGATCTGTCTTAATCAGAACCCAATCTCACCAAAGGCAATGCAAGTCACAGCATCCAACACCCATAGGCCTCTCATCCACACACTGGACAGTGTCCGTACCAGTTCTCACTCAATGCACACATCAGTTGTAAGGTCTTAGTTTATTGGTAATCAGGCTGGCAGTGCAATTTTATTTAGAAATACACATGTGTGGCTCTTTTTCCCCGGTGGCATACAAAAACAACAGCTCCCAGAATGCACTCTGCTCAGTGCATTCTATGTGCTACAGCAAGCCTTTGGCCTTATAATGACTGCTGCATCTGCACAGATTAGGTAAATGGAGACCTGAGACACACACCAAAGGCAATGTAAGTCACAGCATCCAACAACCAAAGGTCTCTCATCCACACCCTGGACAGTGTCTGTACCATTCCTCACCCAATGCACACATCAGTTATAAGGCCCTTGGTTCACTGGTAATGGTGCTGGCAGTCAAACTTTATACACAAATGCATGTGTGTGGCTCTATTCCCCTGGTGGCATACAAAAGCTACTGTGCCCAGAATGCACTCTGCTCAGTGCATTCTATGTGCTACTGCGAGCCTTTGGTCTTATGATGACTGCTGCATTTGCACAGAATAGGTCAATGGAGGCATGGGACACCTGATGTTACAGCTTCTTCATCCCTCACATCATACTTTCAGACACACATTGCAGTTAATTCACTTACCATCCCTCTGCTGCTCATGCTCCTCCAGCTGAGCATGGAGGGTCGGCCAGGCTGCCCTGAGGACCCTCCTGTACAGTGGCAAGAGGCAGACCGGTGCACATGGTGCTGGGAGGACTGGCCCAAGATTTCCTGGGCCTTGATTGTGGCCCAGCATTTTAGGTCCTCCCAGCGCTTACGGCATGCCCTGCCCCGCTGGGCATAGACGCCCACTGCACTGCAGCGCTCCCCTATGGTGGAGCAGAGTCTGGCACGAGCTGCATTGCTCAACTGGTCCTCTGGCCCCCCATACAGCTGAGGGAATTTTTCTAGCACCCCCTCTGCTAGAATATCCATTTCCATTTCAGTGAAAGGGGGTGCTTTCTCCTCTAGTCCCTCAGCCATGTTGGAGGTACTTGGGTTGTACTGAGCAGCAGGATGGCAGAGGATCTGATCTGTGACAGAGGATGACTCAGGATGAACAGAAAATGGCTGCCAGCAACTTCCTGCGTGTGATGTATTTCCTGCCTACCACTTCCTGTATGTCATTTCCTGTATGAACAGATTGGGTTCCGGCCCGTTTCCAAAATCTCCGGCCCGAGTTCGTACTCCCCATATGCGGACCGTAGGTGCCATATGCGGAGCTGAGGTGCCGCATGCGGAGCCTGCGCTCCTTATGCGGCACATATGTTCCGCATACTTGGAGCATTTTCTGTTCATTCTGAGTCATCCTCTGTCACAGATTAGATCCTCTGCCATCCTGCTGCTCTGTAGCAGAGATTCAAAAAATTACACATAAAAGGAACATTAGAGACTTGAGACAAAAGGTAGAACAGACCATTAAATTATGTTTGGGCAGGGAAAAGGGTTTGGCTAGACACAACATCACATTCCAGAAGAGTTTGCTCCCATGCATTATGGTACATGTAGTCCATATTTTGCGCTCAGCTCAAGAGTTGACTGTAGTGTTATGGTAAATTCAGGGGAAGCAGTGCTGTGCATCCCAGACACATAGGACCTGATTCACAAAGCTCATCATCACTCACAGTGGGGGCCCCTCAGTTGTTGGTGAGTAATTCAATGAAATAAATAAAATAAATAAATAGTTCATTTATAGAGCGCCTGGCTACCCCAAGAGGTGTGTCCCCGCGTTAGAAGCACAGCAGTAAGAGTGGGTGAATAACTGGACTAAAGTTTGTAAAGCCAGGTTTTCAGTCCTCTGGGAAAGATTGGTTCAGATTTCTCAGCTCGTAACCAGAAAGGGAGTGTGTTACAGTCTTGGCTGCTAGATAGCCAAAAGATCATGCGCCCATCCTAGCTTTCCTTATCCTGGGAATCTTGAGTAATTGTGCTCCTGTCGATCTTAACTGTCTGCCAGGATTGTACGGGGTGAGGAAATCGTGTAGGTAGCTGGGGCCTTTCCCCTGTAGGCTCTTATGACAGAAACACATGGCTTTGAAGAGAATTCTCTTCCCGATTGGCAGCCAATGGAGGGAATCGAGAGCTTGTGTCGTTGAAGATCGACTTGGTAGATTAAGAACAAGGCGTGCTGCTGCATTTTGAATACGTTGGAGTCGTTGCACGCAGTCTTTTGGCGCACCCAGATAGAGGACATTGCCATAATCAAGTTGCGAGGTCACCAGTGTATGAACTGTGGTTTCCTTGCTGATACAGGAAGGATGTCTAGGGTTTTTCTTAGCATCTTAAGGGTGCCAAAACATCTCCCTGCCACCTTTCTAGTTTGGGTCTCAAACGAGAGTTTAGGATCGAGCCATATTCCCAGGTTTTTTACCTCGGTTTTGGGCTCAGGGATAGGCCCCAGTGCCTGGGGCCACCAGGCTGTACCCCAGATGGAGGGAGATTTCCAGACAATCATGACCTCTGTCTTACTGCTATTCAATTTAAGGCAGTGGTTTGACATCCATGTGGGGGCAAATACTCCACAATGCAATAGTTAGGCTCCCTAGTGAATCAGGCACCCATTGTCAAAAGGTCCTGGGAAGTCTCACACATGCACATACATTTAATCCTCTGAGGCAATGGATTCCTTAGAAACATTGACAACACTGATTGCTGACATCTGTACATGACCTATTGCATGGCCAATCTTTTGACTCCTGTCAACAGCTGTGGTTTACATACATTGAGTGTGGCTTGCAAAGCAGTCTCAGGATGGAATTTTTAGACTGAGTTGTAAATATCCAGCTTTCATCATTAACAACAGTCTGCAAACCACATTTTGTCCATAACACAACAGGTTGCTCAGGTGAAAAAAGTGCCAAACAGCTGATTACTGACTTGCATACCCTGTCCTCTGTTCTGTGCAATGGCCCAGTTGCCCGGATTCAGACCTAGCTGAGGGTTGAGAGGTATGTGTAAGCCATGAATTAAAGCTATGTTGTGCAAGACACAACAGGCTAATATGATCTTACACAGAACTTCAGAGGAGTACATCAGCACCCCCCCCCCTGTATGGTCAAGACATCTGAATCGCGACTTCAGGAGACCAAAAGTGCGCTCTATGAGGGCTCAAGTTTGTATGTGTGCCCTATTCTATCTACGCTGAGGTACAGTGGCTGCACGTCTCTATGGTGTGAGGAGTTGAGGGGAGAGTGCATACCCAGCATCACCTGAGGAGGCAAAATAGGGCACTTGATTCCATGTCCCTCTTGCATCCGTACAGAACATGATCTATACTTTGGTACATACAGTGTCTGTATAGGTCGTGTATGTGGCATGATGAACCTTATTGTAAAATGGTTGTTTATGTGAAATAGCATTCATACATTGAATTTATACATATCCCGCATGTTTTGTGCTTGGTACTTACCCAGTAGAAGTCACACAATTGATGGACTGAATGCAGAACAAATCAAAATATTCACCCCCCTGTCAAGAGCTCTGGTTTGAATCCATCATTCTTTTGCTCACCATGCCACCCCAGTTTAGACCTGGCCATATGCAAATCAGTCTTGACCCTGTGCCTCATGGGAACAGTCCAGCCCGAACTGCTAAACCAGGTCCTCCCTGGACCGGAAACAAGCATCCTAGGACCGGTTTTGGGGTTTCACCCCTCATCAGCCAGGATAGCTTGAATCCAGTCGCACAGTGAGCCCGAGACCCACGTCTGGTTCATACCCGGCGCACTTAGGGCGAGAAAGCAAAAGACACTCAATTGATGGAAGGAATGCAGAACAAATCAAAACATTCACCCCCAGTCAGGAGATCTGGGTTAAATCCATCATTCTTTTGCTCACCATGCCACCCCAGTTTAGACCTGGCCATATGCAAATCAGTCTTGACCCTGTGCCTCATGGAAACAGTCCAGCCCGAACTGCTAAGCCAGGTCCTCCCGGGACCAGAAACAAGCATCCTAGGACCGGTTTCGGGCTTTCACCCCTCATCAGCCAGGATAGCTTGAATCCAGTGGCACAGTAAGCCTGGGACCTGGCCTGGCAGTTCGGGCTGGACTGTTCCCATTGGGCGCAGGGTCAAGACTGATTTGCATATGGCTGGGTTCAAACTGGAATGGCATGGGGAGCAAAAAAAAAATGTGATGGATTTAGGCCCAGATCTCTGTACGGGGGTGAATGTATGACATTGTTCTGCATTCTGTCCATCAATTTTTCTTTTTGCATTTGGTACTTACCCAGTAGCCACATGTTGCCAAATTCTCCCGCAGCCATCCGCTGGGCAAGAGGTAACATGCAAAATACAAAGCTGTCATGGGTACTGCCTAGAAACACTGCATGCACATCAATGAATCTATCACTGGCATCACAGACACCCTGCACATTGATGGAATGCCATCGGTGTCTGTTGCAGAAGATGCGTGTAATGCGGTTGGGTGGCCGAAGAGCCACATGGGTAAAATCAATTGCATCCAGCACACGTGGGAAGCGGGAAATTAGGTAGAAATCCCTAGCTACCCTTTGTCTCCTGTCCAGTGTATGGGGCATTTGTATGTGGAGGTGGACTCTCGTATTAATGCAGCTCAGTACCTGATGCAAGCACCGCGACTGGCTTGCCTGAGAGATGCCCACAAGGTCCCTTTGGAAAACCCCGTAGCAAAAAAATGGAGAGCAGCAAGGATCTTGAGATAGGCTGGGATGGCATGGGAACAACAGGTCACAGAGTCACGTTCCTGCTCCCACTCACAAACCATCTCCAAGATAACATCAGGGGGGAAACAGTATCTGGCCCTGACAACTTGGCTGGACATACCAAATAGGTTAATCCTTTGTCTGAAAATCCTCTCTACTCTCCTCCTCCTTATCCTCCTCCTCCTCAACACTTCTTGCCACATGGCAAGGGACAGAGCAACAAACACATTCAGCGACATGTTGGAAGGTTTGTATGTGTTAGCTCTGCTTTTATGTTTGCTGCAGGGCTGGGATTGGCTGGTGGACTGCAGTGTTTCAGCTGGAGCAGGGTGGAGAGATGGTAAGCACTTACACAGGTGTTTAACATTGAAGACAATGAGCATCCCGCCCGAGTGAGGAGATTCCGGCCCGGGTGTGGAGATTCCAGCCTGGGTGCGTAGATTCCGGCCTGGGTGCGGAGATTCCGCTCGAGTGCAGAGATTCCGGCCCGAGTGCAGATGTAAAGATACGAGTCAGAAATTACTTTTGTGAACACCAAAAGTCATAGGTGACTTCTGTGAATACCAAAAGTTGTAACGTTAGACTCTTGGCTCAGATTAACCTTTGTGAATCGGCCCCACTGTATTTGTTAAGTGAGCCAGATGTATCCCACTCATCATTTGTCACCCCTCTTTCCTGCCCATGGTATTTTGCCACCTATGACCAAAGTGCAGTATGGTTCTGTTTGTGAGATGGCTGTGCAATGTGCGTCTGCTTCAGTTAATGTGGCATTTACAAAGTTTTAAATGCATTGCAAATCAAACACACAAGGTGTTTTTCCCTTGGTCCAATCAATCCATTCTTGGCATGTGCCACATTTTATTTTATAACTATGTGAAGTGAAGTGATTCCAGAATATATTTCATGGTTTCCTATAACAGATTTATTTTTTACCTGTGCAGATTTTTCCCTTTTGACTTCTGTCGACTAGTACAGTGACTGAATAAGCCAAAGATGACGAATCGATGATCAGTGTAGTGACCCCTCTATTCTATCAAAAGCTCTACCCTACCTACCTAATCCCTCTACCCTACCCTGCAATAGAGTAAGTCAAGTTTCCTTTCCTTACTTACTGTCCAGGGAATTGATTTTTTGGCAAGAATATGTGGTGGTGGGCGAGGCCAGTGAGTAAAGTGGGAGTAAGTGCTTGATTTGATGTCAAGTTTGGTGTATGGGATACACTGTCACGAACATGCCAAATACAATCTATATAGCCCGTTTCTTTCCCTGTAGTGCAGTCCATCATTTCCCCCAACGTCTACTTACGGGAGACAGGATAATATCCGCATTTCATACGTGAGGTGTGTGATGTATATTATTTACTATTCATCTGCCTCTTTGGAGTTCTGGTAGAAGGAGAAATGCATTTGAAGAAGAGCAGGGCCATTGGAATTAAAAATAGATAATTGTCAACTACAGCTGCCCCAGCTGCACACAGTAGCAAAATATCTGACACGCTGGCTAGCAATGAGCATGGCTCCATTATCAGTACAACACACAACTTGTACTCCATAGTGCATAATGCTGTACTCATTAATGAGAGGTAATTTATTTTTCCACTCAAAGTGTCTGTTTATAGTTACTTGAAAAGCCTCTAGAACATGGGTACTCACAAACATGTTCCCAGGGGCCACAAATTTGGTCTGTGATGCGACTGTGGACCGCATTGATACCAGCAAGGTGGTGGTCGGGGTGTGAGGATGGGTTTGTGGTAAGGTGGGTGTAAGGGAAGCTAGGCGTATACATCTAGTGTATGACATTGCACAATGTGAAACCAAAAACCTGGGATTAATCCCTGCTTCTCCGCTTAACCAAACTGTACGATCCTAGGTAATTATTTTATTTCACTTTCCCTCCTTTTTCTTCATTAGCACATAAGGACCTTGAAATACATGACTTCAGGATGTGTGCTGTACAAAGCCTTCTCCAGTGTTTGGTTTAATAAACTATGTGTTGTTCATGTATAATAGAATCCCTAGCCCCCAAAAGGTTCACATGACAACTGACTTGCCTCTTCGTAAACTATTGGCTTTGTTATCAGGGTGTAGGAAAGAATTAATGTTTCTCAATTCATGTTTGAAAACTATCACTTTTAGAAAAAATACTTCTCAATGCACTGATAATCTTATGTACTAAGGCGAAACGGTTCTGCATGTTAATAAATTATTAACAGACTTTATCTTACTTTTACTGCAAGATGTTTTTATAAATGATGGTGTTCCTAAAGTTAAGTGGTTTAGGACACCCTAGTTATTACTTCCTTTCTTTAATTTCATTTAACCCTTAAATAAATGTTTGCTGGTTTATTTAGCATACTTATTACGGTAGTGCTGAGTCACATAAACTTTAGCCCAGTACTGCTCTTGACCAGGGGGTCACATGTAAACGTCAGGAGGGCCGTATGTGGCCCCCGGGCCGTACTTTGAGTATCACTGCTCTAGAAGAAAGAAAAATCAAATCACTGTTTTTTTTAATCTGGTGTTATTCTGCCTTAATACTTTTCTGCCACACGGTCAGTGCTTTTTATGCAAGGCATGTGTGGGTAAAACAAAATTGGCCTTGTGACTCCCCTAATCATAATCACATCAAATTCCAATAGCCAAAATTGCCAAGGGGCCAGCAATGTACTGCTACTGTGCCACCCACTAATTTAAAATAATTGTTTGCACAGAGCATTATTTACACTTTGTCTTTTTTCTTTTTGGTTTTCTCAATATAGCTACTCCTGCTGGTCCACCCGTAGGACCCAACAGGCAGGAGATAGCGGCCCATCTGCGGCAGCAGAGGCTGGAGCATATCCAGGAAGAAAACCGGCAGCTGATGGCCCTGAAAGAGGAGGAGGATAAAATAAATGGCTCTCAGCCTGGCCCCAAAGCAGCCGGTCCCCCTCAGCCTCCAGCCTCCCGGCCAGCCTATCGCCAGTGCCGCTGCCAGCTTACATCAACTGCTGCCACCCCTTCCCACAAAGACAACAGCAGGCCATTGTTGCGGCGAATCCTGCAGCGGCTTGACACCATAGAGAGACTGATAACCACGATGGAGCAGAGGCTAGACTAGCTATGGACCCAAATCCAGAATGCCCTCTTTTAGCCCCTTTTAAATTTTTTGTTTTGGTGGGGGGAACTTGTTGTGGCTGGGCAGAGAGGGTGGGAAAGGAGTTGGGACCGGGTTTCTTAGGACATTTCAGGTTTTGGGACATTAGGGCTTGGGTCAGTTTGAACACCATAGAGAGCCAGATCACCACGATGGAGGAGAGCCTGGACCAGCTCCGGACCCAAATCCAGAATGCCCTCTTTTAGCCCTTCTTAGGTCTCGCGTGGTGTTGCAGGGCAGAGCCCTGCTCCGCCCCGCGAGGGGTTTTGTAAGAGAGGACTTTCAGAAGAGGGCTTTAAGCCCCGCCCCTCATTCCCATTGGCTGGCGTCACCGTTTATGCTAAACAGTGGCCTGCCATTGGAAATGAGGTGTTTTGGTTGCCTCCCTTTGGCTTACATTTGGACTCGGTGGCCTGCTTCACGGCTGTCGTGAAGCACTTTCTTATCTTTATGGGGCCAAACACATGGCCCCATAAAGATAAGAGATCCCCATGCTCAAGCTGCATCCAGTCCTGATGGGCCTCCCAAAAGGAGACAGGGCGCCGCGTGTTTATTTTTGCATCCTGCTTTCGCTCTCACTGAAAGTGAAAGCGCGATGCAAATTGTTTTAGGTCCTTGGTTTACAGATTTGTTTGTACACGTCAGTGCCACATTGTATCCCATAATGGATTAAAACTGTGTGCTGAAAATAGAAACTCGTGCCCCGCAAACAATCTGCTCATTCGTGTGCCACGGATGAAAGAATCCGGTTTACGTGTGCATGTAAAACACCCTACGGGGACCAGACTGATGATCCTAGTGTTGGTAAAGGCTGACTAAATCAGAAAAACTCCATCTCTGTGAGGAAAACTGCATTGTGAATTGCGAAGAAAGTCACCCCAGGAACTGCCCTTTCCACGAGAAAGAGGCAGCTGGCTGCAGGAGTGCTGCAAGGACGAGAGGGACTGACACTTCCCACAGGAGCGGAGACTGCTGGAGCGCAGTCGACCCAGAGACACTGCAGAGAGACCTCAGGGATGCAACTGGGCAAGAGACCGGGGTGTTGCAAACACCAAAAAAGACGGCAACTGCCACTAACCGGACTAAAGCTGAACAGGAGCAACTTGGAAGCTGCAGAGAGCAGGGGAGCGGTCTCTTCTCACAAATAACAGAAGCAAAGGTCCCCAATACGACCTCCTTACAGGAGAGTGCCGATCTGCAAGAGCGACAGGAAGTGCTCGTTTCACAAGAGCGAGAGAGCGCTTCACAACTCATTCACAAGAGAGCGCAGAACTGAAAACCTCAGAGGAACTCTCTTTTTTTCACAATCAGCAGAGACTGCTAGGGCATCATTTAACTAATTCTCTAGAGACTGCAGAGCTTCAGACAGCATAGTCTTTTCCAATATCAGAAAAGACTGCTAGGGCACCATTTAACTCCTTCTTAAGAGACGGCAGGCTTCAATCTCCGAAGGAACTGCTAGAGACTGCAGAGCTTCAGACGCCGGGGTCTTTTTACACAATCAGAAGAGACTGCTAGGGCGCAATTTACCCCTTCTTAAGAGACGGCATGCTTCAATCACCGAAGGAACTGCTAGAGACTGCAGAGCTTCAGACGCCATAGAAACTGTCTTTTACACAATCAGAAGAGACTGCTAGGGCACCATTTAACTCATTCACTAGAGACTGCACAGCTTCAGACACCAAGGACTTTTACACAATGAGAAGAGACTGCTAGGGCACCATTTAACTCATTCACTAGAGACTGCACAGCTTCAGACACCAGGGACTTTTACACAATCAGAAGAGACTGCTAGGGCACCATTTAACTCATTCACTAGAGACCATAGCATAACATAACATAACTTAACAAAACTTAACAAAACATAACATAACAAAACATAGCCTAGCCTAACACAACATAACATAACAAATCATAACATAGCATAACAAAACATAACATAGTATAGCATAACATAACATAGTATAGCATAACATAACATAGTATAACATAACAAAACATAGTATAACATAACAAAACATAACATAACAAAACAAAAACATAACATAAAACAAAACACAGCACAACACAGCACAACACAACCTAGCCTAACACAACATAGCACAGCCTAGCCTAACACAACATAACACAGCCTAGCCTTACACAACATAACATAACAAATCATAGCATAACAAAACAAAACATAGCATAGCATAACAAAACATAGCATAACACAACAAAGCATAGCACAGCACAACAAAACATAGCATAGCATAACAAAACACAACAAAACATAGCATAGCATAACAAAACACAACAAAACATAGCATAACAAAACACAACAAAACATAGCATAGCATAACAAAACACAGCATAGCATAGCATAGCAAAACACAACAAAGCATAGCATAGCATAACAAAGCATAGCATAACAAAACATAGCATAGCATAACAAAACACAACAAAACATAGCATAGCATAACAAAACAAAACATAGCATAGCATAACAAAACATAGCATAACAAAGCATAGCATAACAAAACAGCATAACAACACATAGCATAGCATAACAAAACAAAATATAGCATAGCATAGCAAAACACACCAAAACATAGCATAGCATAACAAAACAACAAAAGACAGCATAGCATAGCATAACAAAACACAACAAAACATAGCATAGCATAACAAACACAACAAAACATAGCATAGCATAACAAACATAGCATAACAAAACACACCAAAACATAGCATACATAACAAAACACAACAAAACATAGCATAGCATAACAAAGCATAGCATAACAAAACACAGCATAGCATAGCATAACAAAACACAACAAAGCATAGCATAACAAAACATAGCATAGCATAACAAAACAAAGCATAGCATAGCATAACAAAACATAGCATAGCATAACAAAACAAAACATAGCATAGCATAACAAAACACAACAAAACTTAGCATAGCATAACAAAACACAACAAAACACAGCATAGCATAGCATAACAAAACACAACAAAACATAGCATAACATAACAAAGCATAGCATAACAAAACATAGCATAGCATAACAAAACTCAACAAAACATAGCATAGCATAACAAAACAAAACATAGCATAGCATAACAAAGCATAACAAAGCATAGCATAGCATAACAAAACAAAACATAGCATAGCATAACAAAACATAGAATAACAAAACACAACAAAACATAGCATAGCATAACAAAACAAAACATAGCATAGCATAGCATAACAAAACATAGCATAACAAAGCATAGCATAACAAAACAGCATAACAACACATAGCATAGCATAACAAAACAAAACATAGCATAGCATAACAAAGCATAGCATAGCATAACAAAACAAAACATAGCATAACAAAACATAGCATAGCATAACAAAACACAACAAAACATAGCATAGCATAACACAACAAAACATAGCATAGCATAACAAAGCATAACAAAACATAGCATAACAAAACAAAACATAGCATTGCATAACAAAACATAGCATAACAAAACACAACAAAACAGCAAAGCATAACAAAACAAAACATAGCATAGCATAGCATAACAAAACATAGCATAGCATAACAAAACACAACAAAACACAGCATAGCATAGCATAACAAAACACAACAAAACATAGCATAGCATAACAAAACACAACAAAACATAGCATAGCATAACAAAACATAGCATAACAAAACACACAAAAACATAGCATAGCATAACAAAACACAACAAAACATAGCATAGCATAACAAAACACAGCATAGCATAGCATAACAAAACACAACAAAACATAGCATAGCATAACAAAACATAGCATAGCATAACAAAACAAAGCATAGCATAGCATAACAAAACATAGCATAGCATAGCAAAACAAAACAAAACAAAACATAGCATAGCATAACAAAACACAACAAAACATAGCATTGCATAGCATAACATAGCATAGCATAACATAACATAAGAAAACATAGCATTAAGTTTGATAAACTCATAGTAGCGGGCTAGCTAGCTTTAACGGGCAGTGACTGTAAGCAACTCCGTCAACCCAGAAGCAGTCACTCGGTCACCTTTGCTCTTGTATTGCAGTGGCTTCGTTTATTAAACAGTGCCCATATTTATACTGTTAGCACTTACTTGTGCAAATTTCAGGGCTCACAAAACTTTGATGAATCGAAATTCACAACTGAGGCTGTTAAGTTCGCGCTATATAAAACCCCAAGGATAAATAAAAAACATTGCCATTTACAATGTGAATAGCTCCAACAAATACAAAACCTATTGCAAAGTACAAAACATTGCCATTTACAATGCCAATAGCTCCAGCTCCAACAAATGCGAGACCTATTGCATTTCCAATGCTTGTTAAAAAATAGATTTTGGGTGGAAAGGACATGCTGTGGCTGGGTGGAGAGGGTGGGAAGGGAATTGGGACTGGGTTTCTTTTCAGATTTAGGGACATTGGGGCTTGGGTCAGTTTGTTTGGGGAGAGGGGTGGGCATGTTGTGTGGGTAGAGAGGGTGGATTTCTTTGAAAAAAAATGAAGGGGAAACTATATTTTATCAAAATTTATGCCTGAATTAATTTGTTTTACTTTTACTTTGCACTGCTGCCTTCAGTTTTTACCCAGCCTGTTTATGTGCTTGTAAGAGAGAGTGTACCTCTTAGTTAAAGAGTTATACCTCTCTATCTTGACCATGAGGAGGGGATGCTGCCATGGCCTATATTGTCTACAATAGTCTAGATAAACAATTACTTGTAGTAGAAGTTAGTTACTTAGCTACTAACTTAATTAGTTCACTTCACTCCATAGTTGTCTTACCTGAATATAGATGAAGCAATAACAGGGAAGGCATCACAACTTCACGAGCGAAGTCCCACTTCCACCCCAACTGTAAGATTAATCGGAACTCCAACTGTAGGATTATATCGGAAGGATTATCCATAGAAGGCAAAAAAATTGAAATAACGGAACTGAGTTAGTGGGTTATAACACAGCGTTACTAAGAATTGACACCAGACTACTACATGATGACATGACAAGAATTCCTAATAGGGATAAAATTACAAAATATAGCAATAGTTATAGTAGTAACGTTGAGCAATGGGGATCTACAAGTAACTTACGAAATCCCTGAGTCATAAAAAATGGACTGTTAGTAATGGGGGTGTCTAGTTGGCAGAAGTATGCACCTTGTCCAGATAGGGACCCTTCCTTCTAGTCAGGGTAAGGGGATTAAACGTCTAAAATAACCCCTGCTCACCCCCTTGGTAGCTTGGCACGAGCAGTCAGTCTTATCTCAGAGGCAATGTGTAAAGCATTTGCACATAATGCACAGCAATACAGTGAAAACACTACAAAAGGACACCACATCATATTTAGAAAAATAGCCAATATTTATCTGTGTAAAACAAGACCAAAATGGTAAAAATCCAACATACAGTAATCAAAATACAAATATTGCAAAAAGTGACGTAAAATACAGTTCCTTGAAGTCCATAGCTCTGTCCTCGGCTATCACGGCGTCATGAACAATCAAATCCAACAGATCAGGCCGACCGTGGCATTGTGGGCCATCTATGTGGTCGGGAAGACCAGCAAACAGTACCTTGGAAATGCAGGGTGTGGTGGACCTTGCGATGAGCTCTGAAGAGGCAGTGTAGGCAGGAGTCAGTCCCGGAGGTCGGTGCAGGAGTCGTAGGGCCCTTGAAGTCACACGCGTTGCAGATTGAATTTGTGAGGTTGAAGTCAGGATCGCTGGGGTCGGCAGGCGCAGGAGCTGTGGTGTGAAGCGGAGCCGTGCAGCATACGGTGCCAACAGGTTGTGGTGCAGGCAGCGGCTCGGTGAGAGCATCCAACGACCTCGGTGAGACCAGGGCTGCGGTGCAAAGTTGGGCGGTGCTCAATGCGGTGCTGGCAGGTTGCGATGCAAGCAGCGTAGTTGTCATTGCTGAAGAGCTGTCGTCGGTAGACGATCTGGAGTCGATGGTGCTGGCGTCGATGGACCAAGGCTGTGGTGTGGGATGGGGCGTTGCATCGAGTAACTTACGAGTGGTGTGCTAAGGCCACGGTGCTGGCAGCGGCATCGATGTTGGCGTAGAGTGGCATCGTCGGGGATACCAAGCTGGTAATGTGAAGCAAGGTAGTGCAAAGTGCGGTGCCATCAGGTCATGGTGCATGCAGTGGCTCGGTAGCGGCGGCGTCGGTGAGCCCAGGGTTGCTGTGCGAAGCCGGGCGATGCCCTCAGCGGTGCTAAGAGGTCATGGAGCCGGCAACAGCATCATTGACGGCTTTGGGTTGCTTTTTCTTCTGTTGCAGCAAAAAGCACACAGTTCCCAGTTCTAGTAGCAGATGATCTTGAAGTCATTGCTGTACCTGAGACTTCTTGAACAGGGGGCAAGCACTACCTCAAGCCCTTGGAGAAACCTGGGAAAATAAGTTACAGAAGGTCCAGTCCTTTCACTGCCCGAGGCAGAAGCAGCCACTGCAGGCCAACACAGCAAAGCACACAGAAAAGTGGTAGTTGTTCCTAACAGCTCCTCTAGCTCTTCTTCTTGGCAGGTTCCTTAGTCCAAAAGAGTTCTAAAGTTCTGGGGTCAGAGACCCAATATTTAATCTACTTTTCCCTTTGAGGTTTTAGGCAGAAAGTCTCTGAGTTCAGTGAAAAACAGTTCTGTCCTCCCTGGTCCAGCTTCACTACAGGATTTGGAGACAGCGTTGTGCAGAGCAGACACAGCCTATTCAGGTGCTAGTGAACTCTCCTCCCACCACTCTAAATGCAGAAAGGTCTACTTAGCCTGGCTCTGAGTCACCCAAGAAAGGCAGGACACACCTCAGCCCCCCTTTGTCTAGTGTGAATGCACATCCCAGCTCTTTTCACTCCAAAACCATACGGTGAGTACCCAAACAGGCAGAAGCACACAGAATGGTTAATTAAGAAAATGCCCACTTTTTAAAAGTGGCATTTTCAAACCTCCAATTTAAAAACCACCTTTACTAAAAGATGCGTTATTAAATTCTGAGTTCAGAGAGCCTAAACTCCATTCCTCTATCTTGTCCCAATGCAAAGTTACACTTGTAAGATGTTACAATGCAGCTCCCATGTTAACCTATGGGACAGACAGCCTTTCAATAGTGAAAAACTAAATGCACAATATTTCACTATTAGGACATGTAAAACACACAACTACATGTCCTACCTTTCACATACACTGTACCTTGCCCATGGGGTTACCTTGGGCCTAACTTAGGGATGACACAATAAGTGCTACAGGCCTACTAGTAGCATTTGATTTACAGACACTGGGCACACATTTGCACAATGCTAGGGACTTACTACTAAATCAAATATGGCAATCATGGATAACAAATCATAACACAATTTACAGAAGGAGCACTTGCACTTTATTACTGAATAGCAGTGAAAAAGTGCTCAGAGACACTAAACCAGCAGAAACAAAGTCAAAAATACGAGACCACAAAGTCAGGAGATAAACCTGACAAAAAAGGCAAGTTAAAAATGGACTCAAAGTCTGGAGTGGACAAGCTTAGGTTAGGCGCTTATGGTTACGCAACACAAGGCCTGAATGATGATGCTGACGACTGATGTTCTTCGTTCTATATCTAAAATAGGGATCACTTTTTATGCATGGGTGAGTAAATAGGGCAAATGTGGGCTATTGCTTAGATGATCCTGCAGTGAGTTGGTGTTGCTTTCACCACATCTGCCCCTCCAAGTGTGTGGTCCATTGATGGAGTAAATTAAGCCACACCTCAATAAATCACACAGCCCGGGGAAAGAGGGTTAGAGGTTTGATGAATGGATGGGAAAGGGGATTTGGGGAAAGGTTTGACAAAGACAAACACTACACAAGGACAATGTTCATCTGGGCAATAAGCAGCACATCATTTGTCATCAATCTGTTGCGTAAGGAAACGAAGGAACGAGTATGACACCATACAGTTAAAAATGCATTGCAAACAGTCCTTCTGCCCCCCAAGACCCATGTTATCAGATATCTAATGTTCTGTCTTCTAGGTTGGGAGTGAACCCACCAACCCAGTTCTCCAAATATGTTTGTTAAATTAAAAATGATGCTATATTGCAAAATTAGGTGGTGCATCTGCATTCTCCTCGGGAATGTCCATCACTCTTAGATGCCTATCTTGACTGGGCCAGTATGTAAGCAGGAGTGTTGAGCTCAGCTTTCACCTTTCATTCGTGCAATAGACTAGAAGGCCTGCAGATTGCAAAACAGAAACTGTATTTTAGAGTCAAGGAGAAGGAGAGAAGGAAGGTAAGCTTCAAGAGGAGTGTATCAAGAAGACTCTTAGGCAGAGCAAAACAAAAACAAGAGGAGGACTCAGAATTTCACTTTTCCCACCAGTGCAACACACACACTCAGCAGCATTTCACAAATCAACGCACTGCTCTCCATTCCACATAGCTGAGCACTAGGCCTCAGACTCATGGTTTACCTTTGACGTCTATAACTTTTTGCTTCTAGCTGTTGATGAGGTAATCCTGCTGCTCCCCCCCATGAGTTCTTCCATCCTCCTCCTGATTCTGAGAAACTCTGTCCCAGACCAGTCATGACCCGAGCAAAATAGATGTGTAGTGCATTGCTGTTGAAGAACAAGTAGAGAAACAGAATTGCAGTATTTTGCATAGGTTTTTGTTTGTTAACTAAAGTGACTGTACTGGTCTCTGAAGAACCAGAAAAAAGGAGAGGACCCTGCAAGTAAATCTGGCTAAGTGTGAAAGGGCCAATCACCTCCAGGGAAAAAATGATCACCCATCACTCAGGCCCCAAACTTTGCAAATCAATCAAGTTCCCAAATTACAGTCCAACACCCTCCCTCACTGTCTGCCACCACACGAATAATCAATCATCACTCGATAATAAGATTACTTGTTGGTGCAATGGTTACTTGTTCCAATCTCAGCAAGGTGGTAGGTACACTATCTCCCCATTGATGCAAGCAACAGATTGGAATTTGGCAGTCTTGTAAATCAAACGAATGTCTGGGGCAGCCCTCCTAGGTGATGAAAAAACAGAAGGATCATAGGAGTGGACCGTACAGGTTAATACATTTTCACTAAGTATGTTTATAAAGGCTAACAACCGCCAGGAAATAAATTATCACCCATCACTCAAACACCAAACATTGCAAATCAATCATCTCAAACAAAGTTCCCAAACTACACTTCAACACTCTCCCTCACTGTCTGCCACCACATGAATCATCAATCATCATCACTCACACAATCACTCACTCACTGTTGCACCTAATACATAAACTACCTCTTCCAATCCAGTCACAGGTAGTTTAGGTATTAGGTATTCATCTTTGACACAGGCAACACATTGGAATTTGGTATTGGTATTCTTGTCAATCAACGATCTTCTGGGCCAGCCCTGCTAGTGCTAAGTGACGCAAAAAAGGATATGCTTGCGAGGGGGGCAGGCATTGTCTCCAATGTCATGAAGGAATTGTGGAGGCTTCTTCAATGAACACTGGCTCCAACTGCAATCCGGCAATATATGTGACTAAAAAATGGTGGGGCAGCATAAATCTGACACAAAAATAATAATGCTCCACTGGCTACTTTTTTGGGGCAAAAATAGAAGTTCAACGACAAATAAATAAAAAGTTCTATGGGGGCACTGGCATACTTAGTCCAGGAAGTAGAGTTCGTCCTCAAACTCAGGTGGTTCACTCAGAAGTTGGTCAGCTAACACACTTGATTCTGACCAATCCTCCTCCTCCTGTGCTGTTTCAGGAATTGTGTGGTATGAAATGTTGGTTCATTTTGATCATAGTCAATCTCTCCACGTTTTGAGGCGAGAGGCTGGTCCTTCTCACTGTAACAACCACACCAGCTGCACTGAACACATGCTCAGCAGACACACTGGGGATATGACAAGCCAGATACTTTATTTCCAGCCTGCTGAGCTCTGGCCATTGACACCAATACATCAATGGATTTTGATCCACATAAACCTCTTTTGGATCATCCAGATACTCCTGGAACATTCTGTGGATGGTTATTGGTGCTGCCACTTGCTCAACCTGTTTTGCCATTGCCTCTGCACTGGACTTGGGCCCTGCCGATTGAATCCAATACAATGCAGAGGTTGGGTCTGGTCCTTCTGTTGTTGTTGTTGCCAGTGTTCTGGTTGATGGTGTTGTTGGCTGCTTTGAGACAAGACTGCCCTCTCTGGAAGTTGAAGGCGGCACCCCAGAACTGCGAGGTGGGACTCGAAGTTCCAGCCGTTCTTCTTCCATGTCTCCGGCTTGATTGCAATCAGCATCTTGTATTTTAAAATATCTCCTTCAGAAAAAGGAATGAAAGTGGGTAGATTTTTTTTGTACTGTGTATTAAGTAGTGTGGCACAGATGTACTCTTTGGACCCAATGATGTCATGTTGCAGCCTTGTATTACAAGCCAAGCGAAGGATTAAGCTCTCAACCAAGGCTTGTGCTTCTGTGTTTTCATTCACACCTGGGGGGATCAACCTCAGATACCTTCTTTGCCTGGTCCTGTAGCAGGTGCAATTTTCAAAAGACAGCTAGCAGTGGTGTTTCTGGACGGCACTGGTCAAATATCCCAATTTTATAGTTCTCTTAGGCCCACTCCTGAAGTTCTGACTGCCCACAAAACTCAATCCTTAGTAAATGTTTTCACAATATTAGGAGGGCAACCTCATTTCCTTATTCACAGTGAACTTTCCAATTCAAATTGCATGTATCTGTAATCACACTTTTATTTTCAACTACTTTCCATATCTCGTTTTTCAATTAATTTCCAGATGTTGGTGTCTTTTTCCATAAAGCTCTTTATTATTAAGTATCCAATTCCATCACACTTAAAACAGACTGAGCCAACAAGTTTCATCCCTTATAGGGACTTCATCAGGGCCTAAACAATTTAAAAACAAACATGTAATCAATACATTTCACTTAATAAAATCAACAGCTCTGATTCTTATTTTTAAATTACATTTTCTAAATGTTTTGATTTTTTTGTGTAATTTTTAATCTAACATAAAACCACTTCCATTTCAAGGAGTGTATCGATCAAAATCTCTGTACCAACTTCTGTCAGGTATACAGAATAATATATACACATCACCCCCCACACAATTTGCTTCTTCTCACTGACCACTTTTTTCCTGGAAGCAACTTTCTTTGGGGCCATCTCAAAGCTCTCAGTTGGCAGTTGCACCAAGATGCACAAGCGGAAGTGATTGGAGGACTGACGTGTGACTGCACAGGCCTTCTGTTTGGCAGTACGGTGGGTGATGTCTCTTCTCTGTGTCTTGTGCACCAAAAAGGAAACAAGCAAGAAGAACATTTTGGGGCATAATTACAAGCCCTCAGTGCTACCGGTGCTTCACTTTTTTTGATGCTCCAGTGGCAGTGGTTTAACGCCACCTTGTAAATATGCCCCTTTCCGCCACAGTCCTCTGCGGCAAAGGGGTGTGCAATGGGTGTTGCTGTGGGCTTTCCACTGCAACTCCCATTGCTTTTTGACCCTTCCCCAGATTTACAAGGCTGAGGCAGCCATGGAATACCTATTTTTTTGCTCTTTCCATGTGTTCCCTTCTGCAGCACACATAGAAGGGGCAAACCGCCATTATTGATTGTTTATATGCAGTAAGGTGTCCCTTCTTGCACATAAACAATCGTCCCTGCAGCGCAGGCACCCCTTGCAACATGGCGGCAGGGTGCCTGTGCTGGCACTAGGCAGCTTTTTCTTGTGCCAGCGCTAGGGGAAACACGAGGGTGTGCCGTATTCCGGTGAATACGGCGCATCCCTGCGTTTTGAAAATGTTAGAGAGCTGCACTGCTATTATTTGGCGCAGCTCTGCACTCCAACATTTTCTTGTGAATATGCCCCTTAGTGTGAAACATGGCATTGTTTTCAGTTTGAATTAGTGCAAACAAAGGCAATATTAGTGTGGTTGTTTCATTAACTTAGGTAACCACTTACCATAATTACCCATCAGAGTAAAACACAATATACAGAATGATAGCGCTTTTTCCTTAATGTTAATATATTCTAAAAGACACACCTGTGGCACTCAGGGATCTAAATGGGTAAATGGAATAGTACTCTTTTAAAAAATGGAGATTTGTGTGCGCCTATGGCAGGATGTCTGTGAGTAAATTGAATTATAAAGCAAAAAAACTGAATGTTGTTGCGTGGCTGTGTGTCTATGGTGAATGGATGGATGGATGATGGATCAACCAAGGCAAAAGTCAAAATGGGAAAAAAATAATTTTCAATAAAACATTTTGATTTTTTTTTAAATTAACATAAATATTTTTTAAATACTGAAAATGAAAAGAAAAAAAATATATATATATATAAATTAATTTACAAATTATAATACAATTTTTTTTAACAATAAGTGAAATTATCCTCAAGCATATTAAACTGATATCTCATCCTTCCATGCGAGCCTATGGCAAAGGAACACTGACATGCCGCACAAAATGGCTGCCAGCCAGTGCCACATGATCAACAACATCACTGAGCAAGAAGGCATGGGGAATAAAGAAGATATGCAGGCCTATGGCAAAAGCACACTGGCTGCCTACACAAAATGGCCACCAGCCACATGGTCACAACAACGACAACCAGCAAGGAAGCATAACCACTACAAAGAAGAACGCATGCAGGCCTATGGCAAAAACACACTGGCTGTCTACACAAAATGGCCACCAGCCATATGGTCACAACAACAACCAGCAAGATGGCATGAACACAACAAAGAACACATGCAGGCCTCTGGCAAAACCATACTGGCTGCCTAGACAAAATGGCCGCCAGCCACATGGTCAGTCACAACAACAACAGCCAGCAAGGGGGCATGGCCACAACAAAGAACACATGCAGGCCAATGGCAAAAGCACACTGGCTGCCTACATGATATAGCCACCAGCCACCAGCCACATGGTCAGTCACATCAACAGCACCCAGCTAGGAGGCATGACCACAGCAAAGAACACATGCAAGCCTAAGGAAAAGGCACACTGGCTGGCTACACAAAATGGTCGCCGGCTATATGGTCAAACCACAAGCAAGGAGGCATGGGTAACAAAGAACACATGCAGGCGTATGGACACTGGCTACACAAAATGGCCCCCGGCCACATGGCATGGAGAACAAAGATAATGGTGACCTATGGCAAACACACACACACACACTGGCCAAACAAAGGAGGCATGGTAACACTAGATAAAACACTACCATTAATTCAGCAATGCCGAAAATGAGAAGTGAGCTATAAAAAGTTTACTAAAACACACATCCTCGCAATGCATCAAATATTACCCCACCAAAATACACTTTTAGCAGAAAAAACCAGGAAATACAAAATAAAACACATTATTTATTTAATCCAATGCCATCCCTGCCCTAAGTAATGTTTTAAAACAACATATACCACAGATACAGTTGTTTCATGTACCCATGACTAGTACTTGACCTACTGGCTGGATGGCCCATGGGCAGGTTAGGCCACATAGTTAAATAGATGAATTGTGCAAATTTAACAAACATAGAGAAAATGTACTGAACTGTGCAAACATTTTCCCTTCCAAAAGATAAGAAATTAAATGCAAAAAAAACTAGGCCCCTACTGAAACTGCAGGAGACCCACCATAATAACATTTAACATTTTTTAAAAAGTGCAAATAAATACTGGTGCATTTCCTCTATCAAACAAACAACACCCTTATACAAAGGTTTTTGAACTTACTTGTGATATCACAAAAACAAAGTTATTAAATCCAAAGGTATATATGCAGCAGACAAAGAGAGCGATCCTTCCACCTAGAAATCCAAATGAAAGGTGACCAGGAGCTGGACAAAGCACTGGGAGGACAATATAAGCTACAAGAGCACTCCCACTCGACCTGTATCTTATTCAACAATGGCTAGAAGAGCTCACTGGGCTGCCCTTTGCTGTGTTAATACAGTGAATACAACAATATTTTATTCAAATACATACTTGTTTATTAAGTTCATTTTTTCAAAAGTTAAAAAAGATTTTTTTAAATACAAAGAACATTTCTTTTTTTTGTCTTTTATGTACTATATTTTTATATATGATTCATCATTTCAAATTGATGTACATTATATACATAGTTTACACAGAAAACCCCGTACTGTGATCAACCTCGCACCACAACTACCTCACATCACATCACAGCCTTACATGCCGTACTCACACATACACACATCCCGCACCCAGCTTTAAAGGCATACACAGTTCAAATCATGGAGAGAACCCTTCGTTTATTGTCCATGGTTATGTTGCCAGCTGGGGATCCATTAGGTCGACGTACGTTTCGGTGGGTAAGAATTATTTGCCTCCACCTTCTTCAGGACCTCGCCTTATAGATACAATTTAAACCAGAGGGTAATAGGGAATCTGTAAGCAAAGGGAATAATTTAAGAGAAGACGCCCATAAAGTACTTTAATGTACAGTGGAGATAACTACTACTCCTACTTAGAAAAGGAGACAAAGGAAGAAAAAAGATACAATCCTTCACCATGTCGCCTGATGTGATAAGGAGAATTTTATGTGAGGAAAATTGCTTTAGAGAAAAGATAGAAAAAGGGAGAAACACCCCACTGTTAGTTACGGGGTTTGAATAAGAATATAGTTGGTGTGCAACATGTTAAAAAGGTGATGGGTGGATTTTCACCTTATATCCCTCCTGCTCCTAGTGAGATGTATGAACCTCATACTAGGTCCAAGGTGTCTAAGTAACATATATATATTACTGACCCAGAACAGTTTGACTGTGTTCATGATCACAGACTGGGAGCTGGTACATGGTTACAGAGAACCCTTTCCATGAAGGATGGAACTTAGTCGCCCCTTCAGTGCCTATCAGGTTGGCGGTCGCCGTAACTGTAAATAAGTCATGGTGCATATTTTATAATTACTGCTCTTCACCTATTCTACTTTTCTGGTTGTTATTGCTTCTACTGTGTACAGGTAAACAATATGATTTCATTACCTTATTTTAAAATTTATTTTAGTAATAGGTACGGCCTGGTCACAAAAAGAATCAGTAGTTCCAGGAGTTTTAGTACGCTCTGCTACACTGAGATTTGGCTGAGTTTTTGGTGTTTCTCAGTGTTTGCTAGTAGGTATTTTCAAGATCAGTATCTTCAAAGAAAAAAGAAAATTATTAAAATGTGTGTGGTGCATGTCGGAAAATTGCTTTGCTTAGATTAGATGTTATAAAGCTTTCCTATAATAACTCCCATACACAAAAATCATGTTAGGGAAAAGTTTAGTCAATAATGTCATTTCTACCTTCATTAATCCTACTTCTGTTCGCATACAATGACTTTCCAATGCAAACACGACCACCAGTATTGTCCCGGGAATGCCATCTCAATGACCATTCCAAGACGGCCCTTTCACTCAATGTGGACGCGTACCCGCCTCTCGACATTTATTAACGTTCATATACAAAGTAGAATGGCTAGCATTAAAATGAATAGCTTTAAAAGCCCCTCAAGGTGCTTTTACTACCCCCATTAGCGATGTTCTCAGCTCTGTCAAACACGCTTACCTTGGTACAAGTGTTTTTGCTTCCCACCAGCATCTCCGATTGTTCCCGTCCTGCAGTACATACGGACGATAAGACGCGGAAGCAAAAACCGTTTAAAATACGTGGCGTGTAACGTCCACGTGACCTAGATTGAATAGCTGTGCTTATTTTGTTCCAAAGGATGGCGCCATCTTTCAATGGCTGCTCACTGTGTTGGTTTCTAGAGTTTCCAATTGTGTTGATGGTTGTGGGAACAGTATACTGAGTTGGAGTACATTTACCTCCTTTACGACATATATTGATAACGATGAAACTTTTTCCGGGAGAATATATAGTTTAAATAAAAAGATTAAAGAATATCCTTAATAGCTATAAAATAAGCATAGAAAAATCACGATGATATGCTTATCAATAAATGTTTGAAAAATGTTCTAGCGATCTAAAAGTTTATATTAAAAAAATTCGCTTCATTGGTCATTAGTTGAAAGCTGGTTATAAAGATCGTAGGGTGGACATTTCAAGAGATACGTGAAATTACAGTCGCCATATTGGGAAGGTTCCTTGTGTTTACTGATACTCATGGATGTTAATGAGCATGACCTAATTCTCAGTGTAACTATACCATGACTTTCTGTGTCCCTAATATCCAAAAGGGGTCAGTATATAGTAATTTTTATGTCATAAGCTTCTAAGCTATAGCTCATTATCTACCCTATGATGGTCATTGGTAGTGTGCAAATCTCCTATTTGTTAACCAGGAGAGATTTCCATGGTTCCTGGAGTCTCATATCTCTTAAGAAGAATTCGTAGTATTGAGAGATGGATGAAAAGAACAGATTGGGTACATGCCGTGCGATCTGACGCAAGGAGTGATAGCTATACAGTACTCTGTAATTGCCAGGATGCAGTATCTGTTCATGTAATCTTCCAAACTATTTCTTTGTTAAGGCTCTCCTTTACAGTGTTGAGGGTAAAAATCCAGTAAGTTTCTCTACCTTTGCGTATATCTGTCTCATTGCACCCTGGCTTGGTTTTCACCTTTTCCAGGATCAGCCAACACAGGTCTTTTGCTGTGTGTGCATGTTCATGGCAGTGCTCTACCATGGGTGATGTAAATTTTTTATTCTTAATGGCTGATTTATGTTCAGAGTAACGTACCCTGAACTCTCTGCCTGTTTCCCCAACATACCCTTGCTTGCAAGGGCATATGATGAGATAAATTATGTTATTGCTCCTGCAATTTGTCATATCCTTTAGCTTTCTAGACCGACCTTGGTATTCCCATCGGTCTGTCACAATCGCTGTGTCACAGGCTACGCACGCGCCGCATCTATGATTGCCTTTGATGGCAGGCAGACCTGTCACTGATCTATCTCCAAGGATCTTTGGTGGATGATCTCTGGTGTGGACTAACTTGTCTTTTAGATTGACATTTCTGCGCTACGCTAATATGGGTTTCTCCAAAGTGTCATGATCATCGGTGGCATTGAGGATATTCCAATTTTTATCCAGTATCTTTTTAACTTTGAAGTTAAGTGAAGAGTGGTTAATTACATATACTAGTTTGTCTGTTTTCTTACGTTTTGTTCCTGAGAGCAGAGCCTCCCGGTTATAAAATCTTGCTCTCTTGAAGGCTGTCCTAACCAGCCGTTTAGGATACCCTCTGTCTAACAGTCTTTGTTTTAAATGCCCTCCATGGATGTCAAATTCTGAGATATTTGAGCAATTACGTCTGACTCTCAAGAACCCTCCAAAAGGTATGGAGTCCTTTTGGCAGTTAGGGTGGAAGCTGTCATGTTTCAGAATTGTATTCTTAGCTGTCAGCTTCCTATAGAAGCTAACTTCTAAGGGGCCATTGCTGCCTGAGATGTCATCTATAAATCTGCGCCATACTTTTACATGTTCAAAATATGGTGCTACTTCATTGAAAATGTGCTTTTGGTCAAACTCCCCCATGAAGATGTTTGCAATACTAGGAGCGCATGAAGCTCCCCTGCTGGTCCCCTTTATTTGCTGGTACAGGTCATTATTGAACTCAAAATAGTTGTTATATAGGACTAGTTCGAGACACTCTAGAATAAAACCATCCGGTCTTTCCCTTGCAGTTCTACCAAGTAGCGCTGCCACCGCCTCTATGGCTCTTCTTTGGGGTATATTCGTATAGAGTGCCTCTTTATCTAGTGTTACTAGAAACTCTCTATTTGGTTCAAAAGGCATGTTCTCTATCTTGTTGATGTCCCCTGTGTCTTTAATGTACGATTGATCGGTAAATGTTAAAGGACACAGGAAGGCATCCACATATTTTGATATGGGTTCTGTACTCGAGTTTATGGAGGAGATAATGGGGCGTATTGGTGGATTATTAATGTCTTTATGTGTCTTTGGCACTCCATAAAGGGCAGGGATCACTGGGTTGTCTTTATTAAGGAATTCATATTCCTTACAGCAAATATTGCCTTCTTCCAGAGCCTTTTTTGTAATCGTTGTAATTTGTGTTTTAAGGTTAATTAACTTGACTCGATTTGCTGGCCTATAATGTTCGCGGACTGCTAGCATTTCTTGGATCCTAGTGGTATAATCATTCCTGTCCATCACCACTATCCCGCCCCCTTTGTCACAGGGTTTGACAATGATGTCTCTACTGTCTTGTAGGGTCTTTAGGGCTACATTTCTTTTTTTGTTAAATTATAGTTACCTTGATGATTACATTTGGTAACCTTTTGTAGTTCTTTAAATACTGTTTGTTCGAAAGTGGCCACTTCTGGGCCTACCATGTCTAGAGTAGAGGTGAAAGTAGATTTTGGTTTACAAAATGACCTGTTGGATTCTATATCCTCTCCCCTATTCTCTTGGAATTTTTTTTTTAGCCTTATCTTCCTGAAGAAGGAAAAGATACCTAGATTCAGTTGAAACTTATTACACGGAGTACCAGGAGCAAAGGATAGACCCTTACTTAGTATTCCCACTTCTTCTTTGCTGAGTTGATGTTTTGATAGATTAAAAATGGGGATGGTGTATTGGGAAAGGCCTAATTTGTCATTACTCACCTCCAATACTGTTGGTTTCTGGTTCTCATGTATAGTTGTGGAGGTGGAGGGTCTGTTTGGTGATAATTGCCCCTGTTCGATCTCTGATACCTTGGCCTGCTTCTGTTGTAACCTCTCCCTAAAAAAGGAGGCTGCTGTTGGTAGTATTGATTTTGTTCAGCTTGTCTACCTCCTCTAGGTCTATAGTTGGCACTGGCACTCTCTGGTGTGTAAGAGTTATCTCCTTCTGAGTCAGATGAGTTAGTATCTGAGAAAGTTAGTATCTTTCTTCTTGGTCTATATTGATTTTGATTTGTTTGTTCATTTTGACATTCTTGGTAATAGTTAGGATTCAAATAAGGATACCCCTTTTCCTGGGTATACCATCTCGTATCCTTTTTCAGTTTGTCAGTTTTCTTTTTTTATCAGGTATTCATCAAAATCGTGTAGTTCACTACTCAAGTTCTCTAGTTTTGTTTTTGCCTCCTCTAGCGCTGTCATGCTTTTTAATTTTTCTTCCAGGTCCAGGATTTCCTGATTGAGGACGACCACTACTTCTCTGGCCGTCCCCACAGTCAGGATCATCCAGTCTCTGGAACATCTGTTGGATATGTGTGACCATCTTTCTAAGAACTTACGTATTTCTGTAAACAGGGCTGGGACGTTACGAACTCTCAAGCCAGAAGGAATTACTCCAGATCTGAGATATTCCAACATGAACAAAGCATGTGATTCTGTCCTTTTTGCCTTTTTCTTTAAATTCATTAGTTTTGTCCATTCTGTGTTATCCACATTGGATACTACTACTCTTTTGTTAGTAGTTGGGAGTTCTCCAATCAGAGCTGAAAAATCTTCATTGGTAAAGCCGAACGTTTTGAATGCTTCCATAGTGTATATTTGTCACACGGGACTAGTTTGTAGATCGATAGTAATGGAAGTTTACTCAAAATGAAATCTGATTGTACTAAGGTGAGATATATTTGTCATGAAAAGGTAACTGGCGTGAATAGAAAAGGTTTGAGAGTAGACACCGGAAAGAAATTTAAAGATTCAATGGCTAATAGTAAATAGCAAGGGGATCAAGAGAAACGATAGTGATACCACTAAAAGATCCTTTAATATTATAGAGTAGTAGTAACCCACTGAGTACTCAAAATGGAGTAAGGATACCTGTGATTGAACAACCACAAAGACACATGTAATATCCAAAAGGTACCCCCTAGAAGTAATTTATAGGTCTGGGAGAAGGGGGAAAAGACAACAATATAAGCTACAAGAGCACTCCCACTTGACCTGTATCTTATTCAACCATGGCTAGAAGAGCTCACTGGGCTGCCCTTTGCTGTGTTAATTCAATGAATACAACAATATTTTATTCAAATACATACTTGTTCGTTTTTTCAAAAGTTAAAAAAGATTTTTTTAAATACAAAGAACATTTCTTTTTTTGTCTTTTATGTACTATATTTTTATATATGATTCATCATTTCAAATTGATGTACATTATATACATAGTTTACACAGAAAACCCCGTACTGTGATCAACCTCGCACCACAACTACCTCACATCACATCACAGCCTTACATGCCGTACTCACACATACACACCTCACATACATCCCGCACCCAGCTTTAAAGGCATACACAGTTCAAATCATGGAGAGAACCCTTCATTTATTGTCCATGGTTATGTTGCCAGCTGGGGATCCATTAGGTCAACGTACGTTTCGGTGGGTAAGCACTGGGAGGAGCCTGCTGGGCAGGAACAGAAAGCTGGACTTGCTGAGGCACTTCCTTCTTGTTGAAAAAAAAGTGACATAAAAAAATGCTTTTCACACTAAAAAACAACCTGAGCGGTCCGTTCGAGTAGAATAATAACTTGAAAACGTCTTTTCGAGTAGATTTAGCTGCTTCTCAAGTATAGAATCTGCTCAAATTGAAGCAGCAGCGGCTCACACTGAGGAGCATTAGAGCAAATCAAACACTCACCCCCAGTCAACTGATCTGGGTTTAATCCATCATCATTCTTTAGCTCACTCCACCACCCCAGTTCAGACATGGCCATATGCAAATCAGTCTGACCCTGTGCCTCATGGGAACAGTGCAGCCCGAACTGCCAAGCCATGTCTTCCCTGGACCGGAAACAAGCATCCTGGGACTGGTTTCGGGTTCAAAACCCTCATCAGCCAGGCTATCTTGAATTCAGTGGCAAAGTGAGCAAGGGACCCACGTCTGGGCATACCCTGCCAACTTAGGGCGAACAAAGCGATACCAAAGGGGATGATGGACGGAGCATTAGAGCAAATCAAACACTCACCCCCAGTCAACTGATCTGGGTTTAATCCATCATCATTCTTTAGCTCACTCCACCACCCCAGTTCAGACATGGCCATATGCAAATCAGTCTGACCCTGTGCCTCATGGGAACAGTGCAGCCCGAACTGCCAAGCCATGTCTTCCCTGGACCGGAAACAAGCCAAACTCATTACTGCCCAGCAGCTTTTATTGATACTTTGGAGTTCACCCCACGCCATAGGTTTATGTGGCCCGGAATTATCGCCACATTGGAAACTAAGATACAGTGAAACCGTTCAGCCGTGAACAAGTCGCATGTACAAACTTACTGAGGCGACGAAACACGTGTTGGCTTGGGAACGCTTTACGTATTGGAAAAAAAACTTGAAGACTGATTAAAGAAGGAGGAAATCAACAAAATGCTTTTACTTCTCATGTGTGATTAACGACTGAAAACTATCAATTTTAATGATTTACGTGTGCTGGGGTTTACTAATTATTGTGTCTTGTTGCTTTGTGGCCACAAAAGAACCTAGGGAGGCGGGTGGTTCTCCTTAACCCTTCAGCACCGTCACCACTTGGAGCCTTACCAAATAAATATTGAGTGAAACCACCTATTGGCGCCTGTACCCTATCACATATACCACCGGATCTCTCTTTAGAATACAGATGTGGTACATGTCACAGTGAAGTATAAAGAAACATCATACAACATTTTCTATGGGGGACAGCAGGAATAAAGCATGTTAGGTAAAAGAAATCACATAAGCAAAAGGGGACACATTGTCATAATACCCAGTGCTGCGCTGGTGACAGGTGTATAGCAACCCAGTAGTCCATAAACCCAGCACGCTGAGGAGGGTGGGTATGAAGGGCCGGGCAAGTAGGCCTAGGGTATGATATTCAGTTCCAGGCTAAGTATTCTCATAGTGGTGACCATATGTCTTTAGGCCAAGAGGTTGCAACTGTGCATAATCGTCAATAATCTTAATGCACTGCCACATGTTCTTCAGCCAGGCAGAGTCCCTGGGGCAATGATTGGGATGTACAAGCAGTACATTCATTGTTTTCAGATTTAAAGTATTATGCTGCTTTTGATGCTGAAGATTTATATTTAAATTCTGGCAATTATGCTGATTTATTCTGTTATCAACACTATGGCCATCACTTCTTACATGACAAACACATTAAGACCTGTTTTTAATTACACGCAATGGGAACATTGTCCAACTCCTTTACAGGGAAGTTCTAAAACACTTAGGGATAAGTTCACCTATTTCAAGGATTATGACATGTCCAATCCTGAATCCTATTTCTTTAAATTACAATTGTCGTCGCAATCTAAATTTATTCTGACCCACACTAAATTAATCTATTCCAATTCATTTAGATCTGAATTGGCCACACAGGGTTATGATCACTGGAGTGCTACCATTGATTTGAAAACAATATGGGGCACTAAGGCTTGGCAGGTTCAGGGAACTGAAGCTTTACATCATGCCTGCCTAATACCAGCACAAATGATATTTTTAAATGATACAGGATATCAAACTACTTGCTTTGGCCTGGCAACTGCGAAAAATTTAAATAATCCGTCCATTCCGTCTTTGGCGGAGTATGATAATTGGCGCACACACACAAATTATTCAATCGATGTTTTACAGACTCTGTTTCGGAATGGCACTTTCAATGTTTCTGATGTTGACCCTACTGGTTGGTTGCTGTGGCAAACCAGTTCAAATTCATGCCAACTGCGTTTTTACAATATAACGCCTGGTTTCACACAGACTAGACCAGATCCACGTTTTTCGCACTCACATTCAGTCACCACCTATTCAGTGGGTAAATTGTGCCAACAATGGTTGGAACACTCCACGTTATCATCAGTTAATCAACACTTGTCACTCTTGTCGAGTGACATCAATTTGGCTGATTTTCTTCACGGTCCTAGGACCCCTAGAACAAAAGGATTTATCTATGTAGCTTACAATGAAGTATGGAAACTTTCGCAGATTGAAGCAGCGCTTTGTCTGCACCAAATTGACAAAGCAAATTTAGAAAAAAGTCCTTGCAGTGGTCGACAATAACATTAATACACTGTCTTCACGAATTTATACCTTGGATAATATTGTTTCGTCAGTTATTGATATTGTTCAGAATGATGTATCTGTGTTATATCATGGACAAAATCAACTACGATCAGTAATGCAGTTTGCTTGGACATTACAGACTCTTAAAATGGGAAAAGTACCTTAGGATTATCTGAATGCTTCCGCTTTGCTTTTTCCATTTAATCTAACTGATAAACAAAGATTTATGTTCATGAAAGACGCTACATACACACTATTACACATTGAACAATTAGAACACTTGCCATTCTCTATGGCGGAGACAGATTCAGCTGTATGGTTAATTCATGGGGTTATCTCTCTCCCTTTCTCGCTGTTTCAATTTAAATCTTGCATGAAACATTTCCCGATTGGCCACTTTGAACCCCTGGGTAGTACGTTTCTCCATGAGTTATGGTCCCTACCTTTCACTTACAGGTGTCATCGGGAGGATAAGGAAGTTTTCCTAACAGGGGAGGACTGCGATTCCACAGTGGGACATTCCCTAGTTTGTAAACACGTTAAGTTGCATGGTGCTTGTAATGTTTCCGCACCTAATCTTGCATGTTTTTTGAAAGGGAGTCCCGTCCCATCAATAATTCCCGTTTTTACATTGCTTACTAACGGCAGTTATCTTATTTTGAATAACCACGACTGCTGTGGTTTACGGGCAGGAATCCCGTATATAGTAACAGTTTCACAACGTGCTACTTGTTGTAGCAATGTGCTTTTTCTGCCCCCACATGAGAAAGTAGATAGTTCAATTTGGCCTTCCATTCCGACTTTGAAAACAGATTTCAACAAATTAAGCAGGCTCAAAGAGCTATTGTTTCAACAAGAAGTGGCTCTCACTTCAGCTCGAGAGACCTTCGAATTGCAGGTGGCTAGAACTTCTAGCGAGATTCAGTCACTTCTGAACACAAATCTCCCACTGCATTTTGGGGAGGTGATACATCAAATATTTAATGCGTCTGACACCAAAAGCCTTGCTCATGTTTTTAAACTGGTGGGATCCGGCCTTGTGACTTCTTTTCAGACGATATTTGGAGTAATACTGGCCTTTATTCATTCTATTTTTTCCAGCGTCTTCGGAGGATTCCCATTAATACTGGCGCTAGCTGGTGGAATCCTGCTGCTTCTGTTCCTGCTACGCAATGGCTGCTCATCTTGTGGTAATGCACAGGCCAGGTCAATTGCAACTGTACCGTGACCGAATGCAACAACTTTTTGGATGCTTGCCATTAGCGACGCTTAGCGTGAGTTATGGATTAACTTTTCGCTTTGCCTACTTAACTTGCGTGCAACCTGTGTTCTACTGTCAGTGGTGCCCCTTCTACTGGGCTTTGGATTTATGCCTCTCCAATATGTCATGTTCGGACCCGGATTATGACCAGTTAATGGGTCCCTTAGTGGCCCATGACCAGGCCTGTTCTAGGGATGGACGTATGGCGCGTGCGGCTGCACTTGGAGTCTTGGCTGAATGGGATATCTGTGCGGCTGCGCAGAACCTATTGCAACGGAGCTTTATTGAATATCACGCAAGTTGCCCAGATATGCTCTTGGAAGCATCAGATTACAGGGAGCACGTCTGTTCCTTCGGCCAACTTGATTGGATGGCATCCCTTTTTTCTACTAACGATAGGGATGACCTTTTAGAACGAATTACATTGTTAGGTTCACGCACTTTGATGGATTCACCACCTCCATATTAGTCACGTCTTCCGTGCAACAACATTTTTTAAACAACATGAAAATTATTATTATTATTTTTTTTCTTCTCTACTTTTTTTCCAATCTGGTTTTTTTGTGCGCATTTGTTCTCTGCTTACCCTTAAAATCTGTTTTGGTCTTTTGTCCATATACTATGACCTTACCAGGGGGAGGGTGTTATATGGCCATTAGGGTAATTGTCGACATTGCTAAGTTAGCATGAGGTCTGCTGCCATGATGCTGCTTTTGCGCACGTTACTACATGACTTTGTTTTGCAAGACTCTGTTTGTGCCTTTCACATGAGAACTGTCTGCTTTCTGCGTTCTCTGCCTGTTCTTGGAGTTTAGTCTGAACACGATGTGCAAGGTCGATAAACAATGCCCCTTGTTATTCTGTTCTGGTCAGTCCCTAGCATCTAGACAAAACATGCTAACACAGCTGCGCTACTGGAAACTCATGCTTTGATATTACGGGGATACATGTTGTTCTGACACACACTTGGAGAGGGTCCTTTCCAGGGAGAAGAGCTATGCGGTTCCTATGATGTAAAGCTTCCATCTAGGCACTAAGGTATGGGGTCTGCTGACAAAGCCCAGAGATCTTCCTTTATTTAATAAACTACACCTTACCAAGGGGAGGGTGGTTAGGCCTTATAGTCCTTTTTCCACTGTCTGTATATGATGACATCCCCCTTTATTTTCTATGGAATTGTAACAATGCTAATTGTTCTAGGTTTAGGCATTTCGCTGCTGGTAGTGGCTCGTATACTGCATTATAGAGCACAATAGTTAAAATAAACATTTTGAACTATAACAGTGACTCTGACCATTCTTATTGTGGACAAGTACGAGTGAGTGAGCGAAAGGGTATGTCTTGCTACCGCGATTCCTGAGAGAGTCAGGAGTGTTGTGTTCTGGGTTGTCTAATCATTTGTAGCTTTGTGATTTTGGAGGAGAATGAATGAGACACTATGGCTAGTCGGTTTTGGGATTTTGGGTACTAAGGTGGTAGGTTGGTACACCCCTATACACCGAGGTCCTGTTTTCCTGCGCATAGTTCTGTGTATGTGCAGAATCCCCGCAACAGTGGTGCAGCATGGCAAGATTTTATTCACCTCATTTGTGTTTGCCCCTTCTTAAAAACTATCCGGGTTTTGCTACTAAAAAAAGCTTTTAACGATAAGGGTATTCGAACCTGCAGATCGGCCATTATTAAAGGTCTAGGTACAACAGATCCCCAATTGGCCTGTAAGTTGATGACATTTTTGTTACTTTACGAAAAGATCAAATGGCCGAAGGAGACAAATACTGCCAGTCTAGTCGAGTCCAACCCTACTGAAAGTCAAAGCCGCTGCATAAACACCTTTTAATGCTAATATTTGATGAAATACCAATATCGTGGACAATTTTATGATATAGAATCATGTTCCGTTTTTAATTCGTTTACATGATATGAATTCTGTTTTTTTTTTAGGGAAAATAATTATATGTCTTTTAAATATTTTAGATGCTAGTAAATCGTCGGACCTTTCCTCTGTTATGATATTGTTATGGTTTTTATTAACTTAAGCATGGAATTGAATTGAATTGCTCTGTGCACATCCACACTTATAACTTTGGAGCTGAATAAAGGCATATGCCAGGACACTATGCCTCTCACGTCTGTGAATCATAAAAATATTATTGAAGCGAAACAAATTAACTCCTTTTCTGTGAATTACCTCCTTGCATTTCATTGGTTCTAATCGGTCTGGAGCCCTTTGGTCAAAAACATGCTAGCACTCACACTTACAAGCATGCATTGACACTTTGCCACACACGCCCTTGAACAAAAACACATTAATACACACAGACACCCATACACATACATGCACTCGCACGTATCCACACACAACTATGGGGCATATGTACAAGGACTGGCGATAACTATCGCTAACGCTAGTTAGCGGCAGTTTTTTTATCGCCGCTTACCGCTGAAAACTATCGCCATGTTAGCGGCGTATTTACAAGCTGTTGCTACATGGTGATAGTATCAGGGATCAGCGGTGAAAACTGCCGCTAACAGCGCGATGGCGATAGGAATTCCGGCGTAAGCGGGCGAAAACTACCGATAGGCCCATTAGCGGCAAAAAAACTCACGTTAGTCAGCCCAACACGAGTTTTTTTGGCCTCTAATGCAAAAAATAGCCTATCTGCAACCTCCAATAGAAAATAGGCATAAAAACCAAAAAAATGCAGAATATAGCAGCCAGGGCCAAGTGCAGCACACATCAACAACCCCTGCAAGCCACCCAACATCCAGGATGACCAGGAAGAGAGCCTGGATGCCTCGCTGGACGTGCGTCTGGAGCCTGGATGCCTCACTGGACCTGCGTCTGGAGCCTGGATGCCTCGCTGGACCTGCGTCTGGAGCCTGGATGCCTCGCTGGACCTGCGTCTGGAGCCTGGATGCCTCGCTGGACCTGCGTCTGGAGCCTGGATGCCTCGCTGGACCTGCGTCTGGAGCCTGGATGCATCGCTGGACCTGCGTCTGGAGCCTGGATGCCTCGCTGGACCTGCATCTGGAGCCTGGAGTGGGATGCGGAGGAGCTGTGGAGTTAATGAGCCGTGGCGGTAGACATTGAGGCGCGACGATCGCCCGTACCTGGTGGTGAAGTCTGGCAGGTCGCATGGAGACACGTTGCTGCCCTGTGTGAGAAGACCGCTTTGCGCCCCTTGGAGCTGTTAATGGTAGAGGCGCTCCTGCGCACCAACGTAGGGAGGTCTGCATCACATACTACGATCCACCACTACACTGGGGTGCATGGAGGGGATTACCAACGGTGGGTGCCGCCTCTCTGCATCACAGGCCGGATGATGTTGGGCTGGCCAGACGCTGTGGAGGGTGAGGCCCCTGATCTGCGCCGAACTTGAGTGGCGGGAGAGCTGCAACTTCATGCCTAAGGGGGCCCTGCTGCATCAGCTGCATCGGGAGGTTCACCAGCGGACTTGGCGGCGACTGCTGTACCCAGATTTGTGAAATCACACCTGGCTGAGGCTCCTGCTGGCTGAGTCACAGATTTGGGGAGAGTGCAGCGGATTGCGCCACAGTGTCAATGTCCTGGTAAGGGGAAGGTGGGACGTGTAGCGCAGGAGGCCCGGGGGTCGAGTCGCCCCGGCCTAGCGCACGTAGATGACGCACCCCCAGTGGCGACTCATCCGCTATGGTGGAAGAGTGTCGCCCCACTGCTTTCAAGCAGTGCAGAAAAGGAACAACCATCACATGATGATAACTTACTGATGTAATCGTGCTATGTTTCCTTTGCGGGTGTGAAGGTGGGTAGGACTGCTCCAAGCACGGAGCAGGGCATGGGTGGATTGGCATGCCCACTCAAGTGCGCAGAGACTGTTTGGTCGGCCCGCTCAGGCCGCACAAAGCAGTCATGCGCACTGCCCTGTTCGCAATGCAGGCTGCATTACAGCCTGCATGGAGAACATGCCCACACCTACAGCCCCTGGCTGAACGCCTCGTCCCGGCGCCAATGACCAATCCCAATGTTGCATTGCAGCGTTGCGATTGGCTTAGGGGAGGGAGCCTGACTGCCTACTTCCTGTTCCTGGAAGCAGACTTAGGAGAGCAGGAGCAACGAAGACACGGGACCCAGCCTCGAGGTAAGATTTCTCTCATTTAAATATTTACAACACCCGCTCACACACACACCCCTGCATCCACGCCCCATCCAGTGTTCTTTCTGGCGTTTCCCACCTCCCAGCTGTCCAGTCCCTCCTGCAGCACTTCTCAATGGCGGCCGCTGTTCGGCCAGGCGCAGCGGGCTTACCACTGGTGTGCCAAAGGTACATATGGAGTTATGACGCATACCATTATATTGCATTCCATTACAATGCATACTAATACTACGCATATTGCAACAGTAGGGAAGGTGTTGGATTGCGGAGATGTAAACATTACTATTCCCACTTCAGTGAGTGCAACCCTAAAACTGACCCTTGCACCCCAAAGCAAACCCTTACTCCTAAACTTCATCTTTGAGCCCCCAAAAGACACCCAAATGCACACCCCAATTTTCATATTTGACCCAAATGCACACCCCAATTTTCATATTTGACCCAATGTCACTCCCCAATTTTCATGATTGACCCCAAAACACACCCCAAATCTCAAATTTTACCCCATAATACACCCCACATTTCATCTCGGACACCTGAAACCCATACCCACCCTAAAAAATAAAAATACCCCATTACTGACCTCACAATGCGTTGTGATGGAATGCGATGTAAAGGCACCTGCGTTGTTGGATTTGCATTGTAAAGGCATTACGATGTAATGCCTGCGTTGTAATGGACGTCTCCCGTGCCAAAGGCAAGCCATAGGCAAGCCCGTCTGCGTCCGTCTGTCCCTGGACCACGCTCAGCACCAAGGACCCTTCCTCTCAGACACTCCACCCCTACGGCACCAGCACCCGCCACGCCATCAACCCTGGATGCCACATCGCCTGCCAGGACCAACATCTGCTCCGGACCGGACATCGCCATCACTGACGGCTACTAAATCACCCGCAAGGACCACCCCGACAGTCTAGGAGGAGGCATTGCCATCACCTACAGAAGCACACTCCGACTTACCACGCACTCTAATGACCCAACGGTGACCATGGAATACCTCAACTTCCTGATCCGGACCAACCCCAACTCCATCCTCTGCGGCACCCTCATCTGCATGCCCCCCGGGCCATGGACACTCGTTCTCCGATACCATTGTAGACCTCATTGCACACCAGGCTCTCCCATCCACCGACAACATCCTACTCGGCAAACTCAAGTTCCACCTGGACAACCCCAGTGACCAGAACACTACCCCCTCCTGGGGTAGCTCCCCAACATCAGACTCAAGCAGCTAGCCACCGCAGCAAGCCACATAGCAGGACACATGGTCGAGCACATCTCCTCCGCCATCGGGACCTTCAACTACAGCCACACCACCGGACTCTCCTGGACCGACCATCATTGTATACATCACGGCTTCACCATGCCCACCGTACACAACCGCCATCATCGCCCCCCTCACAGCTGGATCCAGGCCACCGAAGTACGTCTCATCAACTCCCTCAGCACCACCACTCCGCCAACGCTTACAGACGATGACATCGCAGCGCGCAATCGCCACCGATGGATCTCCAACTGCGCCGACACCCGGGCACCCCTCAAGAACGGCCCTGCGTCAGTACCTTATGCCTGCATGATGGCAGGCGTAAGGGTAACACAGTGCCACAGGGATAGGCTGGCCCCATGCATTGCTGGAGTTGCGTCATGTTTGTGATGCGACTGCAGCAATGGGTGACTTTAGCGCAGACAGATACGTCAGGATTCCAGACGTATCTGCCATTACTTGTGTCATGGAGTGCTGTCCAGTAAATACAGCGCATCTGTGGTGTCGCAAGAAGGGGGTAGTGAAAAGTGTTGCAACGCTGTCTTGTCGCAGCGCTGCAACACTTTTCATGAGTGAGGCCCAGGAATGCGCACTATCTTATTGATGGTGCGCAGTCCTGCCCTGTAGTTTTGTCGCAGGGCAGCGCAGCTACATTGCTTGCAGCGCGGTTCAGCAACAAAACCTGCTGAATTGGGCCCCAAGGGTTATCTCCATTTTTAAGACCAGCTATTTTCTGGTCTTAAAAAACTGCCTCTTACTGCAGTTAGAGGCAATTTTTTGGGTCCTCCAAACTTAAGGAATCCCCTTGTAAATATCACGAAGTGGGGTTAACGGCCGGTTTTGCACGGGAACGCCTCCCTTGCGTGTCATTATCGCTAACAGAAGTGGCGATCTTTATAATGGACGTTTTCGCCGGAAAACTGCCGCTAACAGAGGTAAGCGGCAGCTTGTGAATACGGCGATAAAAATATCGCCGCATTAGCGGCGGAAAAGTGCCGCTAACGTGGCGTTAACTCCTTGTACATATGCCCCTATGTGCATTAACAATTGCCATCGATCCCCATTGGATGCTTTGCTGTCTGTTGTTGCACTGTACCAATGTTAGATCAGAAAAATAAAAACTACACAATGTGCAGTGCACAATACTCCAGGAATATAGTAATGCAAAAATAAACACCTGAAAGCATGGTCCCTTGCAATGCAAACTATTTAACATCCCCGAAAATCTGTTTGCAAAGCTCGGTACACAACTAGAACAGAAAGGGCACAACACCAAAATCAATATTTTATGGCATAGTTATAAAGTCTACACAAACTGTGAGCATTTGCAAACAAAACATATGTACAATCAAGATACTGTAGTGTAGGTTTGCATCAGTTAGGGAAACACACCTGAAAACAATGGTTTGTAAAATGTAAGAACAGACATAGAAAGCATTCGTTATGGTGACTATGCACAACCCAAGGACAGCAGATATGAGGTGTTGTGTTTTCACATTGATACATAAAGGGGCAGCATGCCATCACGGGAAACAGCCTTTACAACGGAAGCGTTACAACGCATGCCATTACAACGCATGTTGTTACAACGTGAAAGGCTTGTTGCAGGGGGTAGAAGGTGTTGGAGTTAACTCCAACACCTTCCCTACTGTTGCACACACTGGAGTTGGAATAGTAAATTATACTATTCCAACTTCCAGCGCACCCGACAGCAAGTTAGGGTAAAGGTATGCGTTGTAAAGGAATGCATTGTAATGGCATGCGTTGTAACGTCATACAACCGCCATCACTCCTCCGTGTGACCTGATTTTCTTTAGAAGGACTGGTGTTTTAGGCCAGCGTGTTTGGAAAGCCACGTCTTGGGGTCAGTTCAGAGAATGGGGTCTCCCCACTTAAAGATTTTGAGCCGGGGGCACCACCCCAAACCCTCTAACATACCTACATATCAAACCCAGACAGCCAATACACATCCGGCCTGGGAACCCTGGACTTCCTGACACTTGGTGGGTATTGACTTGCTAATGATTGGCATTGTTATTAATTAACAATTAATTAGCCAATCACCTGCTGTGCTGAATATTACTAATAACAAAGGGGAGCTTTGCCTCCGACACTTCCAGGGCCCCAGGGTTGGGGGAATCATGCACAAGGGAGGCAAATACCTGGGTCAATATGCAATATTTAGTAAGATTACGCTTTTATTGCAAAAACTAATGAAGACCTCTTTCAGGGAGGTGGCTCAATGTGTGTTAATCCTCCATTAGTGAAATCAGACAGCCAAAAAAAGTGGCATACATTTTCAAACTGGGACAGCTTTGAACTCGTAAAAGTACACTGTTTAGGTGTTTTGCAAGATATGGGAGACTGAATGCCTTTGTATGTGCTGCAGACAGTTTGTGGTAATATTGGGGATTGTGAAAATAGCTTTAAACAAGCAATGGTAAATGCAATAGGTTTCGCCTATGTGAATAATAATAACCTGTTTTTGTTGTAAATTGTAGCTTGGTGACCCATTGTGCAATATAAGTTACTGAAACTCCGTTAAGGGAGTTAAGGTGTTTTGAATTTGCCCATAATCACAGGACACAGCAAACGTCCATGAACCTCCACGGTAACCCCTAGTGCACCCGTGAGGTCAGGGGTCCAGTTGTCCTTTAAGGCATGTTCTAACACTGACGTTCCGTCTCACTGTTAAACCATTTTCCTTTTGAAAATCAACCCTTGAATACGAAAATGAAAATGGGCAGCAGGTCATATGATGTCAGACAGTCCGGGATGAAAAGCACTAGACTGGAACTGCAGCCGAGCACTTTCAAGGCTCAGTCGAATTATCCAATATATAACAAACACATCATCTGAGCGGTGAGCAATTGTAGGTGTCAAAAGAGCAGTGATAATGTACATTTCTCATAGAAAATGAGTAAACTACAAACAGCCAACACAACATTAAGTTAAAATATATTGTGGTATAATTTCAGATGAGAGGAACCTTAGATTGTTGTTGTGGCCATGTGAAATTACACATTTCCAGCAGAGATCATGACACAGTAAAGGTTGCGAGGAAACCTGTCTACATCTGGCAGCCGCACAATGCATACATATATTTCAGAACATCCGGGACCCTCAGCCATGACACAGGATGTCGCTATGGTGATGTTAAGGAGCGTGTGACCACCATCTTTGTGGGCTGCTACGTAACATCCGGTCTATCATGAAATGATCACAGAAGAGCACATTAGGGTAGGATTTCCAGGAGGTCCAGACTTCAGGTTTAGGAGCTTTTAACCAAGGAAAGGTCAACATCTACTGCTATTTTCAGGCAAAGCATTTTATGACACTGCGGTATTGGGGTAGAAATCACTGGAGCCAGGAAACAGTGTTCTTTGCCTCAAATAAGTGTTTATTCCAAGAATTAAGTATCCAGAACAAGGACCCACAGCCAACGCCAGTTGCTCAGGAAAAAGCCCAGAGATTCTGATCTTTCTCCTAGCAACTAGAGATGGAATGTGGAACGAATAAAGAATCTATAATAACAAGAAAAGAAATACTATAACGTTACAGTAAAGTATTACATCAAAGCATCTAACACAAAAGTAAATGTATACACGATACTACATCACCTTCCCCCTTATAAAAACAAATTAAGACAAATCATAATCATGAAAACGAGAAGGAAACTTAGAAATGTTTTTGGAAATAGAAGGTTCTGACACCACAGAATTAGTAAAGTGAGAAGACGGTACAGTCTGAGATGTACAAACCAGAGAAGCAGGCGTAACGTGTTCAACAGGTAAAGAATGTGAAGCATTGGCATCCAGAGATGATGGCATATCGACATCAACTAAAACATGCGAACCAGTAGACATTTCTTTGGAACATGAATTAGTAAGCTTGGATTCAAACAAAATAGAGTCATCCACAAATGGAGAACCATCACAAGCGGAAGCATGTGATCTGAAATAAATATCCTTCTGAATGATGGAACTCGGAACTAGCATGTTTTTATTCCACCAACCTCTCCCTTGTAAAAGGATAGACCCCTTGCTGACACGCTCAATTTTGCAGGGAGATGAAAAAATAGATTCCCCCTTTGAGACTCTGACAGGTTTCTTGATAAGGACCCATGAACCAACCAAAAATTCCTTTTCGGAAACATGCTTGGGAGAGTCAAAATGTGCTTTTGGTTGTGTTTGTTTAAATAAGATATTTTTCCTTAACAATAGGGCATCAAAGGAATTGGGCTCAGTTTGACAATCAAGCCATGCAGGTAATATTTTAGATCTGCATTTTCTGCCCCTCAACAACTCAAATGGTGAAAAACCAGTTGTAGAGTGAGGAGTAGAATGATATGCATTGATTTTTTCTCTAAGAAAAATATTAACATCAACTCCTGAAGCAAGGGCAGATTGAATGCCATCTTTTATAAAACGGTTAGCTCTTTCAACAAGTCCATTTGAAGATGGGCTGTAAAGAGCAACCTGAAGATGTTTAATATCGGACTCCAAAACAAATTTTTTCATAAGGGATGAAGTAAAGTGTGTGCCGTTGTCAGTAACTAATCGTTTAGGGGTACCCTCAAGAGAAAAAACATGTCGTAAAAAATGCAAAACAGACTGTGTTGAAGCAGATTCAACAAATGAGAAATAAATCCATTTGGAAAAATAGTCGATGAGAACAATGAGAAACCTATTACAAGATGAAATAAGGTTAAATGGACCAGCAAAATCCAGTGCCACTTTAATCAAAGGTCCATAGGGTAAAGAAACAGGATGTAAGGGTTCATTAGATGTTTTCCAGTGCTTATCAGAAGTGACACATTGAGGACATAAACCAATAAAGGAAGAAACCTGGGCATTCATAGCAGGCCACCAGTAGTGCTCTCTCAAGACCTTGCACGAAGCAGTTATGCCTAAATGTCCTTGATGTGCCAATTTAATAAGGCGGGACCTAAGATGAAGGGGTGGAATGAATTTGCCATTTCTAGTACAAACTTGATTCTCAATAGAAAGTTCAGGTGAAATTTGAGCAAACGGTTTCAAGTCATTATGAAGGTTACATAAAGGAGGCCAACCACACTTGATGTATTCCATGACTCTCTTGAGAACTTCATCCTGTGAAAGAGCATCTAGCCAGTCTTTTTCAGAAATGACTTCTTGACAAGGCGAAACAGCATCCAATACAGCAACAACACATTCACAATCATCTTTGAATTCAGAGTCAGAAGATAAAGGCATGTGAGACAGACAATCTGCACGAAAAACTTTCCCACCTTGTATGTAATTAATAGTAAAGTGGTATTCCTGTAATTTGGAGAGCACACGCACTAATCTAGAGGAAGCTTTGCCAAGACCATTCCCTTGAAGTAAAAAGACAAGGGGTTTGTGATCGGTTAAAATTTCAAAAGAACAGCCCCATAGGTAAGTTTTAAATTTCTGGACAGCCCAGACGCAAGGTAGAGCCTCCCTTTCAATGGTGCTGTAATGTGATTCGGACTGGGAAAGAGCTCTAAAGGCGAAGGCTATAGTGACTTCTTTGCCTTTAACTTTCTGTCCAAAAACTGCACCAATACCCTTCATGCTGGCATCAACGTAAATGACACAGTCATAACCTGGAACGAAAGGACTGAGAGCAGGAGCAGTGGAGACCAAATGCTTGAGATCAGTGAATGCATGGTCAATTTCTTCGTTCTAGAGAAACTTGATCCCCTTTTTAAGATGCTGCCTCAGAGGTTGAACAGCAGAAGCGTAGGAGGGAACAAAACGAGCATAAAATTCACAGAGACCAAGAAAAGACCTCAATGAATCTCTATCTGTCGGGACAGGTGCTTTAAGAATGGCTTCAATGTTGCTGAATTTTGGCTTAATACCACCGGGTGTGATGGAATGACCAAGATAATCCAAGTTTTGTACCAAAAACTTGCACTTCTCAGATTGAATATTAATCCCCCTAGTGGTGAGAATATTTAAGACTCTGTCAAGAACTAACAAATGCTGTGCTTTGGTTTCCGTGAAGACAAGAATGTCATCTTGGAAAGCCTGGACATTTTTGAGATCTTTAAATAAATTGTCCATGGCTTTCTGAAAAACGCTCGCTGCGGAAGCGAGACCAAAGGGAAGTCTTAAATATTTGAAAGCACCGAACGGTGTTATGAATGTGGTGAGATCTTGTGAAACAGGGGTGAGGGGAATTTGGTGGTAGGCGGAATGCAGATCGATGGTGGAAAAGTACTTGGCCTCACCAATATTAGACAACATTTCTTGAATGTGTGGCAGAGGGTGGCAGTCAACCAAGATGTTGCGATTAAGGGACCTCAAGTCCACACCAATATCATCCTTAAAAACTTCAGGAAATTTGTGCATGAGATCAGGAACAATGTTATCAGAAACATCAGAAAGAGACAAAATGGGTATTTCTCCCAAAACGATGGGATTTTTGTGACCGGGTTTGAGATATATACCCAATTTGGCTAAATCCATCCAGCCAACAAGATCTTTGCCATTAATAGCGACATAAATCTTTGTGTGTACAGATCTGCCCAAAATACTTCAATCTTCAAAGAAAACCCCCAAGAGGTCAATCTCTTTATCACCAAATGCTTTAGGACATATATCAGGAGGAATAAGTTGGGCAGAAGAAGGCCACAAATCATGAAAAGTTTTGTCAGCTAAAACAGTTATGGGAGCACCTGAATCTGCCATGACATGTAGACTTTTGTCACCAATATAAGCTTGACAATAAGGACCTTCTATTTTGTTTAAGGTTTGACCATCATCAACAGTAAGTAATAGATTTGGTATCCTGTGAGTACAATCTTTAACGTTGCTATCAGAATTCAGTAAAGAAATTTCAGATTGTATAACATCTTTAGGTTTTAAATCAAGTGCATGAATGGTAGATCTGCGAACCAGACTCTGCGATCTACAAGCAGTGTGAAAGTATCCTAATTTTTTACAATTAATACATTTCTTCCCAATGGCAGGACATTTGGGATTATTACCAATGTGTGTTTTAGACCCACACCGATAACAGAAAGTTTGTCTTTTCAAATCTTAATATCTTTAGAAAATTTGACTGCCGCAATAGTGGAGTCATCAGTAACCATAGAAACAGAAGGTTGAAATTGACGAGAAGCAAGAGCTTGAGTGGATAAAATAGAACGTTCAATGCTTTTAGCAATGTCTATAACTTCAGACAGTGAGGGATTACAGCAGGTAAGCAAACGTTTTTGCATTTAAAAAAAAAAACAATTGAAAACAAATTGATCCCTGATGTATGTATCGACATAATTTTCAAATTCACAAGTGGAAGCTAAGACACGTAAATCAGCAATAAATTCCTCCACAGTTTCATCACTGGTTTATTTACGCATGACAAAGCTGTGTCTTTCTAATAAGACACTTGGTTCATCAGAAAAATGTTTTTTAAGCCTCTCCTTAGCTTCAATATAAACATTCCAAACAGAATCCCCAGATGGGCGTGGAAAAACAGGAAGGTTATCAAAAATACTTTGACCTGCAAATCCTAAATTGTTAAAAAGTAAACCAAGTTTCCTAGCAGGCGAGTAATCATGAGCATCAATCGCTACTAAATAACCGTCAAAGCCTCGAAGCCATTGTTTCCACTTGATTTCAGGTTTGCCGGGTTTCTGTAAAAAGGGAGGAGGATGTAAAACATTGTTAGAAGAAGCCATAGTGAGAAAAAGAGGGAGAAAAGAAGAAATACGAAGATAGGAAAGAAGATGTGATATAAATGAAGAAAGAGTATAAACAGTAAAGTAATGTAATATTAAATATAGTAACAATTAGAATGATGCAAAGTCAGTGGTTGGAGCAAGTATGCCGACAATGCAGACCGAAACTCCCACAACCAATTCAAATATATAGAAAACAAAGCTTTGAGCAAAATCTTGGCTGGAGAAAGACTGCCAAAAAACAGACCGAAACTCCCACAGCAAGATGCAGGAAACCATTTGCAAAACAACAGAAGGAGAGAAAAGTTTGATGGATGTGTGTTCTTTCCCTTTAAAATAGAGTAAATAGTTGTGGCTCTTTCTTTTTACTCAGATTTCAACCAGAGCCAAAGCAAAACAAAACTGCAAGCAAATAGTAATTGTGTTGAAAGGAACAGCTCAAAGCTCCCACAGCCAGTAAGGTTTCCATGAAGTAGCCAATCAAAATGAGGCAGGAAGTAGAAGGCGGGGCATGCGCGTGAGACCCGAAACAAACGCACAGCAGTAATCCCAAACAGCAGGATCCTTCACATGTGGATCGAGGAATGGCCTGTAGAGCAGTATGACTTGTGGAGCAGGAGAACGAGACAGCGAAGCACAGCAGGTAAATAAAACGCAAAGCGCCCGCAGCGTAAGTGAGACAGGCGGCTGCAGCAGAATGTTCTTGCAAAGCCCCCGCAGCGTTCGTGAAGCAAGCGGCTGGAGTAGAATGCACCCGAGGGAAACAATGGAGACACACGAGCAGCTGGAAATGCTCGCGAGGAAGAAAGCTGGAGCGCGGAACAATGAAGGCGCTCGAGCAGCTGGTGTCGGCGCGTTGAAGATTCTTTTTTTTTTCCTTTGAAAAATAAACGGGCGAAAAGTAGCGCAGGCCTGGGCGAAAGATATCTCTTTTTTCTTTTTAAACAAAGTCACGCACCTGTAGTGGTAAAGGAACCAATTTGCGGCAAGGAGATGAAAAGAAGTCAGGCTGGTGGGTCCGAAGGCAGCAGTAAGAAGGCAGTGCTGGAGGACAGTCCGTACCGTCGGAGGCAAGAAGTTTCTACCCCACTCCTGCTACCAGATGTGGTGTTGGGGTAGAAATCACTGGAGCCAGGAAACAGTGTTCTTTGCCTCAAATAAGTGTTTATTCCAAGAATTAAGTATCCAGAACAAGGACCCACAGCCAACGCCAGTTGCTCAGGAGAAAGCCCAGAGATTCTGATCTTTCTCCTAGCAACTAGAGATGGAATGTGGAACGAATAAAGAATCTATAATAACAAGAAAAGAAATACTATAACGTTACAGTAATGTATTACATCAAAGCATCTAACACAAAGTAAATGTATACACGATACTACAGACACACAGACAAACTCAGATTTCAGGAGGAAGTGATGGTGAGAGAGTTGCTCTTAGTGGACATTAGCACTGCGCTGTCATTCTCACTTGTATAGCTCCCTGCTGCCAATGGTGTGGTGCACTAACATTCTTTCCGCAGCATGATTGGAAGGTCAGTGGCTGATACCAGTGAGGTGACCTATTGCCCGTTTCTATCGGGTCACAGGGAACATGACGCAGCACCTGCACCAGGGCTTTAAGTGGGCCGGGTACTGCCAGTGCTCAACACCGGCAGTTCTAAAAAGCAGGTGCTGAGACGGGTCCCTATCGGGCTCTCCATTTTTGCCCTCACCCTCAGGGTGAAAAAAAAATCTTAACTCTGCAGCAGTACCACCCTTCACTGCCTTTGATGTAACTTCAAAGAGACTCATTATAGTTCTTACACAGTTTCATCATTTCAGAACGGAAGCATTTTCAATGTTATATACAACGAAGCCATAGTTGTTGCTTATTTATCTTATGCAACTAAGAAACAATGGCAAAGCCAATAGTCGTGGCTTGTTGTAGGTGAAATGTTACTTGCTGTATTATATATATGGATACAATGACAAAAAGCAAAATACTAGTCAGGCAGCACTCTATGCGAAGCACAGGTTTCTAGCTTAGGTGTTTAAGCCACGCCCTTAATTACATAGGCCACGCTCCTTTGATAGACGCCCCAGTTTTTTCATCCCACTTAAAACCCTGCCCTGCGCCTTTCCATATTTTGCCTTTTGATTGGCTCAGGGTTTGTACCTTTTTTTGTTTCTTTTGACTGACGCGCCTTCTGCCGTGTTTTGTCAGTTACATACCTCTCTGCTCACATTTCAACCAAATGACCTGACTAAAGCTGCCTTAGGGAGCCCAGCCCATTCAGTAAAGAAACTGGAAGGACCTTGCTTGGGGTGACAGCACGTCATAGACTAGCACGCTGCCCTTGGGCCTCACAAAGGGAACAATTATTCCAACGTATTTTTGGGTTTCTTATAACGTGCTTCGCCTTTTATGAGAAATTCTATGTTTATTTCTGGCTGCTGCTGCCTGAGGGTATTAAACCTTCAGATGCACTGCCAAGATACCTATGCTCTCATGCCAAGCTTCATTACTTCTGTAAATGCGCAGACATTTTTCGTATTGATGGTTTCGATTGTTAGGTCTCACCTGCGACAACACATGCTGTGTTTGCAAGAGATATTGCATAAAACAAGGGGCTTGTAGCCCTCCCATTGCTTACCTTTTGTTGACTTCATAGTCACTCTTATTCGCTGCCTTCTAAATGGCCCGAGCGTACTGGCTTCACTTCCTCTTCTTTCAGCTGGAGCATGGACAATATTGCTTCAGTTTGATTGCTGCCCTTTTAGTAGAATCCAGTTCACCAGCCCACATGGCTCAGTGACAGCCCCACTTAAGCTGCTAAAGTGGTGGTTATTCAATGCGCCACTGGCTGGGGGATATTGGAGGCCCTACTAATGGCCTCGTTTTGAGAGTCCAATAAAATCCTCCGTTAAGTCTACCTCCCCCAGCCCCAACAGCAGTTATCATATCTAGGGTACCCATAACTCTGGAGGAGCTGAGTAAGCGGGGAACTACGTGTGAGACATTTAGGCTCAGCTGGGTAAAGTGGGGGAATCAGTAGTTCTGCATCCGATTCACATAGTAGTTCTCACTTTCCTCTTGTTTTCCCCCTGTAGATTTTGCTCCAGGCCCCGATTACAGTCGGCCCTTTTAATTACATATGTGCTGTAACTCCTTTTACAGCACACTTCGTAATTACAAGTAATGTTATAAGCACTGCATCCCCTCCCTGCATTTTTCACCAAGTAAATAATGGAACAGCAGATTTTGGTGAGGTAAGCACCAAAATCTGCATGCTAGGATTTAGATCACTTTTGAGGGGAATAATTGTAATTGCGTATTATTCATCACACCTGATAAATTAAGATCCAGATGGTGTGCGTTAAATATGGCGCCCTTTTTCAAGCCGACCATAATTAAGTCTCTAAAGAAGATGATATCACCTGGAAGGGGACAATAGGCCTGAGGTAAATGGGTGGGCCCTGTAATTATGGTGGGCCGTGTAAGAGGAGTTAAAAGGGCATTTGCAAAGAGGCCCGGAGAGGGAAAGGGCTTCCTTTATATTTACTAGTCGACTTGTGCCCAGCTCACCCAAACAATATGAAATCTTACAGAGACTGGACGTCTCAGCAAATTGGCCTGTGATGGAAGTTGCATTCCCGTTTAGCAACCAAAAAGCAAGCTCTTTAGGGAAACAAAAACTGTGGATTGGCAGTAGTATTTAACCTCCTCTGATATATAGACGACATGTGAAGAAAGAACCAAGAAGTGAAAAGGCTTGGCATCCTGAAACATTACCTCCGTTGAGGTGCTAAGCATAGAGAGACCAATTACGCTTTTATCTTAAAGGGCTCTGGAGGTCAGACTGGAGTCTTTTTCTTCCACTCAGGATTGCCAAGGCTAAGGACCACTTCTTTCACTTTGTATGAACAAATGATGCTTGCAGCATTCATTCATTCATTCATTCTTTCACTCATGTCAAGCCTTTTTTGAGATATGAGACTAAAGGACCCAGGCGTGATACGAGGGATTGCTCGCTCTGCAGCTGTTTGAACGAGAGGTCCTCAGACACAGCGGCGGTCGGCGCAGGTAAGCGCTGTGGGGCGGGGCCTGGTGGGAGGGTTGGAAGTCGATGGAATAGGTAAAATTAAATAAATAAATAAAACCTATTCCGTCATTTGTCGACTTTCCCACCGGCCCTCTCCACCACCCCACCTTGCTTACCTGCCCTGGCCGCAGCTGCTCAGACAGCTTGGGGCCTATTTACAAGCCCCTTGCGCCACCAGTGCATCACTTTTTCCCAACCGAGAGCCAAACCATCGTGATCTCGGCTAAATAATTCGCAGTGCCATCCAAGTCACTAGTGATATGTGGGGAATAGAGTTGGCTATAATAGCTGTTATTGTGTCTGCCTTATCATTTGTGGCATGGCTAAACATCAGCTTTGTTATCAGATTAAACACTGTCGAGCAGGCAATTTGCTTTAACAGTCTGGAAGTATACCATATCATGTGCGTTGTGCACAAAGTTTCCAGGAGCCAACGGTCAGCATAGCAACTCGATTCCCTCTACAGGCTGGTGAGAAACCAGTGCTGTGCACACTCACATCTGCACGACCAGCATGTCTACCAGTGTTTATGAGGCTGAGGCTGCTCTCTCGGTCTCCGTTGCTCCGGGCTGTGCCAGAGGGTTTGCAGCAAAGATCATAGAAAATAGGTTCTACCTCAATCCAATAAAACTGTAAGGGGGAGGTTTACAAAAAAATCGCGCAACGCAGCGCAGCCCCCCGCGACACGGAGGGAGCATAGAGCGCCATATCTTCAGAGATATGGCTCTCTCCTCCCCTTTCCCTTGCGCCGGCGCTGATTACAGCTGCCGTGCGGCATGCACACACCTTAGCGCCGCAGCGCTAGGGTGTGTGCATGAGTCCAGCATAGATTTTGTATAGGAAGGGTACCCTTCCTGTACAAAATACTATGCTTGACACAAGGGAAAGCTTTTCCCACTTTGTATGCGTGCTGCACAGTGTATAGAAATTCATTGTGAAAGGGAAGCATGCCGTAACTCATACTGAAGTCAGCCAGTAGCTGAAGTGGGTATACAAATTGTCCTTGATGCATGCCTGATTGGGTTGTAGAAAAATGTGAATGACACAACCACAGACCAATGGATGAAGTGTGGATGAAAACCCCTATAGGTAACTATAGCATGCACATCATTTTAGTAAAAATCAAAATGTTTTAGATAACACAGACCTAAAAGGACAATCACTCTCCAATTGGATGCCTGCCTTTTGCCTTTGAGAAACAAAAGAAAAAAAGGCAGGAAATACAGAAAGAAGGATAGGAGGAAAGAAAGAGAGAAAGAAACAAGAAAGCTAGAAAGAAAATAAGTAAAGAAAGAAAGCAATAAACAAAGGGGCCGATTCCGATTCGGGCCGGAAAACGTACCGACCGACTCGGTACGGGAATTTAGTCCGACCGACAAGTACCGGCGCTGCCCGATCCGCCTAGTACGATGCAATGCATGTGAATCACGACCGACTCGTACGGAACACAAGCCGAACGACCGAACCGCACGGAAACCAGCTATCCGGCCGGAAACCACGCGAATCGAACCGACCGACACGCACCAGGAATGAACCCGACAGAAACGTACCCGCGAACTCCGACCCGCGCAGTACGATGCAATGCGTGTAAAACCATACCGAGTCGCACGGAGCCCAAGCCGTACGACCGACACGCATACAAAACCGAGCCGAAGCAACCCAATACTCTGCGACCGACGCGTACGCCGCACATAAAACACAGCAGAAACACAGCTTGAAAGACTCGGAGAAGCTCGCAAGAGCCAACTGCAGCGTCCTACTCGGTCAGAAGAACGTCTCCTACATGCCCCAAAACTACAAAGGAAAAAATACAAAAAAAAGGGCCAAACAAGCAATGACAAAGTCAATAAATAGTGGGGGGAAAAACATGGAACAAAGACACACCCACAACTCCACCCATATAAAGGCCACAAATCCCTACCATGATCCTTTGCAAATTCAACTGACCTGCCAGCATAGAACACCATCAGACAGCAACCACAGACACACTCACAACTCATCCATCACACAAGCCACACACCATTAGCACTTCCCTAATAGCACCATCACATACACCCAGCAAAACTGACACTCACCCACCCTCACTTGCACACTCACACACACATCAATCCCCACCACCACTCATCACCATGCCCCCAAAGAAGAATCCAAAGTTCCTAGACAGTGAATTGGAAGTCCTGGTAGATGAAATCCTAAGAGTAGAGCCACAGTTGTTTGGTGCATTGGTCCAATACCCCCATGTCGCAGAAAACCAAGATGTGGGAGAGGATCGTCGACAGGGTGAACGCACAATCACCATGTTTGCGCACAAAGGAAGACCTCCAGAACAGGTGGTATGACGTGCGCCGGAGGGTCAAGGCCCTACTCAAGAAGGACTACACCTTGAGCCATCGCACCGGCAGTGGCCCTCCTGCCAAACCAGTATACCTCAGGCCCTGGGAGGAGAAGGTGCGGGCCATCCTACCACCAGAGAGCGTACATGGACTATCAAACATCCCAGAGCCTGATGAGTACACAACCAATATACCCAATATCGTGTGACAATACACACACATCACTGTCAAGGGGATAGTCAAACCATGCACCGTTAGCAAAGCCACAGTAACCAAAACATAATCATCCCAAGATGTGTATGTTAGTTAGACAAACACAATACCTGCCATCCCATTGTGATATGTAACTGTGTCATGACATGTACAAACCCAACAACAAATAGAGCAAGGCAGCGGCACAAATCTAACCAACAAACACTGTCAGACATTTTGCCACCACTAGAACACCACCTCACAGGGAAGCTCACTGAAAGGAAGGAATTCTGTGTATGCTGGTGAAGTCAGTGTAGCCAATAGCATAATGGGAGTTGTAGTCACAGATATCGCTCACCCTCACAATTGGCCCATCAACACCACTCTGAACCATGCTCACATCACAGGGAGTGGAAAAGAACTGACAAGATGGCTGACACTGGGTACTGCTGTGGGGAGCACAAGGCCCTGCTGGGAACTGTGCACCAACCAACAGCAGGCTGACATCCTGAAAGCATCCTGAAAGCAAACTTGCACTCCCTGCAATGGAAGCACGTTCCATGGTGGGATATCTGGCTGGGTGGGAAGGAGGACTGACAGCACTGACCATAGTCACCAGCAGCTGTTCTCACACACACCCTTAACACAAACTCCACACTACTCACCTCGGAGAATGCATTGCCTCACACTCTAATTAAATATCACACAAAGAACCACCACCCTGGGTTATGCTGTGTGAAACACAGGGACACTTCTGGGACTTGTAGCCAAACTAACGCCGGGACAACACTGTCAGCCATCCTGTCAGCACAGGCACACTACCCCACAGGGAGGCAGAGTCAAAAGGAAGGAAGTATGGGCATGCTGGGAAGGGGGGTGCAGGCAATAGCATGATGGGAGTTGTAGTCACAGCTCAACATCCCCCACCCACATGGCCCAGCAAGCTCACACTGAAGCATGCACACCTCACAGGGAGTGAAAAGCCACTTCAAAGATGTCTGACACTGGTGCTCTGTTGTGGGGAGCACAAGGCCCTGCTGGGAACTGGGCACCAACAAACAACAGGACACCACTGACAGCCTTCTTGCCATTGCTGTCACACTCACACACAGTGAAGTCCACTCAAAAGGAAGGAAGTATGGGCATGCTGGGAAGGGGGGTGCAGGCAATAGCATGATGGGAGTGGTAGTCACAGCTCAACATCCCCCACCCACATGGCCCAGCAAGCTCACACTGAGGCATGCACACCTCACCGGGAGTGAAAAGCCACTTCAAAGATGTCTGACACTGGTGCTCTGTTGTGGGGAGCACAAGGCCCTGCTGGGAACTAGGCACCAACAAACAACAGGACACCACAGACAGCCATCTTGCCATTGCTGTCACACTCACACACAGTGAAGTCCACTCAAAAGGAAGGAAGTATGGGCATGCTGGGAAGGGGGTGTAGGCAATAGCATGATGGGAGTGGTAGTCACAGCTGAACATCCCCCACCCACATGGCCCAGCAAGCTCACACTGAAGCATGCACACCTCACAGGGAGTGAAAAGCCACTTCAAAGATGTCTGACACTGGTGCTCTGTTGTGGGGAGCACAAGGCCCTGCTGGGAACTGGGCACCAACAAACAACAGGACACCACTGACAGCCATCTTGCCATTGCTGACACACTCACACACAGTGAAGTCCACTCAAAAGGAAGGAAGTATGGGCATGCTGGGAAGGGGGGTGTAGGTAATAGCATGATGGGCGTGGTAGTCACAGCTGAACATCCCCCACCCACATGGCCCAGCAAGCTCACACTGAAGCATGCACACCTCACAGGGAGTGAAAAGCCACTTCAAAGATGTCTGACACTGGTGCTCTGTTGTGGGGAGCACAAAGCCCTGCTGGGAACTGGGCACCAACAAACAGCAGGACACCACTGACTGACATCCTGAGAGTCAACCTGCACCCACTGCAAGGGTGGCATGCTTCATGGTGGGATAACTGGGCTGGAGGGAGAAGGAGGTCCGGATGTCAACCAAATACCACCAATGCTGGCCATGCACACACCTCAACATTCACATTGAAATGCTTCATGTTGGCAGGACAATGTGCTACACCAATATCAACCTCTGACTGTGACAACTTAGGACAATGCAATGTACAGGCCCGCATCCAGAGGTACAGTCACAACTGTCAGGTGTGTGAACCATTGATGCCTGTAGAAACATAACATACATTGTGTGTCTCTTCCAAAAACAGGTGATGATGGGGACACAGCAGCAGACGATGAGGAGTCCCTGTCCCAGGCTCCGGGGGACCCTGAGCTCTCTGGTGTGGAACAGCCTCTGCCCTCCTCGGATGGCAAAGACCCACCTGGCCCCTCCAGTGTGAGTCATCATGCAGCACCAGCAGGCCCACCATCTGCACCCCCTGCACCCACCCCTCCAACAACTGCCAACACACAGACCACCCCCGCCGACACGGACAGACCAAGGACCACCAATGACAACAGCACAGGGACCCCGGCCCACCGTGAAGCAATGGACAACAACCCCAGTACCAACACCCAAGGGGGCCTAGGGTCACCTGTGCGTGCCACCGCAGGTCCCGCACGTGTGGCCAGGGGTGGTGGGAGGGGTGGTAGGCAGAGGTCGCTGTTTGCAGAGGGGTCTGGACTGCATGATGACCCACAACTGGTACGCATTGCTGATGCGTAGCAGAATAGCACCGGAGAGGTCAGCCAGGTAGTGGGGATCCTCAAGGACATGCAACAGCAGCAGGCTGCCCATCATGCCCGCTTGGACTCCCACATGTCCCGTGTGGAGACACACATGTCCTGTGTGGAGACACACATGTCTGGCATGGAGTCCAAGTGGGACACATTGGAAGAACTGACAGCGGTGCAGAGGGACATATTGACATGCCTCCGCCAGATTAGCACCAACATGGCCACACCTCCCAGTGTGCCCACAACATCTGGTGCCGCAACAACTGCAACTGCCACAGGGAGGGAGGATGACTCTGGTGGAGAGTCCTCTGCACCGCAGCGGCCTGCACGTGAGGGTCCCCCCAGAAAGAAGAGGGGCCGTCCAAGGAAGGACAACTGAGAGGCCGATGGCCATGTACATCCCCCAGGAACCCAACACCTGTTCTGGAAATTCTCCTTTGTGTGCAAACTGTTCACCCTGTCAAATGCAACACAACTCTCCCACATGACATGGGGAGTTTAAGTTGGACTAATGCATCAGATGACTGTGGACTTTACTCAGGACATTTCTGCTACCAACACTTCCAACTCATCTGGGAACTTTGGATTCCAATCCCAATGTACAGCACCCACCATCCTGTGCACTATCCTCACACATGTATGTAAATAAACTCACTAATACACCATACATGCCTCTGTTGTGATTCCAACATTGTTTTTGTCATGGAGATGATGATCTGCTAAATGACACTGTGCATGCTAACTGCTACAGCAAGTTCAACACCATCATGTGAGTCATGGAGACGTGACACATATGAGTGAGACACACCACTAGGGCAACACAACACATACACACCAGGGCCATCTAACTCATCGCCTACACTGATGTTGCCAGGAAATACAGTGGAATGCACAGACACCACATCTATTCACAGTCTGTGTTAACTAGCCCACAGGTGCAGTAAGCATATGTCAGTCAGATGTGTGACCACAGACAACGCACATCCCAAAGTGAAGCACAGGTTTATTACACATTTGCAACATGTTGTTTCCACTACAGATGCAAGGTAATCCCACGTGGCAGTGGCCACACAGTCAACAATTGTAGAAGAAATAAAGTCCAGGGGTTTGGGGCACATCACCTGTAGGGAAACAACTGCTTCCACCCTGGAAGTTGAATCATGGTGTCGGGGGATCCGAGTTGACCAAACAACTCTGAAAGCACCCTGTGAAGGACAGACATGACACACAGTTAAAAGCACTGAAGAACAGGACAGAACTGCAATACTCATGCCCAATACATGTCACAAGATACCTACACAAAACCAAGTTAGCATGTCAACACTGTTGGGGAGTACAGACTACCTGTAAGGACACATTGCTGCACGCATCCAGTCAAGTAGCACATGGCCACACTCAAACAGCAACAGAGCACCACCAACACATATCATGCAAACTCAAATCATTGACATGACATCTCTGGATACTCACATTCAGCTGAAGAAGTTGGTGATGAGCTGTGTGCGGACATCACCATCATCATCATCATCATCACTGGCATCGTGGCCCAGGCCAGGATCCTCCACAGATGTTGGTCATCGTCATCCAGGATGAGAGGCAACTCCTTCCGCACTGCCAGGTTGTGTAGCATGCAGCAGATGATGACAATCTTGCACACCTTTGCTGGGGCATATGGGAGGGCCCCTCCTGTCTTGTCCAGGCAGCGAAAGCGGCTCTTCAGGAGACCAAATGTCCGCTCGATCACTCTCCTGGTCCGACCATGTGCCTCATTGTAGCGCATCTGGGCTGGTGTCACAGGGTTCCTGAGGGGTGTCAGCAACCACGGCATGTTGGGGTATCCGGAGTCACCTACATACAGACAATTGCACATTAGCTGAGTTGGGTAAAGAGGGTGGAATACAACATTGCAGAACACACACAATGGTAAAAAGTCAGTACACACCGACAAGCCAGGCACGCTGGTTCTGCATCTGTGACATCATCCTCGGGATGCGACTACTCCTCATCACGTAGGCATCGTGTGCAGAACCGGGGAAACGTGCACACACATGTGAGATGGTCATATCTGCAAGACATACCACCAGAGCATTGATAGAATGGTAATGTTTCCTGTTCCTGTATGCCTTCTCATGTGCCTGTGGTGGTACCAAAGCCACATGTGTCCCATCAATGGAGCCAATGACATGTGGCATCCTCCCCAGGGCATAGAAGTCACTCTTGACGTCAGTGAGTTGTTGACGTTTAAGGAAATAGATGTACTGGTTCAGGTATCTCAACATTGCCTCCAAAACATCGCGTAGCACACGGCTGAACATGGTCTGTGACATCCCACCAGCAGATGCCACAGTGTTTTGAAAGGTACCGGTGGCAAAGAAGTGTAGGGCTGCCATCACCTTCACCTTGGGGGTCAGCGCTGTAGGGTATGTCCGGCCAGGTTGCAAATGTGGGGCCAACCGCACCGTCAATTCCTCAATCAGCGGCCTGTTGAAGCGGTACCGTCGGATGCAGTCACGTTCAACCATGGTTGCAAGGTCAGGGAATGGTCTATGGACAGCTGGTGCCCTGCAGTGCATAGGTGAACAAAGAAAGATTGTCAGTCACCCCACATATGTGGCATTGACCATACTCAATATCACATGATACATCATTACAAGACACAAGTACTTGATGTGTGTGCCGTTCTGTATGGACATATATGGCACCTACATGGCCAACATCTAACATCACAGTTCAACATGTGTTGACAACAAGTTCCAGGTCATGCTATGGGAAATCATTAGGCTGTGTCACAGTACCCATGTACTGCTGTCACGTTCCAAACACACACCACAGTGACAAGTGAGGACAGATGTGCCACAGTCATCACAGCTCATTGACAGGTAGATTCCCAGGGACCCTGTATTGCCACATGGACATTGGCATGACATGGCGTATCATGTACAGGTCAGCAAAACAACCATGACTCCCACAGGTAATGGCCCCTGTTGCCTCTGCAGGACAGACATGGACGTCTGTGACACACACACGCACAACATCAAAGTAGATGCACAAACAACGTGGATGTGGAGACTGTCTCCCATTGTGCACATTGAATCAGAGACATCTGAAACACAACATGCACACAGACTGTGGAGGGCCATCACTATTGTGGCAATGGGTCACCCTGTGACGTATATACCTTCCCACATGGGACTCAGGGTGTATGTGACATGACATACACATACACAACCTGGAAATGTGACCATGCCACATGCCCTGAACTGAACAGTTGCACATCACAGTGGTCATGTGCACAACACACAAAGGATTCTGTCCCCATGAACACGTGCACAGCCCGGGAGTGGCTGCCCCCAAGTGCCACCAAAAAAAACACATGTTGACCCCCATACACACACAGGTAATGCAGCCTTACATGCCTTAGGATACAGTGTGGACAGGCTGTGGTGTTGTAGGTGTGCCCCTGAGTCCCTGGCAAGTAATTGTGGCTGGCATACGTTCACCAGTGACAACCATGGTGACATATGCGAGTGATTTGTACAGGGACGCGTTGTACAGCAATGGACCGATCGGTGCGCACGCATTGGCCATTGCATATGATGTGGACAGAAATACGCGTTCTACAGCAATGGACCGATCGGTGTGCACGCATTGGCCATTGCATATGATGTGGACGGATGCGTGTTGTTTTTCGAAATACGCGTTGTACAGCAATGGACCGATTGGTGTGCACGCATTGGCCATTGCATATGATGTGGACGGATGCGTGTTGTTTTTCGAAATACGCGTTGTTCAGCAATGGACCGATCGGTGCGCACGCATTGGCCATTGCATATGATGTGGACAGAAATACATGTTGTGCAGCAATGGACCGATCGGTGCGCACGCATTGGCCATTGCATATGATGTGGACAGAAATACGCGTTGTACAGCAATGGACCGATCGGTGCGCACGCATTGGCCATTGCATATGATGTGGACAGAAATACGCATTGTACAGCAATGGACCGATCGGTGCGCACGCATTGGCCATTGCATATGATGTGGACAGAAATACGCGTTGTACAGCAATGGACCGATCGATGCGCACGCATTGGCCATTGCATATGATGTGGACAGAAATACGCGTTGTACAGCAATGGACCGATCGGTGTGCACGCATTGGCCATTGCATATGATGTGGACGGATGCGTGTTGTTTTTCGAAATACGCGTTGTACAGCAATGGACCAATCGGTGTGCACGCATTGGCCATTGCATATGATGTGGACAGAAATACGCGTTGTACAGCAATGGACCGATCGGTGTGCACGCATTGGCCATTGCATATGATGTGGACGGATGCGTGTTGTTTTTCGAAATACGCGTTGTACAGCAATGGACCGATCGGTGTGCACGCATTGGCCATTGCATATGATGTGGACAGAAATACGCGTTGTACAGCAATGGACCGATCGGTGTGCACGCATTGGCCATTGCATATGATGTGGACAGAAATACGCGTTGTACAGCAATGGACCGATCGGTGTGCACGCATTGGCCATTGCATATGATGTGGACAGAAATACGCGTTGTACAGCAATGGACCGATCGGTGTGCACGCATTGGCCATTGCATATGATGTGGACAGAAATACGCGTTGTACAGCAATGGACCGATCGGTGTGCACGCATTGGCCATTGCATATGATGTGGACAGAAATACGCGTTGTACAGCAATGGACCGATCGGTGCGCACGCATTGGCCATTGCATATGATGTGGACAGAAATACGCGTTGTACCGCAATGGACCGATCGGTGCGCACGCATTGGCCATTGCATATGATGTGGACAGAAATACGCGTTGTACAGCAATGGACCGATCGGTGTGCACGCATTGGCCATTGCATATGATGTGGACGGATGCGTGTTGTTTTTCGAAATACGCGTTGTACAGCAATGGACCGATCGGTGTGCACGCATTGGCCATTGCATATGATGTGCACAGAAATACGCGTTGTACAGAAATGGACCGATCGGTGTGCACGCATTGGCCATTGCATATGATGTGGACAGAAATACGCGTTGTACAGCAATGGACCGATCGGTGTGCACGCATTGGCCATTGCATATGATGTGGACGGATGCGTGTTGTTTTTCGAAATACGCGTTGTACAGCAATGTGCCGATCGGTGTGCACGCATTGGCCATTGCATATGATGTGGACAGAAATACGCGTTGTACAGCAATGGACCGATCGGTGTGCACGCATTGGCCATTGCATATGATGTGGACAGAAATACGCGTTGTACAGCAATGGACCGATTGGTGCGCACGCATTGGCTATGGCCTGACATGGTAACGGACGCGTTTTCGAAGCTTTAACGAGTCTGATGCAGTGAATTCAGTTGGCCACCCACAACAATGTTGCAAATTCATGGGTATCATGAAGTTGAACTTTTGAAGGATGCTGTGGGCGTGTATAAGTGGTGCAATTCCATGGATTGGCCAGATTCAGAAGATGCAAACGACTTGGACCTATCACTTTGGACACATGGGACAGTATCTGCCTCTGCAGCACACATATAATGCTGGCTGTTCCCCTGAGAGCTCACTTGCCTGCACTACATGCTCCAGGACGACATCTGCCACCACCACTGCTGCTGTCTCTGCATCCTCTGGCTACTGCAATGGCACGTACTGTGGCGAGAGCCCCAGCCTTCAGCACTGAGGAGAACCAGGCCCTGCTGGACAGCCTCCTTCCACAGTACAGCAAGCTGTATGGGAAACCAGGGGAGCAGGTGAGTGTGCTGTCCACTGCCTTACTAATTGTGCATGTTGTCTGACTAGCAAGACTTACAGTGTGCACACCACTGGCTAGCATGCTCACTGAGTACTTGGCACCCCGCAAAGTGTGTAGTTACATGCACTGAACAGGTATAGTGCAGTAAAGTGCATTCCAACAAGGTTTGACTTCCCAGGCAATGATACCATTTGGTAACTGCTGGCAAACTGTTCATAGCCATAGTTGCACTGCCTGTGTACATCATATGCCCCTGTGATTGAGACATGTATATCCAACTGTGTGATGCACGGAAATGTTGCATGTGTAGTAATGGCCTTTTCACTTTGTCATCCTCACAGGTTGATGCCCACCAGAAGCAGGAAATCTGGCTGACCATCGCCCAGGCAGTAAGATCCGTGGGGGTCTATAAGCGCCGGATCCGCAACTGCCAGAAGAGGTGGCAGGACCTTCGAGGCTGGACCCGGAGGATCGCAAGGGTCCAGCTGAAGGTGTCGCCTCCTCGCAGGAGGGGCGGACACCGGACCCTGACCCCCCACATGCTCAGGATTCTGGCGGAGGTCTTCCCGGACCTGGATGGGCAGCTGAAGGCCAGACAGCAGCAAGGAGGGGGTGAGTCCATGACTGCACTGTGATCTTTGTCTGACATGCTATGTGCCCTCCTCTGGCCTGGTTAAACTTCCACAGTACATCAGTCTTGTGGTCCAGGACCCATGTCCCTCAATTGTGACATGCCCACTCCTCATCTGATACCCAGGTGTGGCCCTTACAGTCAGGAAATTGTGTCACTTGGGTACTGTGTCCTTGCATTTTGCTTAGCTCAAGGTGGGGACAGCATTTGTTCCCGTAACTTTGTGGTGGGCTTCATGGGTGGGTCAATTGCTTACACAATGCCTGAGTTCTGACATGTAATCTGCGTGTAACTTTAATATGTGGTCCAATTGCTGATCTGACTCACCACATGTGCCTGGGGTATTTGGCACACACCCATGCTGCGGGTGGGAACAATGTTTGGGCCTCAGGAGTATGTATATCAAGTGTGTCACACATGCTTAGCCACCTGCCTACTGTCCAGGGCTCATCCCTCTTTCACGTGGAGCAGGACAGTCATGCCTACTCCAGGGCATACAATACACTCTGTACTCCCACTCCCGTGTATCAGCTGACACGTTGTGCTCAGTGAAATGTTCCCTCAGGTGTCTGCCTCTGTGTCATTGTGCTGTGGCTTCGTTGTCAGGACTACTGGGGTGTTTATCGGTTAGGGCTCAGCATGCCCTCTGAGATGTGACCATAGGAGACGATACTTGTGTGGCATATAGGAGTTTGATCACTTGACTGTGCAGACTGGTGTATGCGACTGTGAAGTTCAGGCAGCTGTTTTTCATTCACAGGAGACTGTGAGGTGCTCAGGTTCAGAGAGTTGTGTTTCATGTCTCCCATATGTCCAATTTGTATGACGTGGACAAATAAGAGTTCAGATGATGTGGTTTGTGGGGGATGGACATGTGCACTTGTCAGCTACAGAACTTGCATTCCCCATGACCTAGGATTGTGACACAGTGCAGACTGTTGTTGGCTGGCTGCCCTGCCCATGTGACTGGAGACAGTGATGTATGACTTTGCAGGCATGCCTGTCCCATGGCATTAAACTTCCTAAGAGTGAACCTGCAGGGGAGTGACATGTGCTACATGCACCCCATTGTGGCATTGACTATCAGGACATGGGTGCATCATGGTGTCTGGTGCTGGTATGCATCACATGCATTTCAAATTAGACTCTGGCCATCCCTTTATCCGGACACCTGTACTGACTCAGTGGCAAGAGATGTGATGTGTGCATGTTCACATACTTCACCGTGTTCTCTGCAATGTCCAACAACTGTGTAGGTGGTGCATGTGTCCACACTGGGGTATTACCATCCGACAGGCACCAGACAGATGGGTGCAAGGCCAGGAGGGATGTGAGTGCCATGGTTGACCATCAGACTGACAATTGGCTTCTAATCTGTGTGAGCACTTTTGGCAATGTTCAACTAAGGATGCCAGGGCTTGCTCTGTAATGTGCTTTACTCACTGTGGTGTGTGCGGTCAGTGCAGGTCACTGATGTTTGTCTGTTTCCCTAATTGTTTGCAGATACATCCACAGCCACAGGAGGGGACAGCTCCACGGACCAGGAGGAGCTGCAGAGCCAGACTGGGTCAGCAGCCGATGAGTGGTCGGAGGGACCCAGTGGTACGGAGGGTGAGGGGAGCCACACCGAGGAGTCCTCAGCACCATCCACCTCAGCTGAGGACCACAGCAGCTCGGAGGATGACTCCCTTGTGGAGGTGGGTGTCAGCAGCCACCACACCCCAGCTAGTATGGCTGGCCCCGCCACCACCACCACCACCGCCCTCCCATCGGCTCCCATTACCGAGGTCCGTGGAGGCTCCTGTGTTTGGGAGCGTGTCTCCTTCGTGCCAGGCACCGCACCCCCTGCCCCTGTGTCCCCTGCTGCCCTGAGTGAGGAGTCTGTGTACTTACTTCGCCAGCTCCATGTAGGGCAGACATCACTGCTGAGTGTCCTCCATGCACACACCACTCTGCTGACGCAGCTGGTGTCGTTCATGGAGGGCATCTCATCGGGCATGTATGCCCTACAGAGGAGCAATAAGTCCATGGCCTCCTCCCTGACGCCAGCAGTGTCCCTCCTCCAACAGTCCCTCACCCCTCCTACCTCTGCCCCATCCACACTTCCTGGCACCCTACCTGTCCCAAGCACATGCACACCTGCACAATCACCCAAACACACAGACACGAGCAGCACAGAAACACCCAAAACAAAGTCACAACGTGCACGCAAGCATCCTCAGGGGACTGATACCACACCCACAGGGGATGGGGAACAGACACACACACAGGCATCCACAGTCACTCCGCAGTCCTCCGATACCTCACCCTCCAAGACCCCTTCCCTTGCCTCACCTGCAACCCCACCTACAAAGCAGCTCTTCCTCTGTGACCTCGGCCTCTTCCCCTCCGATCCAGCTGATCCAGCATACAGGGGGAAGAGGAAGTCCACCCACACAGAGGGGAGTGCCGCTCACCCGCGGACACCCTCCCCCAGGCACAGACGAACTGAGGCCCCCACCCGCAAGTCCCCCCAGACCCGGAAGAACAAGATCCCACCACCGCCCTGCAGCTCAACCACACAGTTTCCTTCCTCCATCCCTCAGGCCCCCACAACACAGGTTCCCCCACCACACCCTGCCCCAGGTTCCCCCACCCACAGATCCACCATCCCCAAAATGATCCGGCCTTCTCCCCCTACCACTTGCTCTTCCAGCCCCACACCCCCCGCTGCGGATGTTTGTGCCACTGGTGTGGAGACCGTGTCCTCCCCCTCTGTCCTGCCCACCTTACCTGGACCCCATTCTACTCCCCTGGAGATAGGCACTGCAGTGGAGTCCACTACCACCCCGTCTGACTTGGGCACTGCAGTGGGGAACCTGTCCACTCCATCTGGCCAGCCCACTGCAGTCATGCTGGCACCCACACCATCTGACTCATGCCCCCCAGTTGTGCCGGCACACACCATGTCAGACACCTCCACTGCAGTTGTCAGTGACTCTCCAGCACCCACCACCCCTTCCCTGCCTCCTTCTGGTGAGCCCTGATCCTGTCCCTGCGGTGCCTGGCTTGCCCCCCGTATGCCCCTCCGAGGGGAATGTCCCTGGTCCGTAGCAGTGCAGGCAAGCAAAGGGTGACATCTGCCACTGTCACCCTGTTCGGACTTTACTGATGGACTGGCCATTGGCCTTTGTGTTTTTTCAGGACTTTCAATTTTACACCCACATATGCTGAATAAAGCTACTTTCTGTTCTCTAGTGGTTTTGCTTCAGATGTACATGATGTTGATAATGCTAACCATGCCCTTGCTGCAGTGATGGTGATTTTTGATATCAGGAAAATGAAGTGTTACTGTGCAGGACCCCATGTGGTCCAGGGGGAATGTGTCCTATCCTGGTGTGTATCCATGTCATCCTTTGCAGTAATATGAGGGTGTCATGTTTTCAATATTTGCCAATGGGATTTCCTACTTTTATTTGCAATATCACATCTGTGGCTTACACCCCTGCACATCTGTTGTGCTTGCCATTGTTCAATTTGTCTATTTCCCTGACCGTGTGACCATCTCCACTGGACATGCAAGTTTGGGCAACAATGGGGAAGGACTCATCTGTGTTATCAGTGCAACTTGCTATACATGTGTGTTGGATCTGTGCAGATGATTTCGGTGACACTCCCATGACCAGGCTGATGTGACGAGAGCCTTCATTTTGTGCTAATTGTTGACTGAGTGACCAAGTGTTCTGCTGACATGATAGAGCCCTGCAGAGACAACGTATGGCACAGCTTTCCTTACACAGGAGTGGAGTCCCCTCATGGCAGTGTGTAATTCCGTGACATTGCCTGAGCCCAAGGTGTGTGTTGTGTGAGCATGTCTGTGTGTGTTCACTTCCATTTCGCTACGCAGGCTGGGATCCCTAGTGATGTTCCTGTTTGTGATGCTTGCTGAGTTGACCTATGTTCCCCCAAAATCTTCGCCCTGGGTTCTCTGGGATGTGGGTGCATGGCACATTACTGGTCATCAGGGTGTCATCCATAGGTGTGTTTGCTGTCAGGGCTGAGTTTGTGGGCAAACGCAGATGAGACACAGTCAGGATTCCCCTTGGCACTTGTTGGTTACACAAGTCATGTAATTTACAGTTTGTGGTAGCTTTCAGTGATTGTGACACGTTGTGTGTGTGACTGCTGCCACTCCTCAGGGTCAGAGCTGCAATGTTGGAAGTTGTCTATGTGTGTTCTTTGTGGGTGACCTTGGCTTCTTCATTGGTGTGTGACTGTGGCCGGGATCCCATTGGTTGGTGTGGATTTGACGTCATGCCCATGTACAGCGTACTGTGCAGTGTGTCAGACATTCACGAGTCTTGTTGACTGGCCATGTGTGATGGGTTTCTGCACCTTAGTTCCCACCACCACCCCTGGGATTGTCATGGGTGCATGTGCAATGTCACCAGTCCATGTGAGCTTCACTGCTGCACATTGGTGGAGATCAAGGTGTGTAGTGTTGAGTGTGTGCAAATGAGAGTTTTTGCACGGCTAGACCCCTACCTCCATATTGGCCTTGGCTGACAGGCCGTGCTGATTGATTTGTGCTTGTGTAGGTGTGATGGTAGTTTGTTGCTCAGGACACATGACTGTGGTTCACAGTGTGAACGACATCTAGCTTTGTCATCACATTGGGATTATCATGCAGGCCAGTGTCACCACAATTTGGGGTCCCTGGGGGCAGTGCTGTGGTGGGTCTGTCTCTTGCTGTGTTAGTTGCTGTTCCTACAAGCTTGTGTGACATGTGTAATTTGGGCTCCCTCTCATCTAACAATGCCTGATTGCCCACATAGGGGAATCCAATCCATGAGTTACTTTTGTGTGGCACTGTATACACATATGTGTAATTGGGATTCAGGCCTCCTCATGTGTTGTGTGGTTGCCTGGGGACACTGGCACACCCCCCCATCACCTGTTGTGTTTGATATGCAGTCTGAGGCTGCCTGTTTGTGTTTGTGCATCTGCACCACTGCATTGGCATATCTTTAGTGTGCCATTGGCTGTATGTTGTTTGGTGGGTTTCCCCTGCTGTCCCTGGGACTCCTAGGTCATAAGTCAGCACAATGATCATGGTTTGTATGTCCCATTGCTGCCATTGTATGGTATTTGTTCACCTCACATATACAGTCTCCCCAGGATATCTACATTTGTGTGTCCATTGGTGCAGATATGTGGGTCTGCATTATGATGGTCACTTCTGTCATTGTGTTATTGATGAATGTTGACAGTGTCAGCCCCCATGGGTGATGTTTGTCTGCACATGACCAAAGGTATGTCTTATTTGCACTGCACTGTTTGCCTCACACAATATATGTTGCTATGGGACACAAGCACTACTTTGCCACTGATGTGTTTGTTGTTCTGTGACCAGGAATCATCCATGCTGTTTGGCATTTGCAGCTTTTTCCATGACAACACTTACATTTTGGTCACTGTGATGATGGGGGTTTAGACCCCATTGCCACAATGTTCAAAATGTGCTTCAGCTATGGACCCCACACTTACCTTTTGGTCACTGTGATGATGGGGGTTTGGACCCCATTGCCACAATGTTCAAAATGTGCTTCAGCTATGGACCCCACACTTACCTTTTGGTCACTGTGATGATGGGGGGTTAGACCCCATTGCCACAATGTTCATAATGTGCATCAGCTATGGACCCCACACTTACCTTTTGGTCACTGTGATGATGGGGGGTTAGACCCCATTGCCACAATGTCCAAAAGGTGCTTCAGCTATGGACCCCACACTTACCTTTTGGTCACTGTGATGATGGGGGGTTAGACCCCATTGCCACAATGTTCATAATGTGCTTCAGCTATGTACCCCACACTTACCTTTTGGTCACTGTGATGATGGGGGTTAGACCCCATTGCCACAATGTTCAAAAGGTGCTTCAGCTATGGACCCCACACTTACCTTTTGGTCACTGTGATGATGGGGTGTTAGACCCCATTGCCACAGTGGTCATGGTCTGCTTGCATTTTGGAGGACACACACATTTATGTGTGACACATGTGATAGGGGGTCACATTGTATGTTCAATGTCATGTTCAGTGTTGTAGGCATTTGACACAGACTACACACGCTTGTCATGGTGTTGGGGGGATGTGTTTTTCTGACATTCCTTATGTTGGAGTATGCTGGTTGTGTCATGCATTGCCCGTCCTATGAGTAGGGGTGGTGGTAGTGGTAGGCATCCAGCCCCCCATGGGTAGGGGTGGTGGTAGTGGTAGGCATCCAGCCCCCCATGGGTAGGGGTGGTGGTAGTGGTAGGCATCCAGCCCCCCCTGAGTAGGGGTGGTGGTAGTGACAGGCATCCAGCCCCCCCTGAGTAGGGGTGGTGGTAGTGGTAGGCATCCAGCCCCCCATGAGTAGGGGTGGTGTTGGTGGTAGGCATCCAGCCCCCTATGAGTGGGGATGGTAGTAGTGACAGGCATCCAGCACCCATGAGTAGGGGTGGTGGTAGTGGTAGGCAGCCAGCCCCCCCTGAGTAGGGGTGGTGGTTGTGATAGGCATCCAGGCCCCCCTGAGTAGGGGTGGTGGTAGTGACAGGCATCCAGCCCCCCTGAGTAGGGGTGGTGGTAGTGGTAGGCATCCAGCCCCCCATGAGTAGGGGTGGTGTTGGTGGTAGGCTTCCATCCCCCCATGGGTAGGGGTGGTGGTAGTGGTAGGCATCCAGCCCCCCCTGAGTAGGGGTGGTGGTTGTGGTAGGCATCCAGCACCCCTGAGTAGGGGTGGTGGTAGTGACAGGCATCCAGCCCCCCTGAGTAGGGGTGGTGGTAGTGGTAGGCATCCAGCCCCCTGAGTAGGGGTGGTGGTAGTGGTAGGCATCCAGCCCCCCCTGAGTAGGGGTGGTGGTTGTGGTAGGCATCCAGCACCCCCTGAGTAGGGGTGGTGGTAGTGACAGGCATCCAGCCCCCCTGAGTAGGGGTGGTGGTAGTGGTAGGCATCCAGCCCCCATGAGTAGGGGTGGTGATAGTGGTAGGCATCCAGCACCCATGAGTAGGGGTGGTGGTAGTGGTAGGCATCCAGCCCCCCTGAGTAGGGGTGGTGGTAGTGGTAGGCATCCAGCCCCCCTGAGTAGGGGTGGTGGTAGTGGTAGGCATCCAGCCCCCATGAGTAGGGGTGGTGTTGGTGGTAGGCATCCATCCCCCTATGAGTGGAGATGGTAGTAGTGACAGGCATCCAGCCCCCCTGAGTAGGGGTGGTGGTTGTGGTAGGCATCCAGCACCCCCTGAGTAGGGGTGGTGGTAGTGACAGGCATCCAGCCCCCCTGAGTAGGGGTGGTGGTAGTGGTAGGCATCCAGCCCCCCCTGAGTAGGGGTGTGGTTGTGGTAGGCATCCAGCACCCCCTGAGTAGGGGTGGTGGTAGTGACAGGCATCCAGCCCCCCCTGAGTAGGGGTGGTGGTAGTGGTAGGCATCCAGCCCCCCATGAGTAGGGGTGGTGTTTGTGGTAGGCATCCATCCCCCTATGAGTGGGGATGGTAGTAGCGACAGGCATCCAGCACCCATGAGTAGGGGTGGTGGGAGTGGTAGGCATCCAGCCCCCCCTGAGTAGGGGTGGTGTTAGTGGTAGGCATCCAGGCCCCTATGGGTGTGTATGGCATTGGTGATAGCCATCCCGCCCCTATGGTTCTGCTGTTGCTAGTGTACGTCATTTCTGCATCCCTATGTGTGTGTGACATATGTCGGGTATGTGTCGTTTGTTTGTGTAGTGGGTGTTTGACTTACCGTCTGCGCCGTACGCATCCGTACCTGTTCCGGTAATAGATGTAGAGTATTGGTAGGACCTGCGCGATGGGATTCATGGTTGGTTCGTCTCGTTCGGGTTTCTCGTGGCTTCGACTCGTACTCATCACTGGCTTGTTCGTCTTGTAGCCGTGGATCGTCTTGTGGCGCGAATCGGAGCTTATGTGCGTCTCTCCCGGATGCTCTGACGTGCCGGACGTAGCGACGGGTTTGGCGCGTACGGAAGGCGCATCGTACTAGTCCGGCCGGAAGGTGCTGTATTTTTGCTTCCGTGCGACTCGATTCTGCGTTTGCGGATCCAGCTCGGGCGGGGAACAGGAGCTGGAATGGGTACGTACGGCTGGGCATCGTACTTGCTCGTTCGTACGAATGTTCGAATAGGTCGGGAAACACGCATTCGGCTTGTTTTTTTTCCGGACGAATAGTGTTAGGTGTGCTTCTGTCCGACTCGACCCCTAAGAAAGAAAGAAGGGAAGCCATCTAGAAAAATGGAGAGAAAGACAAGAAAGAAAAAGAATGAAAGGAAAGACAAAAGAAAGAAAAGAAGGAATGAAAGCAGGAAAGAAAGCAAAAAGGAAAGAAAGCAAGACAGATGGAGAGAAAGAAGGAAGGAAAGATTAAAAGAATGAAGGAAAGGAAAGATGGAAAGAAAGAACAAAGAAAGAAAAAAGAAAAGAAACATGGAAAGAAAGAAGGAAAGAAAGGAAGAAAAGACACAAGAGCGAAAGAAAGAAAGAGAGCAAGAGAAGGAAGGAAAGAAGCAAAGGAACAAAGAGAGAAGGAAGAAGGAAATACATTTAAAAAGTGTTGCAAGTGCTGCAAATTAAACATAATGAAGGCTGATTTTCTTCCTGAGCAAAGTTTATTAAAGAACCAGAATAATAGTGTTTTGAATCATTTTACACTTATGAATTCACAGGTACAATATGGAAGCTTTTGGTTTGTGTCATGCATAGTAAAATGAAAATAACAATACAGAACAGTTTCAAATGGACACAATATGTTCTGCTGTGAATTACCAGCAGTCAAACAAAGGACACTTCAAAAGGAATTTACAACAGCATTGCCACGAGACAAGATAAGAACTGATAAAGCATGGCATATTGCCTGGGCTGTCAAGTGCTGGTAGAAAGCGTCCTAGTTTCACATCAGGATCTATGCACCAAGGCAACACTAAAGCTATTAGAAAGTAAAAACACTGGCACTGAAGGGACTACCTTGTGTGCAGATGTGCTCATAATGAAAGAGCCATATGGAGTCACTCAAAGTGAACTTAACCAGTGGCGGAAGTGGGCTGACCCTTTTCCCCATGCTATAAGCTATAGTGGGTGGAAGCAAAATGTGAATGACACAACAACAGGCCAATGAATGAACAGAGGTGTCTGAAAGCCCCTTCTAGTAAGTATACATATAATTTTCGTAAAATCAAAAGGTCTTGGCTAACGCCAGATCTAAAAATGGAGATCGTACTAATCCTGCCTGTTATCAAATCATATCTTTCCTTGATTGTATATCTAAACATTTTGATAGTATTGGAATCCTTGGGTGATTGGGCAGTGTCTTTGGACCTGATTTCATCTTAAGAGTCAATAACCAAGAGGGTTGTTCCATTATGGCTCAATGTTTTGTGATTTGTTCACTTTGTGTACTGTAAGGCTGCATTTGATTCTGTTACTAGAGAGAAACTATACAGTAAATTAATTAAATGGGGAAAACCGCAGCCTTTTAGAAATAATTAAACTTTTGCACTTTCAAACATGGATGGAGGTGACAATTGCTAGCTCACAACTTTTCATCGCTGGAATTGAGATGCAAATTTTTTTTTAAGCAAGGCTGTATATTGATCCATTGTTATTCTGCCTGTTTCTGGCAGATATAACAAAGATCTTATGCTCTTCAAATTCATTTTCCCCATAAGTGTAGGCGCATCATATTGGCTAATTACTGTATGCAGGTGATCTAATTCTGTTGGACATCACTCCGATAGGTTTGTAGCAGGAAATCTCAGTGTTAAATCAATTTTGCTTGGAAAATGACTTGGTTATAAATACTAGCTAAACTAAACTTCTTGTATCTGGTTGCCATATGGTTTACTATTCATGGAGGATCAGCTCAGATGAACTTGAGCGTGTTGACATATATCAGTTTCCAAGAAGATTGTCATGGCATGGATGATTCACTAGATTGTAGCCAAACTAAAGATTATGAATGTTCTTCCATACCTGATTAAGGGCATCATTATGATGCTGGTCAGGCCGGCTTCGGCAGCCCTGTTGGAAGCGGTCAGACTGCTGCGGCCATGTCAGAAGCGATCTCTCCGACTGATGTATTACAATGCGCACAAATACACAGAAATTCAACTACAGCGGTCCTTCTGACTCCAACAACAAATCCCAACCACGGCGGTTGCAGTAAGGCCCATCGGAGCAAATTAGAAAACAGTGGTTGAACAATTACAATGCGCTTTTCCGACAAGGTGGCTGAAGCGGTCTAACCACCTCATTAGAGCTGGTGGAAAGGGAGGCACATAAGGCCGAGAACCACCTCCACATAGCTGCGCACGTCATATGACGACATGGATCCTGCATTAAAAGTCCTGCCGCTCCTGTACCTGCTCGATGACAAGAAAAACCGACAACGTCGTGGACACAACCACTGGTAAGTGACATAACAATCCCTTGAGTGAGATCCTGTAGCAAATCGATGGGCCACCATCAAAAAGCAGGAGCTCGCCTGTGTCTGCATGTTTGTGGGTATTTGAGAATTATGTGTCCCAGTTATCATGCTTGGACAACTTCAAAATATACATGTGTAGTGAAGGTGGACATAAAGGGTCCTCAGGCCTTTCAGTGGTCTGGGTCCTGCTGAGCACTGGTAACACGAAAAAGAATGTGGTGTGATGGGTATCCATCGCGCTCTCCATTGTAGCCATCAGGATCCACAAAGGCTCAACTGACATCAGCAGCAGTACCACCCTACATTACGTGTGATGTCACTCCAAAAAGACTCATCACAATACACTTACAGTCTCATCACTTCAGAACATAAGCTGTTCTAAAATACACAACAAAGCCATAGTTGTTGTCCATTGATCCTATGCATCTCTCAATCCATTACAAAGTCAATAGTCCTGGAAGGGCCCAGGTGTGAGGTCAGTTGTATCAGATATCTGGTAGTAATGACAGAATCTTCAAAATGCCCGTCAGGTGGCACACTAGGATAAGCACCGATGCACAGTAAAGGTGTCATAAGAAACGGCTACAACTACATAAGGCACGCCCCTCTCCCAGAACCCCCAGTTAGAATACACCCATTGCAAGACCTGGGTGGCCTGAAGGGACTGAAAAAAAGAGTGAGTACTGTGAGTTGTGTAGCAGGCTTTGAAGTGTCCCGGGGTATGTCCGTCATGAGTCCCGGCAGGTTGCCAATGCAGATGGCCATAAGGTACCAACACACATTCCATATTTTCCACACACTCAAGGTGAAATTTTTTCCCAAATCAACAGCAGTACCACCTTCCACTGCCGCAGATGGAAAAACAAACACACTCATAGCAGTCCATACCCACTGTTAGCAGGTCAGAACAGAAGCATCACCAAAAGTTCCTGAAAGTAAGTCAGAGTAGGGTCTTCAACAACAAATGCAACTAACAACCATTGGGAAAAGGCAATTGTCCTTGTCACCTGTTGAAGCAAAGTAAGTTGTAGTCTCAGATACCAAGATGAAGTGCTATGTGACAAGAAGGAATATAAGTCACTGTGTGGTACAATATGCCAATCACAGAGGTACAGGTGTGACATGTATGGAAGTTAGGCCTCATGTACTTCAGCCACGCACCTGTAAGAGCCCACCCCTGTAAAGTCCCTTCAAACTCCTCTTGTGGAGCATAAGAGTAACAGGATTCACACCTACAAATAGACAACACTGTACACGTCCACCACAACATAGAAGACAAATAGTCTGTGCATGTGTCAGTGTGGGTAGCACAAACATCCCAGTTGAACGGATCACTGACAGAATATCGGGGAGAAGAATATCGACCTGCCACAATATCGAGGTAAAAATATCGAGTGACAGAATATCGACTTCCTATCTACAAACAGGTAAGTACAAAAATATTGAATCCTAAATATCGTTGTTAATAATATAGGGGTCCATTACAATGCCGGGCGGAAACACTACCGCCGTGCTGACGGAGGCAAAAACCGCCAGTGACCGCCCGCCAGCAACGTACCACACGCCCGCCAAATTAGGATGTGAAAAGTCAGCCAAATACCGCCCGTAAGCCCGCGACGCCGCCCGCCATCAAAGTGCGCCCGTCTACGTAGCGGCGCGAGCTAACGGAGACACACCGTCTGACGAAATGACGTACCGCCCGACGTACAAATTATGATGACACAACCAAACAGCCTCATCGGCTAAGAGACACCGCACGAGAAAAGGAGGCAGAAACCAGACTGCTGAGAACAGAAACACAAACCAGGCCTACTTCGACATGAATCCTGCTCTCCAGGCCATCCCAATGCTGTACCTGATGCAGCACCTAGGAGTGAACGCGCAACGACGACGCAGGTAGGCAGACACACAACAAGGGCACGCAAACACTGTACACAATGCAAGGGTGGAAAAACTGTACATGGTCCCCCCAGACACCCCTGTGGGGACAGGACACAACAACCACTGTACCCACACATGTCCCACCTGTAAAATAAAAACAACTCGCAACATCCTGGGCACCCACTACCCGGGACCAGGAGGTGACGTCCCCGTCACGGCACCGCAGCGGCGATGACGCACGTACACATGCGCACAACGCAGAGGCCAACGACAGCCCCACGCATGGGCTGCACACAAACACCACAGGGCCACAACTACACACCCCACATACCAGCCCCACCCTGAAGGCACATGTCACGTGGCCCTCCTGCATCAATCATGTACACAACCGACAACTCACAGTTGTCAATTGGATGACACACAACACAAGTGCCCCGAACTAGGGAGTAATGTTACGTCAAAATAGGACACATCCCTGTGTGCAAAACATGGAGAAGCACACGGCGTCTGCCACATAACAGCGCAGAAAATGGACATTGTCCGCAAAAGGCACGCCAGTCCCATCCAAAAAAACCTATACCATCCTGCTCGCAATATCAAGCCATGCAATGTACAAAATAGAAAAACCCTGCTGCCTGAGAACAGGTGTTCACAATTACTACACCCACAAAGAAGCTTCAATGAACAGCAGAAACGTAGTGTCCCGCCCACACACGGGAGAGCAGATAGCATTGAATGGCCTTCCATTCCTACACTGAAATCACATTGCAACAAATCCTGCAGGAGAATGGAGCCATTGTACCAACAAGAAGCCAAACATAGCCATGCTGAGTCAACCTTCCACTGGCAGATAACGCCTAACATGAAAGAAAGATAATACCACACAATACAATTATCCCACTGCTCCTTGTGGCACAAATGCAAGTAATCAGGAAAGAGTCAGACACCACTGGCCTTGACCATTCATCCGAGCATGTGGGATGAGGGCCTGTGTCCTCCTCCCAAGCTATACCCAAAGTCCTGCCGCCTAACATCCATTCCAGAATTCCCAGCATCGTCGGAGGTTGCACTCAGCAGACTGCACAGGCAGCCGGAGCACGCCATCACATCACCCTGTAGCAAAATGGCTGGTGCACCAGTGCTTCACAGCTACGCCAGACAGATGCAGCTGTACAGTGATAGCTTGCTACAGATAGTGGGCTGTGCAAATCTGGCTATGCTGAATGTAAGTTACCGAGTAACTTACCGCATTGAAATGTTCAGCTGCGTCATCCCCGTGTTCTACTGTCGGAGGTGCCCGTACCACTGGCCTGTGGATTTATGTCTCTCCAACCCGGCATGTCCAAATGCGGACCTGGTACACCTGTTTGCACCCCTGGACGCCCACAACAGGATCTGTTCAGTGTATGGGGGCATGGCGTTTGTGGCTGCAATCGGACACACACTGCAATGGGACCAGTGTGCCTCCGCACAACGTATGCTGGATTACAGTTTCATCGAATGTCATCCGACATGTCCCATCAGGCTTCTACAAGGCACAACTTACGATGAACACGTTGCAACCCACCATCCGCTTCATTGGATGTCATCCATGCATACTACCAATGCGAGGGATGCTCTGCTGGAAGGTATCGCATACCTGACAACTTGTCAATTCATGGGTCCCCAAATCAATACCCACAATTGAACATTCATGTTCAACACCGTACCTATGCTTGGCTTCCGCACGCAGTGGGCAGTTAGCTGTGCAACAACTATACCATGCAATCTGCAACAAACACCTTACCATCAACTCCACTGCCATGACACTTGACATTTTCGGGACATGCACTCTGTACCTCACCATATCCCGTGTCCCTGCATGAACAGGGGGAGGCAGAGGTATGGGACTTGTGTACAGTAACCACATGGCCAATACTGCACGGACAACTATGCTATAATATGTATTCTGCGCACCTGAACACATGCTCCTGTCAGTGCACACTTATCTGTCTGCTGTATTACGTGAGAACTGTCACCTCACCTTCGTCTGTACTTGCGTGCCAGGACTTTTGCATGGACAACAAATGCAACCCCCTACAACATGGCCCGACTCATTGTGTCATGTTCAGTAGCCACCATATCGCAACAACACGTGAGACGCTGCTGCATGCATGTAGGCTCATGCTCTGATGTCACCTCTGACGCAGGTGTGTCGGAGTCACTATTGTAGTAATCCTGTACCATGGGACTGAGCTGTACTGTGCCTATGATGTCAAGCTGTCTGGTAGGCAACATTAATACTGTCTGTGTCAAAGCCTAGAGCACTTCAGAAATGAGCAAATGTACTTTAGCATAGCAAGGGCCGGGCATTTGTAACTCTGAAGCCTTTATTCCACAATCAACAACTAATCACATCTACCTGTACCCCCTTTTGTATGTGTAATCATGCTAAGTATATCCTCCACATGCATTTCGCTGCCAGTAGTGTCCACATACTGCATCACAGAGGAAGTAAGTTCAAATACATGCCTTGAAGCAAATATGTGACTCTGTAGAATTATTGATCGTAGACAAGTACGAATGAGAGAGGATGACAGTGTGTGAAGTACACCAGAGTCGTGAGATGACCATGTAGTCAAGTGTCATTGGATGTCAATGCATATGAGTTGCTGCCACAGTGGACCCAGTGAAATACCACAGGTCGTGGGCCTTGGCTTGTCAGAATCTGACGTGGCCCAACAGATCATCAAATTAACACTGACCGCCTGGTCACCACAAAGCACAGTCCTACATATGTGTACAATTACCTTCACAGTCTGATATCACACCCATCAAGCAAATATAGGAGCCACGAAAGAAGCATGCCACAGCAATGCATGACAAAAAACACACACGATATCAGTGTGGGTGGGCAGGGCTGCACAGTGAGTACGAACTGCAGAAATCCACATACATGCACAATTAAACAAGGCACAATCATGACGTTCACACACCCTGCAGACCCACAATGGCCAATACATATCAAGTAGGAGTCATTCTGAACTGCAAGGACACACCCACACACTGCACACTGTGCAACAGACAATACACACATGTGCACACATTCACAGACCTGAACACGGATACAAACACCCACCATGCCCCTGGGTAACACATGTGTGTAGTCGACATTGCCAGAGCGCACACACACACACACCAACACTACCCCAAAGTCACACCCTTCACACCACACACACCTTCACCTCCCAAATGCACACATTGAAAGTAAGCCATGTGCCCAGGCTCAATGTTCATCACAAGATTCACATACACCTACACTGCAGGCCACCCAGAAAGTAAGCTCACACATACCCGCACACTCTGCACATGCTACCTGTCATCCTGTGGCTAGACTCACACCCTGTGCTTTGCGTGCACGCAAACATGACACGTATACTTTATCCCAGATATACCACCAAATACATGCAGACAATCCGTGTCACAGACATACGTCTTCATCACACACACAAGTAGCAGAGTCTGAAAGACGTGAAGTCCCAGCCACGTATAAAACACATAGGAATGTGAGACCAGACATTGCAATTGTTGAGGTACCATACACGGCATGTGCCTCACTTAACTATGCACACACAGTAACAACTGCAATTAGCAACTACACAGACACAACTCACTACAGGAACAACAGCATCCAGTCACAGATTACATAGACAGGCGGCAACATTGCACAACACAAGGGACAGTGGCCAGTCCGATGTGCAGAGTGGCGATACTAAAAGCTGCGTATGCATTGTGTGTGAGTGTACCCTGCCATGGCCAGCAACACTGCCATGGCAGTCACAATAGCCAGCACAGCCACCACTGTGTCACAGGTAGTTGTGTGAGGGTGCCTACCACTCAAACAGGATGCCAGTCCGACTCGGTGCTGTCTGTGTGCTACGGGACAGTTGGAGGTCCGCCCCTGAGAGAGAAGCACAACTGTGGAAGACACACATGTGGCATGTGAAGCGGGAGGGCTGCTTGGCCCAGGTGGGTGGGTGGCACGGGTAGGTGCACCCATGCAGTGTTGAAACAGACTGTGTGGGGAGGATCCCGGAGGGGTAGATTTCCACTGTGTTGGGTATTTGGAAAGCCTACCTGTCTGGGGATGAATGTGAACTCGTGTGGGCACAACAGGTGGGCACACGATCAATGCTGCATCAGGTGTAGATGTTGGCCCTCCCTCTGGGGACATGCTGGATACTGCTGTGCGTCTGCCAGGCCCTTGCCAAGGCACTTACATCCCCTGTCTACCAGGTGTACCCCCTACATTGTCCACCTGCACAGGCTACCCAGGGCACGGGATGGCAGTGGAGCTCGGTGGGTGGTAGGTCATGGCGCCCTGCGCCTGGTCACATCTTGCAGGCAACACATTCTCAGTGTGCAGCAGGGCACAAGTCCCATATAAGTAGTGGGGGGACGCTGACGTCAGGACAGGAAGTGACGTCACGAAAGGTGGCTTGCACCATCAGACACATTGCCTCCCCTCGCACACCCCTTAGATGCGATTGCATCAGAGAAGCCAGCGCGTGAGCAGCAGCTCAAATCTCGCCCCAGAGAGGCCAAAGAGTGAATGTGTGGCTCCATTTGCGCTAGTTATCGAGCTCACGGTAATACAAGTGGGGGGACGACGTCCACCCGCGTGGTACCCCGACTCGAGCCCTGGACAACAGTGACAATGCATGGCAGTCTCCAGAGTCCGGATACGCCACATGCAACACACAGAAGCTGTAGCTGCCCTAGCGGGCCAGGCCGCAAACACCATCCCAGACGAAAGGTAGACACACCCCGGCGCGCATAGTCATAACATCCGCTGCCACTCACAAGGGACCCATCAAGTGAGATATGGGCCTCAGGGTGACGGGCCTCCGAGCCATCCCCCGCGAACGAGTGTCATGCAACTCACACATTTCGCAAAGCAAATGGGACACTTTGCCTGCACACCAGGGCTCGAGTCGGGGCACCACGCGGGTGGACGTCGTCCCCCCACTTGTATTACCGTGAGCTCGATAACTGGAGCAAATGGAGCCACACATTCACTCTTTGGCCTCTCTGGGGCGAGATTGGAGCTGCTGCTCACGCGCTGGCTTCTCTGATGCAATCGCATCTAAGGGGTGTGCGAGGGGAGGCAATGAGTCTGATGGTGCAAGCCACCTTTCGTGACGTCACTTCCTGTCCTGACGTCAGCGTCCCACCACCTCTTTTGTTAGGACTCGTGCCCTGCTGTTGTCAGATGTGCCACTTTCCAGGGGGGTGTAGAAAGGGTCAGGAATGTCAGCCTGAGAGTGGCCCAGTTGAAGGCCCACCTTGACTGGGGGGACAACCATTGGACAGTCCGGTGTAGCCCACCCACGCGTACATGTAGGCCCTCCATGAACTATGTCACCTGCGGCAAGATGATGTCATGGGCAATGAAGTTATTGAAGAGAGCTGTCTGCCCCACGTAGAGATGCCGCACAAGCTCAACAGACCCGGCATTGAGGGCAGCAGGGGTCACATGTGCAGGGGCAGCTGTGCCTGGTGTGAAGGACACTCTATCCTTCATCCTAGTGCCGACATGTGTTGCACCAGTGGAAGCAGATGGGAGGGCGGGCATTGGCCTCCGCGTGGCTGCAGAGGAGCCAGAGTCCACGTCCCCTGTGCTAGCAAACATGGATGCATCACCTCTGTCCTCAGATGACGCAGCAATTGCCGTCTCGGCCTGTGATTCATCCAGCACACGTCTGCCCCCACCGAGGCGCCGGTCACATCTGTCTCACCCAGCTCCTGTGCAGCTGCTTCATCCGATGCCTCACCACTGTTGACCGTCCCCTGTCCCACAGCACCCACGGGAGATGCTACATGAGGGAGAGCGAGGTGGCCTCACTCATTTGGCATTAATTCAACAGACATGTGCAAGGGAGGCAGCACAGAACATTCCCAAATGCTCATCTTGCACGATACCTGTGCAATTGTATACAGCCACCACAATCAACACGTAACGGCTGGAGTACGTGAAATGAAGCCGCTAATAAGTGGCACATGTGTTGTGCACAAAGCACAACACCCGGACTGTGTCACCCTGCGGCCGTAGCCACAAATCGCTGTGTGCACACCCACTGTCCTGATGGTGGCAAGGATGAGCACTACGTAATTAGGCCAAGGACATACCTGCATGGAGCAGAATGGGACACCACTCACACAGACTGCAACATGACAGTCCACAATGGTCATGAGCCCATTCCATACACCTGTCAATCGCACAAGCACAACTACTGTTGCACAGTGTGCCGGATGTGTAAGTATCAGGAATATGAGGTGAGGCATCGCACACATATGTCAGAACGAAATCAGGGTAGGCACAGTGCCTCAAACATACATGGGAATTGCCACTCCAGCAGACTACAGGCTGTTCCTGGGGCATACGACTCAGAACGCATTGACAATGCAGAGTGCTCAAATTACATCTTGACCCTCAGGAATCGCATATGCATGTCAGATGCACCCAGCACAGAGTACACCTACAACCCACTGCATCACACAACAAACATCACATTAGCCAGATTATGGGTAGGCTGTGGACACATGCTGCCTCTCACAGCAAAAGACACCATCCCACTATACTGTACACCTGCTTGCTGCTGATGCCCCTACAAACGTGCATCCGGCACGGGCTGTGTGACTGTCAAGAAGCAGACCATTAGTGGTGAAATGCAGCACCGTGCTAACCTGACAATACGAGGGGGCATCCCCCGATCCGTCTCCGCCACGTAGTCGCACATCCGGCAGATGACGTCACACCCTTTGTGGAATTGGCTGCACTGTCGGTTACACATACACAGAGGCATCAACTTGGATGCAATGGCTCATCACAAGGCCTTGGGCTGGAGGACTTCCAACTGCAGGGATGGTACACAAGAGGGTTGAAATAACACTCATACACTTCTCATCATCAGTCACATCCACCAATCACAGTGGCATGATGCTGACCCATCCAAAATACTCAGGGACGTGTAACAGAGCCAAGAAGTTATCGGACATGGCATAACAGCATGTGTACACCACACGTGAATGCATGCTGGTGGGAGTGTGTACACAGTACCTGTCCATCCCATTCACATGCAGGATGCCAGCACTTTGAGCAATGTGTAGTCTGCCCACATCTAATGTCCATTGTCAGGTAGACCAACACATAGGTCACAAGGCAACACATCTTTGTGGGTGGACTCACTGTGTCCAACACTGCGCAGCCCTCAACGTATTCGCCCTGTGAATGGCTCACCCCGCAATGGAGGTCACAATCAGTGCCACTATCTCTCACACACATCACTATCACAAGGCCTGGAGTGTTCAATCGACAGGGCTGAGTTTGCGCATTTCCTGAGAGTTGTGAACTGAAGACACATGTAACCCACTGTACAGTCAGTGTAGTTTCCTTCTAGTATTGGGCGGTCAATGTGCAGCCCAGGTCTGCAGAGACTGTGAAGGCCAGCAGGGACCCAGCCAGCCATTCACACAAGCAATAACTGCCCAGAATCATGCATTGCCAAATGGCTGCGTCACTGGCTGTCTGACATGAACATGCCATGTACCACCACTCGGGAAGGACATGCATGGGAAAGCGCCAGAGAGCCTACATACCACTCCCACCTGTAGTAAGCATGGTAAGCAGTGCATGTTGGAACCCCACAGGCTCTGACTCATAGTGCTGTGGATCAACGACATGTGTGTCCCCACATGCACTCCCACACACACAGTAGTTGTCTTACACACACGACTTTAGCAAGTAATAGCCTTGGGCAGTGTGCGTGGAGCTAGGAATCCAGGAACTCCAGCTCCTCGCTGGTGTGTGGACCTGGACATATCATCAGAGTCGTCGACATGAAGGTGGACAGGTGGAAGCAGCAGCAGGTGTTGTTGAGGGATGCCAGTCAGCAGTCCCTGGAAGCTGTGGTAATGCCTGTCACCCTCCCACACTCATATAGCCCCCTGGGGCTGTTTCAGCGTGTCCAAGCTGCTGCGATTGGTGTACCGCTCAGCCTGTGTACATTGTGTTGTTGATGTGTGCCATACTCACCCAGCCTCGGAAGCGGTGTCAGGCACAGTAGCTAGGTATATTGCCGTGGTGTTGCCGCTTCCCACATATGCAGTCTGTACTCATCATCATGCCTTTCAGGCTATTATGGCCTAAATCCCCATGTGCATGCTCATAGCAATGGTTTGTGTCAGTGGTCATTGCTATTGGTAAGGGGACCTGTGTAAGAGTAATGTAGCTGTGCTGTCCCTACTTGTCAGCTGTTCAGTGATTCTATTGCTTCGTCAGTGATCTTTGTCTTGTGTATGTGAAAATGCCATGTGGTGTATTGCATTGACATGTGTCTACTTCCATCTGTCCTAGGAGGAGACCAAACATACATCGCCCCTACCAATTGCTGGCAGACATGGAGGATGTGGAGGTCATCCGGAAGTTCCGCCTGGACCGACCCACCCTGCATCACCTATGTGCCATGTTGGAACCCCACCTTCGTCCTCGCAGGGTGTATCCAACAGCATTCACCCCCACGGCTAATGTGATGGCTGCCCTGCATTTCTTCGCAACCGGATCCTTCCAACACACGGTGGGCAGTGGAGGTGGGATGTCCCAGCCCATGTTCAGCATGGTGCTACGGGATGTCCTGTCAGCTATGATGCTCTACAGGAACCAGTACATCAGATTCCCCAGGGCTCGTGATTTGGCGGCAGTGAAGGGTGCTTTCTATGCCCTTGGACGCATCCCCCAGGTTGTTGGTGCAATTGATTGCACCCATGTTGGCCTTGTTGCATCACAGGCCATGGAGCACATCTACAGGAACCGGAAACATTTCCACTCCCTGAATGTGCAAGTGGTGTGCCTGGCGGACATGATCATCACACACGTGTGGGCGAAGTTTCCCGGATCCACCCATGACTCGCACATCATGCGCCACAGCATCCTCCCACGTATGATGACCAATCTGCAACCGGACCGTGCATGGATTGTTGGTGAGTATGCATACTCGTGTAGCGTGCTGGGTGTGTCATGCTGTCTTGTATGCTGTTGGAAATGCAACGTTTCTCCGTGTTTCTCACACCCAGGTGACTCTGCATATCCTAACGGGCCTTGGCTGCTGAGCCCACTACGCAATCCTCGGACACCAGCTGATGTCAGATACAATGAGGCACATGGGAGGACCAGACGTGTGGTAGAGCGGACCTTTGGACTCCTGAAGTCCAGATTCAGATGCCTGGACCGCACCGGGGGTGCACTGGCATACTCCCCACAGAAGGTGTGCCAGATAGTTGTGGCATGCTGCATGCTGCACAATCTTGCGATTCGCAGGCAGATCCCCCTGATAGTGGATGACGGTGATCAGCCAAGGCCCCCGCCTGCAGGCCAAGCCGTGTCCAGTGACGAGGACAGTGGAGAGGAGGAAGCAGTGAATGAGCGTCAGCAGCTCATCGCCCGCTACTTCACTTGACGGTGAGTGACCATGTACGACGGCTGATGTCGCTGTAGTTGTGTAGGTGTATGTGTGCATTGTCACGGCGGCCTATTGTTCACTGAGTGCTGTGTGGCAATGGCCCATGTCCAGGGTAGTATGCCACTGACAGTGGCTGTAGCATCGTGCCCTGTTGCTCTGTGAGATGTGTGTACATTGCTTGAACATGATGACAAGTACTGTGTGATGAGTGTGTGACACACACATTCAATGGACTCTTGTTCTGTTTTTCACCCCTAGGTCCCTACAGCTTCTCCTGGCCTATCGACATACCACACTACAGATGCATTTCTGATCATGGTGACGGTTGCGCATCCTTGATTATAAACAGAGCAGATGAGACAGAATGTGATACAGGTGTATTTATTTTAAAGGTGACGTGATTGTGGGCAAGGTGATCAAGAAAGTGGTGCATGCTGTACAATGAATTGACTGTCATGTCCGCGTGATGGTCAAGGTGTGCCCATGTTGTTCTGGGTCCGCAGTCCGACAGACACATGCCATTCACCTGGCAGTGTGGGGTAGGATGGTAGTCCAAGTGAATGCAGTAGATGGCCACCGTGGCTGGCTGACTCACTGGCGTTTGGAGCGTGCGAAGTCATCCCTGGACACCTGTTTCCTCTTCGGACGGCCCCTTCCATGTTTGAGAGGGGGGGGTTGTGTTTGTGGGCTGCTGGTGGTGGCTGAGGATTGCCCACTCGCTGTGGACGCAGGGGAACTGGATGTTGCACGTCCCTGCGCCCCAGCAGGTGGTGGCGGAGGTGGTGTGGTTGGCCTTGATTGGGCCCTCACCGCCACCACTAGCTGGCCCATGAGGTCCACAAGTTGGCCCATGTGGGCATCCATGGACCTCAACACCCCAAGGACTTCCCGCGTGTCGGAAGCTGACCTGGCCCATTGTCCCTGGGCCGCTTCATAGGCCCCAAGGACTCTGGCGATTTGCGGCAGGGCTTGGCTCCCAGGCTCTGATGGCGTTGGCCTGGCCCTGCTCCTCCCACCTGAACTGCTGCCACCGACCTGCCCACTCGCCACATTGGTCACCCGGGGCCTCGTTGTGGCTCCCAGGGTAGGTGTCGAGGTGCGTGCCACCCTTTGCGCAGGGTGAGTGGTCAGGGAGGCCATGGTGGTGGTGATGGTGGTGGTGGTAGCGGCGGTGGTGGTGGCCGCAATGACCGTGGCAGCAGGGGCCTGGGACTGGTCACCAGCCCTGGGAGATGGGTTGGTGGGTAGGAGGGGTCCTGGGGAGCTGTTGCGCCCTGCCACACCAGATGTGCCTGGTCGGGAGTCCTCGTCCGTAGAGGTGTCCAGGTTTTCCACATCCGTGAGTCCGGGTGGGGGGCTTGTGGACTGGCTGTGATGGCTGCTGTCTCCCTCCCCAGCATCATGCTGTTCATCACCTCTGGGGCGGAGACGAAAGGTTATTGTGTTGCACCTTGCAAGGTTTGTGTTAGATGTCTGACATGCACAGTTTGTGCACAGTTGTGCACTGATTTCCCAGATGCGTGTGTATGGCTCTACAATGTGTGTGCGCTATCAAGGCAATGGAATAGTGTGATGGGTGCATATGGCATGTGACGGGTTTGAAATGCCAATTGGTGTGTGTTGCAGTACCCCTACATTTAGTGGTTTTGGTGGGAACGGGGTACAGCCCCATGAACGCTTTTGAGATGATATATGTTATTGGGGTTCAAATGCTACGCTTAGGAACGCAGATGGCAAAAGGGGTACAGCCCCATGAACGCTTTGGATTTGAAATATGGTACTGTGGTGCATACTGTGACATATGGGTGCAGAAGGGGACATGTGTTTTGGCCACACGACACTACGGCGACAAAGGTGTGTGTATGTCTGACTTACCCAGCATGTCTGCTCACTGTTGTCATTTAGGGACATTACACTGCAAGCATTGTAGTGAGTGAGTAATGTTTGTGTGCCACACAACGTATTGCAGATGGGACAATTCCTTGGTGTGCGTGCTACCCTCAGCCATGTGCAGCAATGCAGTGCTCTTGGGGTGTTGACTATATTTGGTATGTTGTAACTCACAGTGTGACGTGCGCTTCAGACACAGCAGACACATTATTGGTCATCGGCAGGAATCTTTGCTGAACTACTGTATATGGGACAACTGTTTAGATGATATACCTTTCATGACACTGGGGCTGAAAGATGAGATGGATGAGATTTTGAATGTGCATTGTGTGGCTGTGTGGTTCATGGGTCCAGTGGTGTATGTGACATTACTGGGGTTCCACTCTGTTACATTGAGGCAAGATAGACTTACATGGGTGATGTTGTACAATGTCAACGGAACAAGCAGACACGACTACATGGACAAGACTTGGATTTGTTGCTGATGTGTGTGATGACTGGCACAGTGCACGCCATGTGGGTCAGTACTCCAGTGGGACTTGTGCATGCAGACGTGACTCCTTACGTGTTACTGTATTTGAGATGGCTCATGTGGGCTATGACTCTGTAATTCATGTCCGTGTGCACATTGGTCACATGATTCTGACAGGGAGCAGTGCTACCTGTTCCTCTGCTACGTGACATGTCCCAAATGTTAGTCGTAGTACAGTCCTCATGCCTACAGACACCTCGCACTGTACAGTAGTCTACCTACTTGTTGGTTTGGAGGGAGCAATGCAATGGCTACCACATGGTTATGAGAGGGAGGGGTGCTCCATCTTGCTGGTCTATGGGAGTGGGGGCCGTGTTGTGAGTTGTGGTGATGGTTTACCATCCACAGACACCCCTCCATGTCAGGTAACATATCTACCTGTGGGATGACGGTGTGCACGGCAATGGCTGACACATGGGTGTGGGGAGTGCTCCATCTTGCTGCGCTGTAGGACTAGGGGCCTGGTGGGGGTTGTACTTCAGCAGTCCCCCCTCCGATACACGGACCTTGTGGTAAGGCTACTTACCTGTTACTTGTTGGTTAGTGCAGCTATGGCTGACACATGGGTGTTGGTGTGGGTAGCGCTCCTTCAGGAGCATCTGGGGTACAAGGGGAGCTGGTGGGAGTTGTGGTGCTGACTGACTGTACACATGCCCCCATGGTTTTGTTTGTTGGTGCCTTTGGGCTGAGTGTGTGGGAGTGTCTGTTGCATGTGTGATAGATGTCTTGTGGATTGTGTACTGGACATGGGGGTGTTTGGCCCTCGGAGCTATGGCATTCTGGTAGCGCATGACTGTATATAGCGGTGTGCTGGTATACATTTGTTTGTACTTACCAGCCTCCACTCCCCCTGGTATTCCGGTGAGACTCTCCGGATGTAGGATGCCTCGCACCTTCTCCTCCCACGCCTTGAAGGTCTTGAATGGCGCGGGATTTCCGCCGCCAGTCCTGTCAGCCAGCTCACGGTTCTTGGCCTCCTTCTTCCTGACCACGCTTTTCAGGTCCTGCCACCTCTTTGTGATTTCCCCCCGGTTGCGTGGCACGTTCCCAACTGCATTCACCTGGTCTACGATCCTGCTCCACATTCTGTTTCTGGTGGCTACTGGTGTCTGTTGGACCTGGTTCCCATAGATTTGTGGGTGCACCTTGATGACCTCGTCGACCATGACCGTCAACTCTGTGGCAGTGAACTTACGCATTCGTTGTGTTGCCATGGTGCGTGGTTTGGTATTTGTGGTGCTGGTGTGGTGGGTGGGTGGTGTGTGGTTTGTGATGTGCAGGGGGTCAGTGGTGCCGGTATTTCAGTGGTGATGGTGGTGGTGTTGTTGGTGATGAGTGTGATGTGTGCGTGCGTGTGGTATGCTGCTTTCCTTTGTGGCTCTCTGGGTTCTCTGCTGTCGTCTTGGCTTTGTAGTGGTGCAAGGGATTGTGGTCTGTGAAGGGGCTGCTTTTGTACTCACCTATGTGGGTGTGTCATGATGGGCTGTTGTTTTCAGGTGTGTTGGGCGTGGTGTCCTGGGATTTGTGGTTTTTTGGTTTCGCCAGGGTGGATGTGTCTTTGGGATGGGTTATGTGTCTGGGTATTTTGGCGTCGTTTGCTGTGTGGACTTGTTGGCCGTGTTGTGTGTATTTCTTTGGGCCGCCAGTGATTTCCGTGCACGGACGTGGACGCCAGGCCTTCCGCCTTGTCAGTTATACATCTCTGTTGTTCACCGTGGCAGGCGGGAAATATGTAGGTTTACCGCGCTCATGTCGGTGAGATCATAATTTGACGGCCGGTGTCTAGTTCGTCAGTGCGGTCGGATTTGGGTTTTCGGGCGGTATTGGGTCCGTGGCGGACGGATTATCTTCTACTCTGACATGGACGGGCGGTATTCTGTGTGTTTTTTCCGCCGCGGGCGGTGGTTGCTTCGCGTCATCATAATTGCTCGGTGGGTATTCCCAGGGTGCAGGCGGGCGGTCTTTTCAGGCTATGGAGGTTGGCGGATTTTTTACCGCCGGTTATCGTAATCGGCCCCATAGTTTGCTAAAATATCGACTTTTATAAATGTCTTAAAAGTAATATAAAATTAATGAAATAATAGATATAATTAAGTAAAACATACTTAAAAATGATTAAAAAAGGTTAAAATTAATAAATAATAAATGTAATGTAAAAAATAAAATAAACATGAATTTCTAATTTTTTTATATATATTAACTTAATAATATTAAAAAATAATTAATATTTTTAATTATAAAATGTTAAAAACATAACTTAAAATATAATTACATATATATATATAAATAAACCTATAATATAAATATAAAAAGAAATTATATATAATAAGTTAAAACATTAAAATAAATATTTAAAAAAAAAATTATATTTAACACTACATAAAATATAACAATACTGAAAACTTTGCATAGCGTAGGGGATAAAATTACTATTCCCACTCCAGCGAGTGGTACAGTAGGGAAAGTGTTGGATAGCGGGTGGATAAAAATTATTATTCCCACTCCAGCGAGTGGAACAGTAGGGAAAATGTTGGATAGCGGGTGGCTAAAAATTACTATTCCCACTCCAGCGAGTGCAACAGTAGGGAAAGTGTTAGATAGCGGGTGGGTAAAAATTACTATTCCCATTCCAGTGAGTGCAACAGTAGGGAAAGTGTTGGATAGCGGGTGAGTAAAAATTACTATTCACACTCCAGTGAGTGCAACAGTAGGGAAAGTGTTGGATAGCGGGAGGGTAAAAATTACTATTCCCACTCTAGTCAGTGCAACAGTAGGGAAAGTGTTGGATAGCGGGTGGGTAAAAATTACTATTCCCACTCCAGTGAGTGCAACAGTAGGGAAAGTGTTGGATAGCGGGTGGGAATAATGTACCATTCCCACTCCACCAAGTGTAACAGTAGAGAAAGTTTTGGATAGCGGGAGGGTAAAAATTACTATTCCCACTCCAGCAAGTGGAACAGTAGGGAAAGTTTTGGATAGTGGGAGGGTAAAAATTACTATTCCCACTCCAATGAGTGCAACAGTAGGGAAAGTGTTGGATAGCTGGTGGGTAAAAATTACTATTCCCACTCCAGTGAGTGCAACAGTAGGGAAAGTGTTGGATAGCGGGTGGGAATAATATACTATTCCCACTCCACCAAAAGTAACAGTAGAGAAAGTGTTGGATAGCGGGAGGGTAAAAATTACTATTCCCACTCCAGCGAGTGGAACAGTAGGGAAAGTTTTGGATAGCGGGAGGGTAAAAATTACTTTTCCCACTCCAAATAGTGCAACAGTAGGGAAAGTGTTGGATAGCGTAGGGGTAAAAATTACTGTTTCCACTCCAAAGAGTGCAACAGTAGGGAAAGTGTTGGACAGCGTAGGAGTAAAAATTACTATTCCAACTCCAGAGAGTGCAACAGTAGGGAAAGTGTTGGATAGCGTAGAGGTAAAAATTACTATTCCCACTCCAAAGAGTGCAACAGTAGGGAAAGCATTGGATAGCGTAGGGGTTAAAAATACCATACTTATAAATTAAATATTTTTTGTAAATAAATAATGAATTATTAATAAATTAACAATAAATTAATTGAAAATACCAATAAATAAAAATTTATAATTACTTTAATAACATTAAATTACTTCCCACCCTAATCCCCAATAAACACACAACCCACTCCACATAACATTTCTCATAATTAATATAATTATCAATTAATCAATTAATATAAATTAATTACCAATTAATAATTAATTAGCAATAAATTAATTATCAATACCAATAAATAATAATTAATATAAAAAATGACCAGATAATAATTAATTAACAATAAAATAATTATCAATAACCAAAAATAAAAATTAATAATTACTTCATTACAATTAAATTACTTCCCACCCTATTCTCCTATAAACCCACAATGCGCTCCAATAATAATTAATACAATTAATATAATTATCAATTAATCAATTAATAAAAATTATTTACCAATTAATAATTAATTAACAATAAATTAATTATCAATACCAATAAATAATAACTAATAATTACTTCATTACAATTAAATTACTTCCCACCCTATTCCCCTATAAACCCACAACGCACTCCAATAATAATTAATACAATTAATATAATTATCAATTAATCAATTAATAAAAATTAATTACCAATTAATAGATTAACAATAAATTAATTATCAATACCAATAAATAAAATTTAATAATTACTTAATTACAATTAAATTACTTCCCACCCTATTCCCCTATAAACCCACAACCCACTCCTAAAAAAATACACAATTAACATATTAACAAATTAATTATTAATAATTAATAGCAAATTAATAACTAATTAAAAAAGAAATTACACATTAAACATAATTACCAATAATTTATTAATTATTATTAATCAATTTATAATAAATTAATAATTAATTAATTACCACAATTAACAATATAAATTATTAAATACAAAATTATTAATTAATTAATTAATGAATTAATTTAAATTCAATTACTTCCCACCCTATTCCCCTATAAACCCACAACCCGCTCACGAAAAAAAATTTACACAAAAATTAATTAACATATAAGTAATTAATAAAAAAAAAATCTTAATTAATATATTATAATTAAATTATTTCCCACCCTATTCCCCTATAAACCCACAACCTGCTACGGAACAAAAATACGCAAAAATAATTTAACATAAAAATCATTACTTTAAAAAAATTCCAACATACATTACAAACATAATATATACTTTTAACACCTATACTAACACTTAAAACACTAAAAAAAAAATCGATATTTTTTACAACTATATTATGACTGTCGATATTACTAACTTCGATATTATAAAAAACGATATTTCTTACCTGCATTTCGATATTCTGCACCACTATATTTTTGTAAGTCGATATTTTGGCAACTCGATATTTAAAATTTGATATTTTGGCAACTCGATATTTAAAATTCGATATTTAGACTGTTTACCCAGTTGAACATCTACAGACACTGTACATCACCTGACTAAAGGCACTCATAACCAACTCTGTCACCCAGTAAACATCAATAAAGGTGGGGAGACACTATATCCCCCACCCCCTGTAGCCACAACACAGTGGACATGCTTAGGGCCATTGTATCCCTGGTCCAAACCTATCTAGTGTGTCCTTGTAAGCAACTTCACATTGAGTCAGTTCCCATCACATCTTATTGGTTACTCCTATGTCCAGATCAGTGGCTATGTACACGCACACACTTACAAATCCTACGTGTGTACATCTGAGAATCTGGTGTAATGCTGTGTGCCAAAAACATTGTCAACATACTGCACATCCTCACGATTTCCATAGCAAACATCACCTGTGACAGCCTCAAATACTTAATGAGCTATGTCATGGTGTTACCTCGATAAAACATCAGTAAACTTGTCTCAGGGAAATACTAATTTTCTCCACTGCTGATGCACTGTCCTGGGCTTGCACACAGCACCCACATGGAAATGGAAAGGCAGACAAATGGGTTAGTCACAAACTACAGTCACAGACATTTGACAGCCACACTGTCACTACTCCCTGCTGATTTGGGTCAGCCTACGCTGGAAGGCAAGTGGCCAAGGCCACACTGCACATAGCAACTGCATCAATGTCTCCATGTGCATAGGATTATTGACATGGTGTACAATAGGGACAATCTATCTTTTTACCAAGTGGCATGCACATGTGGCCAATGTGTTAGTGTAAGTCCCTAAACAACATCACAGCAACAGCAGTTGCCCTGACTTCAAAGTAATTCTAGTTAAAAGAACAGACATGGAAATGCTCAGATGTGCCACCAAAGTAGTACATTGCATTGATAAGACCACACCTCCCATGTGAGATGTAACAAAAGACCTATTGCGCACACATCAAACACCCTTCCACCCTACATCTTGGCTAGTACTGCAAGCTAGCAGACGTGGACATTGGCTGAAACCAAGATGCCATACTTACCATAGCAGAGACCAGCATAAGCAATGTGTGCCTCAGTAGTAACTCATCCCAGATATGCATCCACCTAACATTGACCCTTACCCTCTGTAACTCCATTACCTGTCCCAAGGGCTGAACATACTTACCACTGCCAATGGATCATCTATCATGGTGAAACAAACACAACTAAACTCTCTCAGGCCTACATATCCACAAACAACAGTCTGCATCATTAGCAAGGGCAGAACACAGGTCTACATGGACAAGAAATATGAGATTTTATTAAAACAATAAATTCAGTGTTAAAACACAAATGCCAATGGCCAGTACAGAAAGATAACAGGTGGTCCAGCACACTGCTGTGTCACGAAACCTGCCAATCAGATCACTGCCAGAGAAACCTCCCCCAGGTAGGGGCATCTAATGGGCAATCTAGGCACCTCTGAGGAACAAAATGGGTGAGCTGGGGTTTGGGTTGAGGGGGCTGGATTACTCCTTGGGAAGACTGGGATCGGGATTGGGAGGGCTAGGTTGGGTAGTGGGAGGGCTGGGCTCTGGATTGGGCGGGCTGGGTTGGGCAGTGGGAGGGCTGGGCTCCCGATTGGGAGGGCTAGGTTGGGCAGTGGGAGGGCTGAGCTCAGGATTGGGAAGGGCTGGTTTGGACTGTGGGAGGGCTGGTCTTGGTATTGAGAGGGCTGGGAAGGACCATACATGGGATTTTGTATCCCCTAAGGGTACTGGGGGAATAGAAGGGGGGCACGTTTGGATATTTTTGTCTTCTGTGTGGAAGACCTGGAGTGGAGTAACTTTGGAAGTGCCACTTCACGTTTTGGGAGGGGGTGGGTTGGTATCAAGGTGGGTGGCTCTGCTCCTCCAACTTCCTTGGGGTTAGGGACTGTTGTAGTGGGGGAGGAAAGTTTTATTGGTGTGGTTTCAGAAGTGGTAGGGTAGGGTAGTGGTGGAAACCCAGCCCTTTTGCATTTGGGAAGTGAGTGGGCAGCTGTGGCAGGGATGAGGCCAAGGGCAAACATTTCAAAGTTCCTGCGAGATTTGGGAGGAGGTGAGGTGAGGGGTTGGGGGTTGAAGGATAGAGGGATGAGAGATGTGAGTCGTGGATGTATGTGCTGTGCGGTTATGTCTCTGAGTGTCTGATGTGTTTTTTGACGTTGAATGTTTCTTGGGCTTGGTCTTGTGTGATGTGTTTGTGGCTGGTGTTGTGGGTGTGGTGTCTGTGTCCGTGTGTCTGGCAGTTGTGGCTGAGGATGGTGCTGTGGGTGTTGTGTCTGGCTGTGTAATGTAAATTGTCTTTGTTGGTGGTGTTGTGTCTGTAGTATGTGACTTTGGGAGTGGATGTGGCACGCCCTGGGTGTGTGGTGTCTATCTGTATGTCAGTGGATATTGTTGTGAGGGTGGTGAGTGGCTGGTCTGTGTGTGTGCTGAGTTTACATTTCTTATCTTTGTGTTGGAGTGTGCTGCGTGTGGAACGTGATGTTGATGCGTGCTCAGGTGTGCATGTGCATTGGGCAGGTGTTGGGCTATGGATGGGGGATGGAGAAGGGGCAGGAGATGTGGTGGGAGTTTGGAAGGCTTGGAAGGCTGCCGTGAGTGTGGATGAAAGAGCCTGAAAAGATCTCTGTAGGCCTGTCATGCCAGAGTGAAAGCCCTCCAGGTAGGCAACAGTCTGGGTCAGCTTGGTGCCATGCTCCTGGAGGGCATTCAGCACTGCAGTTTGACCCACAGATATTTGGCTCAGGACATCTATCGCCTCCACACTCAGGGGAGACAGGGGAAGTGCCAGGTGTGAAGGAGACTCTCCTCTGCTTAGAGGAGTGGGCCCAGACAGCAGTTTGGGGAGCAACATGGAGGATGGAGATGGAAGGGGGGGTGGCAGACCTAGATGTAGTGGATGGTTTTTCAGCTTGGTCCGCCACCACCAGGGAGAGGCCACCAGAGGCTGACAAAGAAGATGTTGAGGTGTTGCCGTCTTGTTCCTCCAGAGCACTCTCCTCATCCTCTGGGCCAGTGGTTACCTCAGAGTCACTGTGTTGTTGGGAACCACTGTGGTCAGCTGCAACCTCAACAGTCTCAGGCTTGTCTCCTCCACTGCCCTCTGTAGATGCTGTAATAGGAGTAGAAATAGGTTTTAAACAATTGCTTAAGACCATCATGCAAGCATATAATTACACCACACATTATACATCATCATGGATGACTACTAATACAAGGGTCAGTACATCATCTGTACCATTGGCCTGAGGACATGCATTAATGCCACATGAACTGAGCACAGTCAATCATCAGGGGGTCAGAACCACTGCAAGCTCCAATTGCTTCAGTGAGACTGTCCAAATGTCACCCTCATGTGTATAGCAAGAGATAACATCAACCTCTCAACCTAAGCCCTTGTACCATGAAATTGTTAGCTTAAGTTTTCTAATGCAATAGCTACATGAATATATCACTACTTATCCACACAGGACCTGTAACAAGCAAAAGGTCAGGAGCCCCAAGCCTACTATAGGTAGTACTGCAGGGCAACTACTAGGGATAAGTGACATCAAATTCTGAAGCAATTATTGACATGGAAGTGCCCATTCCACACAGCTAACATTTCCAAGGTACTGTTTCACTTCTGTCCACTGCCAGATGATGCTGTTGACAGTTGCACATGAGTAGGCTAGCTACGTGTCACATGTAGTATAGAACAGTAGTATGGAGACACATAGGAACAAAGTTGTGTGAGATAGCATCACAAATGACCATTGTACTTGACTCTGCCTAGGTACATGTCTGATTCCTAAATGCACATCTGTGTGTCTCCTATCTAGGTGACTCGGCATATCCCAACCGGCCATGGTTGTTGGCCCCATTGAGGAATCCAACAACGCCAGGGGAAGTCTGCTTTAATGAGGCCCATGGTAGAATACGGCACCCTGTGGAGTGGGCTTTTGGGCTCCTGAAGGCCAGTTTCTGATGTCTGCACAAGTCTGGAGAAGCCCTCCTCTACTCACCCGGTAAGGTGTGTCAGAACACCATTGCCAGTTGCATGCTCCACAACCTCGCATTAAGCAGGAACATCCCTCTGATTGTAGATGATGGAGACCCGCAGGACCCCCTTGGTGAGGACCCTGAAATGAGAAATGATGAAGATAGTGGCAAAGAGGAAGGAGTTGACATGCGTCAACAGCTCATCAGCAACTTCTTTCCTTGAGTGTAAGTATGCTGTGAGATGTCATGACTGTGAAAGTTACTGTGGTTGTGCAGCTGTGAGAGTGTAGTTGATGGTTGACTGCTTGGTGTGTACAGTTGTGGGTGACTCTGTGCTGGTCTGTCAGTGGAGGAGCTCTTGGCAAATGCACATGATTTTGATTTGTGTAGTTTTATTTTCTCCATGTACTGTGTACTACAGATGTAGACTATAATTGGTGTTCTATGTATGATTTGCCTCCCTGATATCTGACTTTTTGCCTGTTGGAGGTAGCTTTGCCTTTTCTTCATCATATAGACATTTCAGGGTAGTGACATCAGCAGGTGTGAGATGCTCTTGTGTAGTGCAATTGTACATGGGATTTACCTGGGAATGTCTGGCACAGACGTTTGGTGTACGACTCCAGTAGCAAGGCAGCTTGCACAGCAATAGGATGATAAATTGCTAGTACACCCTAGGATTTCTGCCCTGTCATGTGTTTGAAAATATGTGTGGCATTATGTTCAATCACAAAATGTGGTCATTTGGCCAGAACATGTTCGTCTGTCTTCACATTGGCTTAGTAATCACTGTCTATGAGCTGGATGTAGGTGTTCATATGTGTCATAATCTTACGCCACAGAGCTTGCTGGACACCACTGGCAAATGTTGGTGACATTCCAACAGATGCTGCTACACTTGTTTGGACTGTATCTGTGCTCAGTTACTTTGTTGATCCCCTGTTGTGGTATCTAGTGATACACGATGTAGGATTCCCATTGTGGGTAGTCGATGTGGCTTTAGCTGATTCCCTGACATATTTGTGACCTTGCTACTAATTTTGGCATTGTCTGATGTATCCTCTCCAAACCTGTTTTTGAGGTATGACCATGACATTTATGGTAACTGACAGCGATCTGTTCACAGATGTGTCAATTTATTCTGTGGACAATATTATGACCACCTACGGTTTGAAAACTGTAATAAAGAATGTGTTGAGACTGTACACTTCTATGTGTGTGTTGGTTGACATGTTTGGTATACTCATGTGGACATTTCACAGATTTAACAAGTCTCTGCATACAAAATTTGTCTCTACTCACATTTAGTGATACACAAGGTGATGAGTTCATTGTTTGCCAGATGTGAATGATACAACAAGAGCAACTGGATATGTGAAAAGTGTTTTTATTGAATTGCATTTTGTGATTTATTTACAGAACATTTACAGTGCAATGGTGAATTCACAGGGGTGAAGCTGTGAGTGGTGGTGAATGAAAGCATTTTAGTTGTAGCCACTGAAGTCCAAAGTCCTACAAACTCCTGCCATCAGTACTGAAATGTAGGCAGGAATAGTCAGCAAAGTCAATGTGTTACACACAAAGGAGACATCAGGAGCAACTCTCCTTCTGGGTTTGGTCTGTGCCTTGCCACCCAAATCTCCTGCATTTGTTTTTGGACGTCCCAGCTTATGTTTGCAGGGGGGATTCACTGATACAGGCTCTGAGGTGTCTGAGGCCTCATCCTCTGCCAGGGCCTCCATTCCTAAGGCAGCTGCTGATGTTGGTGGCTCAGATGGAGGTTGGCCACAGGAATGGGTAGATGTCAGGGGAAAAGCCCTGCACAGAGTGGTTTGGATGTCCCTCAGCATCCCAATGAGCTGACCCACATTGTCATTATGGGTATCCAAACACTGGTCTATGGACTGCTGCAGCTGTTTCATTTCCCAGAAGTCCACGAGTACCTGGCCAATTTGTCCTTGGATGCCCTCATATGCCCCGATGACTCTGGCAATGTTGGCCTTGGCTTCTGTGGGACCAGTGGCCTCACTTTACTGGCCCACAGTGACCCTCCCACCACCCTGCCCCCACGGCCCTGTGGCCTTGGCTCAGTGCACCCTCCCACCGGCCCCTCCATCCTCAGTGAGAATGGTGTCAGTGCACATCTCCAGTGCTGGGACTAGAGTGCAAGTGATGTTGCTGCTGGAGGTAGGTCCACAGGTTGTTGTGGCAGTGGTCAGCTGAGGTGTTTGCCACTGAGGTGGGAAGTGTGTTCGTGGGCACAATGAGACTCACTGGTTCTGTCTGCCCAGGCAGTCCAGAAGTGCCAGGTAGGTTCTCCATGTCCGTCTGTGCAGGAGCTTCAGTATCACTGGAGTCTTGATCCTGGGGTGGAGCTGGACTCTAGTAGTCACCTTGCGTCTCAGCAGATGTTGTGCGTGATCCACCTGTTGCTATAGAGTAGATTGTCATAGTTGTAAACTTGTCTCAGGGAAATACTAATTTTCTCCACTGCTGATGCACTGTCCTGGGCTTGCACACAGCACCCACATGGAAATGGAAAGGCAGACAAATGGGTTAGTCACAAACTACAGTCACAGACATTTGACAGCCACACTGTCACTACTCCCTGCTGATTTCTGTAAGTCTAGTATGTACATTCCACATCCTTTGTTACACAGTGAGTAAAGGCATGGAAGGGACAAAAGGGCTGGAGGTAGACATTATGGACTAGAGCCATTGTGTTTCACAGCTTAGCAAAAAGTTGTTTGACCTCCATTACGTGAAGGGGTTTTGGCATTATCATTAGGTGAAGTGCTCCACTCCATGTTGACAATAGGGACGGACATGGCATCTCTCAATGACTTGAAGCAAGACCATTGTAGATTTCTCCTGGGTATTGGTAAAATCAAACTCCTAGGTGTGTTCAATACAGGCCTATTGACATATGTGTTGTACATTTTGCACTATTCATCATGTGTGCTGTGCATTGCCAATGGCTCACCGGCCATGTAGGTTTTGTTACCTTCACACATTGATGACATTTCTGTTACACACTTCATTGACTGTCTGTCGTGTTGTTATTCTTTTCATTTATGGAGACCTGGTGGAGTTCAGGCTGAGTAGGAGGACATGTGCCTGTGCAGAGATTTGTGTGTAATGTGTGCAGTCCATTAGACATGGGGATCAATGTTGACATGGCTGCCAAGTAGCTATGGGGAAAGGAGAGGAGTACATGTTGTTAGGTGCTCAGGCAACAGGGCCTGAGGGTAGTTTAAGTCCTATCATCCTCTCTCAGCCCACACTTGTGCAATGGCCCCCTACCTGTGAGGTGAAGTTGAGTGGTGACATGACAGCCGAGTAGCTATGGGGAAACAAGAGGAGTACATGCTGTTAGGTGCTGATGCAACAGGACCTGATGGTAATTGCAGTCCTATCATCCTTTCCCAGCCCATACTTGCAAAATGGCTACCTACCTGTGAGGTGAAGTTGAGTGGTGACATGACTGCCAAGTAGCTATGGGAAAAGAAGAGGAGTACATGTTGTTAGGTGCTCAGGCAACAGAGCCTGGTGGTAGTTGTAGTCCTGATGCCCTCTCCCAGCCCAAATCTGCAAAATGGCTACTTACCTGTGAGGTGAAGCTGAGTAGTGACATGGCTGCCAAGTAGCTATGGGGAAAGGAGAGGAGTACATCTTGTTAAGTGCACAGGCAACAGGGCTTGATGGTAGTTGTAGTCTTGTCAGTTACAATTTGGCAACAGTGGCACAACTGCATTGTGTAACATACCGGTTGACAAGATGCTGTTGTGTTGGCACATACTGTTGTAGATTGTCACAATATGTGGGTCCTATGATGATGATTTGATGGGAAAACACTTGCAGAAAACATTCCCATAGGTGGGATGTGATGGAGGCAGATACATTGAGAATCATGAGCAGGTCTACTAACTGTAACTGCCAAAGACACATCTATGATACTTTAGCTACTGCATATGGGACAATTGGATGTTATGCTCAATAGCAAAGGTGAGTTTTATGCAAACTGTACATTGATATGTTGTGCAAGTTGAATAGGTGTTACTTACCAGTCTCCAGTCCCCCAGGAATTCCAGTCAAGCTCTCAGTGTGCAGGATGGCAAGCACCTTCTCCTCCCAGGCTGTGAGTTCAAATGGTGGCCCGGTAGGGCCACCGCCATTCTTCGGAGCCTCCAGGTTGTGCCTGTTGTCAAGGTTCTTGACCCTGCTTTTCAGGCCATGCCACGTCTTCCTGATGTCCTCCTTTGTGCGCAGGATGGTAGCAACACTATTGACCTTGTTGACAACCCAGTCCCACATTTCATTCTTCCTTTGAACAGAGGTTTGTTGGACTTGGGCTCTAAACAAATATGGCTCTACTCTAATGATTTCATCCATCACCCCAGACAAGTCGGTGTCAGAAAAACGTTTTTCTTTAGGTGCCATTTGAAGATAAAAAAGGATGAAATGTGAGTGTGCTGGTGAGGGTGATGCAAAATAGATATTGACTAGAAGTGACAAGGAATGGTGTGTGAACAAACGTGTGTGGGGTGGTGTGGTATAGAGATGGCTACCTTCTCTCTCTTTCTCTCCATCAAAGTAGTGTGTGGGGCTGCACTGCGGTGTAGAGGCAAAGGATATGGTCAGGGATGAGGTGTGCTTTATACTTTAAAATGGAGGCGTGTCCATACCGCGTGACAATGATCATCAGCTGTGTCCTTTTTTTGCTACTTCTAGTGGACACAGTTGTGGTGTTTGGCGTAGCAGTAGCGCGGCGGTTGATCGCCTCCTAGTAAATTGGTCTCATCATAATCTGCTCAGCAGTTGTACCGCAGTGCTGGCGGCATCAGAATCCCTATCGGCAAACTTTCTGATCGCCACGGACCATGAGGAGAGCTTTCCCACAGCAGCGGTCAGAGATTTGCATTTCATGCATCGTAATAGGGCGGAGATTAGTTTGCGGCTTTGGCAGTCGGAGCTGTCTGGCGGACTCGACGGTCGTAAACCCGGTCCAACCGGCATCATAATCAGACCCTAAGTTTAAAAGTTAGTATGGGGGGTTATTCTAAGATTCCTCTAGTGAAAGCAACCAGAGCCAGATTAGAGCTTATAGCCTTTCAGAGTAGGGCTCTTTTGGTCTCTTCTGGTCTTAGAAGGATGGACAAACTGCAATGTGAAAAGGATGATCTTGAAGGTAGCTTTGGGGTTATCCAAATCAACGTACTCTTAGCTATAAGGCTATAACTAGGTCTGAGTTCTAGAGAAAGCTTATTATGGGCTAGATCCAGTGCTTAAATTGGTGGTGCAGGTGGGGATCACCAGCACTCATTTATGGGAACCGGTGCTTATTTTTCCTTAACAGACTTTGATCCAGTGCAAGAGAGCATAACGCAAAAGTGGGAGAGAAGAAAGAAGAGAAAGCCAGGAAAACAATGACCCAAAGGGAGAAAACAGGGATGATAAAGAAGCTTCATGAGTGAAGTGAAGAGATAGAGAGTGCCTGGTAGTGGATGATTAAAGAGGCATGAGGTGGAATGAAGGCAACCCAGCCTTGGTATTCGCTACTACAACTTTCAATAGCACCAGCCGCGGGATTCTACGCAAAACTTCGGGTCCCAGCAGTTCAAGCAAATTAAGCATTGCCAGAACTATTAACTTTCTGCATGGATGACAGTCTTCCCTCTTAGCAGGTGTTCTGCTATAACATTGGGATCAGATCATTGAGACAAAAAAAATCAAACTCACTGGCTTTGGACTACTAGGTTCTTTATAACTAAGGGCCTGATTACTCGTTTGGTGGTGTGGCAGTGGGCTGCGATGCCAGTGCCTCGCTGCCACACAGCCAAACTTGTACGCACACCGCCCACCCGCCAGATTTCGAGTTTATTCGTGGTCTGGCGTGTGGTGCTTTGGTAGTCCCACAGCAGTGCCTTTCAAAAGCTCATATCAGAGCCTTCCAAAGGCACTGCAATGGGAGCACCAAAGCACGTTCCTGCATGGCATAGACAGTGCAGTCCATGCCGTGCAGGAACGGGGGTGCATACAGACAGGGGGTGCACCATATGCCCTCCGGCATGCACTCCATGGCCCAGAGGCAACAGTAGGCCCTGTAGGCCCCCCTTAGTTTCCTCACTGCCACATTTTTCATGGCAGGCTCACCACCATGAAAACTGTGGCGGTGAGGAAACTCATAATATGCTTGGCGGGGCTGCAGTGGCACTGGCAGCATATTGCAGCCTCAAACTGCTACAAGACTGCCAAGGGATCCGTGGTGATGTCAGCGGGTTCCATCTAGACTGCAGTTTGCTGGCACAAGCGGACTGCCTGCGGCATCTCACGAGTGCCAGTTGCTGCAGTTGTTGTTTGTGCCTCCCGTTCTCCAGGATGGCTCTCTGTACCACCGTCAATAAATATCTTTTGGACACATCCCGGCTCCTGACGTTTCTCCCGCCAGTGAACCCACTTCACTACAATGACGACAGAAGATGGGATTTTATTTATCTCACGTTGCCGCTGTGAGTACTCTTTTTTTAATATAAGGCACAGCTAAGTGGTACAGAGAGCGTCCTTATCTCTTAACTACTTGCTGAAACTGTCAAACTAAGTCCTTGCTCTTACTTACCGGACCGCTGCCTTGAGGATGGGCTCCAGAGGGGGAATCTGCTCTGCAGCCCACTGTTTGTGAAGCAGGAAGCAAGAAGTGATTTCCATCATCTCAAAAGCACTCCGACGTGCCGCTGAAAAATTTCTTGATGCCCCGCTGGCTGCTGCAGGAAGCTAGAAGTGCTTTTCGTCATTTCAAAGGCACTCCGACGTACTGTTGACAATTTTCATAATGCCCCGCTGGTTACTGCATGCGCACGAGCGTCTTTGCCTGTAATTCTGGAGTACTTTAATACGCGGTTTTGAAGCTCGCTGTCTACCGCTGCTTTTCATCACGAAGGCTGGCCGAAGCTTTGCTTTGCCCGTTTCCTGTTTCCGGTGCTTCTACCTTGGATCTCATTGGACAGTGTTTCTTGTGCTGTGCATCATAACTATTTTTGGTTTCTCAAGAGCTGATTCTCCATTTTGGTTTTATCTGCCCATTGTTGGCATCGGTGACAGGCACACCTGTAGAGCAATGCTTGTCATTGGTGACAAGGTCGAAATCAAAAGCCCTCCTTCAGTCAGCATAAACTAAACAAATATACACTCATATCACATATCCAAACCAGTAAGTCAACAGTGCAAACAATAAACGCTGCGTAACGAGTAAATAAAATTCACTATTTATTATGAGTATCCATAAAATGTCACCAAAGAGTATTTCTTACAAAAATTCATAAAAGAGAGAATATTAAAAATCATCAACATGTCATTATTACATTCAATATAAAAATATAAATTGTTAAAAACAACAACATATCATTATTACACAATACATTAAAAACAATGATTAAATACCTCTTTTAGAAAAAACACCTAATAGTCAGATAATACCAAGAAAAGGAAACAAGGGAGACAGAAAGTAGGACGAAAAGAAATTATGATCCTATACTAAAGGGTTCCACTGAGACACAGATTGGATCAAATAGTCAGAGAAAAAATAAATTTCATATATTTATACAAATATTCTCTGCAACTGTCCATGTATTTACACAGCGAACCCTCATAAAGTGCATCGACGCGTTTCGGTAGGTCTATTCATTAACCAACACCTTCATCAGGACAGAATTAGTACTCCCAATGTCAATAAAGTTCATTGATAAAATAATGTCTGCAGAAAAAAAGAAAAGAGGGGAAACACATAAATGGACACATATATATACTATCAACGTTTCCACTGCAGAAAAACTGGTTATCATACACACAAAAGTGTCACCCATGCATAACCCAACGACAAATTACCTTGAGAAAAGGAAGAAGGGAAACAAACAGGGCTAAAAACAACCTCCACAAGTCCACCAGTTCTAAGGATGGAGCAGTATTGTTCTTTAAACAGCTCCACTACAAGTAACACATACAAAAAAGAAGAATTATTTTGTTGGTCATATACACATTTTTGTTGTTATTCCAAATTTATCAACAAACAGATCTCTCTATCCGCATATAGTACACGCTAAAGTGCCCTAACATATTTTACCTCAAATTCAAAATCGTAGGCATCAGTTCCTCGCTATACTTTTTGTAGTTATCAAACCAGCTGTCACCATCAATTGTAACTACGACAAAAAATTTAAAATTTCATTAAAATTCCATTCCAAAGTTTCATATACCCCTACACCTTTAATGGAGACTAGGATGCCCATATCATATACCTTTTATTCGAGTCACCGAGTACCCGTAATCCAAAGAAAACGACCGATCTTTATCCAAGATTCAATCTTTCTTAAAATCCACTCAGTCTTCCAATGTCTAAAAAAAGGGAGGAAGACATAATATAATAAGCAATACACCCCAAGATCTATACCAACCAAGAAGGCACCTAATTCTCTATTCCCTCAGATACGGCGTCTTACCTTAAATCACACGGGGTCCAATGTATGCGTAATCCAACCAATATACAAGCCAGGGTTTCAATTGGTGACAAGCACACCTGAAGAGCAGTGTCTCCTGTGGCTGCCATTATCGGTGACAGGCACACCCGGTGAGATATTCGTGACTTTATTATTATTATTTTTTCTAAGTTTACCTCTTGTTACATGACTTTCATCAATGGATGAGGGAGCAAAGGAATGAATACAGGTCTACTCCTCATTCAAGTCACCGACAGTAATTTAAAAGAACTTTTGTAGTTTTTTTTCTTTCTGAATTTTTTGGGTGCACAGTAGATGGTATAAATTGCCTTTACCTCTCAAGCGTTACAAAAGTGCAAAGTAGAGTGTTTAGTGCAATTCTTTATTGAACACAATATGCAGAGTGTCACACCACCAGCCCATTTTCTTCAAGAACCTGGTGACCCTCCTTTAGAGTGGAAGCTTTGGTTTAGGGCTTTCAAGGCATATTTGGGGGCAATTGATGGTCAGAGATTTAGACCAGAAAGGAAAAAGAATCTAATGTATTATCATTTGGGGGTTGAGGGCCAGAATGTTTTTGATCATCTACCATCTTATGATCCACCGAAAGGGGAAGATCCAGATGAGTTTGAGATAGCAGTAGCTCAGTTGGATAAATATTTTACCAAAACGAAGAATATTGTAGTACACCGGTATAAGTTCTTCACCCGAGTTCAAAAACCCACAGAAAATATTGATACGTTTATTACTGCGTTAAAAGTTCTAGCAGCCAGGTGTGAGTTTGAAAATTTCACTTCACAGTTGATTAGAGACCAGTTAGTGGCAAGATGTCATTGTAAAAGAATTCAAGAATGGTTGTTGTGTTGTAAAGATCCGTCTCTAGACAAAGCAATAGATATTGTAAAAAGCATAGAAAGTTCATTAGAGGATGCGAAACAAATAGAGGCTGCTTTATCTAATACTACCATCACAGGAGCTGTGTCCAATAAGGTGTTTGTGAGTAAGGGTGATGACAGTAAGAAACAAAATGCTTTGAGAGGAGGAAAAACTTTTCCCCCAAATAGATCTTTCAATCAGAAAATTATCTGTTACAGATGTGGTTCACATTCACACGTGTCATCCTTCAGGAATTGCCATGCGGTTAATCAACAATGTGTGCAATGTGGGAAAATGGGTCATTTCGCCAGGGTGTGCAGGGGTGCTAAAAGAAAGAATGTAAGATGTGTATTGAATGAACCAGAGGGGTGTGATCTTGAGGATAATGCTTGTGCTGATGCGGAGTATCTTCTGGTGGTGAAAGACAATGGTGAACAAAGAGCTGCTTCCATCGCTGATCCAGATGTCGATGTTATGATTGAAGGTATTCATATTAAACTTCTAGTAGATACTGGTGCACGCATCACCATTGTTTCGCAAGACAGATATCTTCACAATTGGTGTGACAAAGGGCTTATTTCTCCGGATGTGCTTACTGTGGCTTTTGAAGGAAGCAAAATAGATTTGTTAGGGTACTTTTGGGCCACCATCGAAGTTCTGGGAGAAGTCATAAAAGGCAAAATTTAGGTAGCATAGAAAGGTATCAATCTTCTGGGTTTGGTACATCAAGCAGAATTTAAATTAACCATACAACCTGGATGGGTTAAGCCTGTCTGTATTGACAAAAGAGATGTAAATTCATTGATATGTACTGCCACAGTAGATGGATGGGAGCAGAAATTCAAGAAAGTGTTTCAAGATCGTTTAGGAAAAATAACTGATTTCAAGCATCCTATAAAGGTGATGCAAAATGCCAATCTGGTCAAACACAAATTGTGCAATGTTCCACTTAGCATTTGATATGATTTTACTGAACTGTTGAAAGATTTATGTGCACAGGGTATCATTGAAAAGGTAGATGCAACTTTATGGCTTTCTCCTATTGTTTTAGCAAAGGGGAATTGGGAATGGGAAATTACGAATGTGTGTTGATTTGAGAAGTTTGAATGATGCCATCTGGGTTGACAACTTTCCCCTACCCAGAATTGAGGACTTGATATCCAAAATTGGGTGTTCTAGTTGGTTCACTAAGCTGGTCCTTAGGGCTGCCTACCATCAAGTGGAATTGGATATGCAGTCACGCCATTTTACAGCTTTTGTGACCCCGGATGGTGTTTTTCAGTTCCGGAGGTTACCATTTGGGTTGGCGTCGGCAGCCGCCGTTTCTCAAAGACTTATGACAGAAATGTTCCAGGACAATTCTCATGTGGTTGTCTTCCAAGATGATATTCTGTTTTTTTCCGAAACTGAAACAGAGCATGATGTAGCTCTGGAGGAAGTTTTTACTATACTAGAAAAGAGAGGAGTAATGCTACGTAAGGATAAATGCACGTTTAAAACTAAGGAAATAGAATATCTGGGCTATATTCTTTCCAATGAAGAGGTTAGACCCAGACCTGGGTTAGTCAAAAGCATTGTAGAGGCTACTGCACCAAAAAATAGAGAGCAACTTATGTCGTTCCTTGGCATGTGTGAATTTTATTCCAAATTAGTGAAAGATTTTGCTAAAACGACGGAATGTTTCAGGGCACTCTTAAGGAAAGGAACTGAGTTTTTATGGTCGGAAGAGTGTGACAAGGTGTTCGGAGAAATAAAACATAACATGGTTAATGCTCCAGCTTTACAACCTTTTGTGGAGAGAAGACAAGTTGTGGTGACTGTGGACGCTTGTGAGTATGGATTGGGCGCAGTGTTGTCACAGTATGAAGGTGCAAAAGACTATACTGTAGGGTTTGCGTCCAGGATTTTACGTCCTGTGGAACGCAAGTACTCAGTTATAGAAAAGGAGCTGTTAGCATGTGTATGGAGTGTGGAGAAGTTTAAGCAATATTTGTGGGGTAGGTCTTTTGTGTTAAAGACGGATCATCGCCCTTTGGTTGACATTTTATCTGGAAAAAAATTAAACGCTCGACAGCTCGCTTGGCAAGGTTATCAGCCAAGCTTTTGGAGTATTGTTTTACTGTTGAGTAGATTCCAGGGGGGAGAAATTGCAGGGCATTTTGTCTTTCTAGACTGTCCATTGATGATACTGATGAACAAGACTGGGAAGTGGAAGTTGAGGAGTGTTTTGTGGCATGTGTCAGTGATAAACCTGTGGTTATGAGTGAACAAGAGTGGATTACTGCTGTGGACAGGGACATTATTTTAAAAGAAGTTTCGTCTCTGATAAGGAGGGGTTGGCTAAAAGAGAAGAGTTTGTCGCTAAATTTGCAAATGTATTGGAAAGTTGCTGATGAATTGCCTATCGAAGGTGGTAAAGTGGTCAGATGAGATAAACTTATACCACCTGATTGTTTGCGTCAAAAGATAATCTCTGCGGCTCAAGTTGGTCATTTGAGGTCCATGATCACGAAGAGGAAGATAAGGAACGATTTTTGGTGGCCAAAGATGGACAGCAAAATTGAGGATTTTGTACAAGGGTGTGTAAGATGCAGCCCCAGCGACAAGACATTGGTTACTGAAGGTATTATTGAGTCTGTTGCTCCTCCCCCTGGTAGGGCTTGGCAAAAATTGGGAATGGACTTTCTTGGGCCCTTTCATATTCTGGCCCAGAACATGAGATATTTTCTGGTGGTAGTGGACCATTTGTCTAGATGGGTTGAAGTGGAGCCTATACATTTTCCCAGCACTAAAAGTGTAATCAATTGTTTGAACAAAATTTTTCTTAGGGAAGGTTTTTCTGAAGAAATCCTAACAGATAATGGTGTTCAATTTGTTTCAGAAGAGATGGGAAGTTTTTTACCCACTTGTGGCATTAAACATATCAGGACGCCTCTCTACCACCCGCAAAGCAATGGTAAAGTAGAAAGGTTCAACAAAGTTTTAGTGGAGTGTGTTCAAGCGGCTTATAGGAACTATGTATGTGTGCTTTGAGCGATTCAAGACCTGGTATGGTCATATCGCACGACGCCTCTTGTTGCTACTTCCATAAGCCCTTTGGAACTAATGAGAGGTAGAAAGGCTTCCACGGAAATGTGTCCGTTTTAGATGGTCAAAACTTTTCATGAAGGGTGCAATGTGAAACAAGTGTGGGAGTTGGCGAACAAAAGATCAAACCTTGCCAATGAGAAAAGGTGTGATTCTAAAACTTGCAAGGAAACCAACAAAATTAAAATTGGTGATTGGGTCAGGGTTAAAAATCCTGTGATGGTGAGAAAAAGTTTGTCCAAATTTCAGGAACCACAACAACTGTGTGAGATATTTCAGAATGCGGTAAGATTGTCTAATGGAAGTTGGTGGAGTACATCTCGTGTGGCATTGGATCCCAGTTCACAGTTCAAAAATGAAAATAGGGTTACAAGTGTCAAGAAGGCCATGCCTCTACTAAGGTTGTGGATAAGGTGCTGACATGCAGAAGGAGCACCCGGGTCTGTTTCAGGCCTAACAATCTTCGGGATTTTGTTACATATTATGCTCAGTAACTTTACAGTCCTGCATGTATTTTATTGATCTATTTTCTCCTTATGTTGTTTGGCTCAACAGCCTTTCCAGGAACTATATTTTCTTTTGTTTTCTTTCCCATTGTAGTTAGCATGTATCTATTTTATTTTTGTCAAAAGGAAGGAGGTGTGGTGATGTCAGCGGGTTCCATCTAGAATGCAGTGTGCTGGCACGAGCGGACTGCCTGCGGCGTCTCGCGAGTGGCAGTTGCAGCCGTTGCTGTTTGTGCCTCCGGTTCTCCAGGACGGCTCTCTGTACCACCGTCAATAAATATCTTTTGAACACATCCTGGCTCCTGACGTTTCTCCCGCGAGTGAACCCACTTCACTACAGGATCGTGGATCTCCAGCAGTAGAAGCAGTCCTGTGGCGGTCCAACCGCTCAAGTCTTAAAAGGGCAGGTGGCCAGCCAGTCTGGCTTTCCATGGACTTCCACCGTGACTACGGCAGTCCTATGCGCTGCCCTAGTCGTAATAAGGCCCTAAGTGAGATATTAGCAGGATTTTTGAATTCCCAGCTACAGGATTAATTGCTCAGGAAGAGATGAGGTAAAAATCTAGGACTGACAGTGAAGGCTTCCCTGGAAGCAGTTAACACGTAATGATAACTGTATTTGTATACTGCAGGTAAAGTTTTCAAGCTTGCACCTCTTGTTAGCAGTTCAACTATGGTTGCTAGATCACTGCGTCTGTGCTGAGAACCTTGTGTTTGTGTAGGACAGTATGTCTGTAGATATGTGTTTTGTGTGTGTGTGTGTGAGAGCACGCTCACCTCTGTGTTTTTGTGCTCCTTCTCATCTGTGTGTGCATTGCAGCCCGTATGTCTGTTGGCCATTGCACATGGGTGGCTGTATTTTTTATGCTGTGCTTGTCAGGGTTTGGACAATGTCTGCAGGTGTACTGCATTTATAGGGGTGGGCGGAAATCTCTGCTCCACTGCCGGTGTTCGCTGAGTTTTCTGACTCCCTGCTCCGCTTGGAACACGGAGTTCTGCAAAAACTCCGCCAACTGCCGTGTAGCGGAGTTTACCGCCCGCCCATGTTGTAACTCACTCAGTTTCATGGTGTATACTGCCATCTAGTGGCCATAAGTTGCATTTGCGAAGGCCTCTTGGAAATTCAGTTGACGCTGTGTTCAATTATCAGACTTTGCCATGTTATGTTTTTTCACACCTGTGATTTATGGTGAACACTCCAAGGCAAGTACTCGGTAAACACAAAGGGGCCGATTCCGATGTCGGACGGACTCAGGTCCGTCCGACATCGGTCCGGAGCCGTAACCGACCGACCTGCTGTCGTCGGTTACGGCCCAGGCAGTACGATGCGACCGAACCCTGTTCGGTCGCACTCGTATCTCCCACAATGGGAGCATGCATTCCGGATGGAATGCATGCTGGCATTGGAGAAAGCAGGGGTGCAGTTCAACCCTGCACCCTGTGGCCGGCACCCCAAGGTGCCTGCCACCGGGTGCAGGGTTCAACAGAGGGGCACCATAGGTGCCTCCAGGCTGCCATTCAGCGACCTTGCACCCATGGGGGTCCCACTGGGGGCCCCCAAAGACAGTGACCGACTGCCTTTTCGTGCCGGAAAGACCGGCACGAAAAGGCAGTGAAAACTGCCATCGTACTCCCTCGGTCGCAAAGAGGCAGCCGGGGAGTACAGAGGGATTTCCGGATGGCTGACGGGCTCTCCGAACCCGTCGTGAGCCATCCGGAAATCCGAGTCGGATTCTTTTCCGACCGAGCCCATCGGAATGGCTCGGTCGGAAAGAAATCCGAGCGGCACGTTCCGATTCGGTCGGAAGGGCTCCGACCATCGTTCGGTGCCCTTCCGGCCGAAATCGGAATCGGCCCCAAAGTCTTTGGAGGCGCAATTAGTTGTGAGTACACCCGTCTGCAGTCTGACAGGTGGCTGTACCTTTTTTTTAGTTCAGGATACCTCGGGGACATTTAACCTTTTATCTTTATGCAGAGCATAGTAATGCTTCCTTTCTGCCCTCAACCAAGCAGAAATGACAGTTTAATTAGTGCCTAATAATCTGGAGGGCCATAACTGTGATTAGTGTCCATGACTAAGGGTTAAATTAGACATGCAGGTCATAAATCTCCACTGTAAACAGGTTCCTACCCCACAAGGCTATAAATATCAGGTTCTTGCGCCATTCTTTTCATGTACTTTTTAAATTGACGTGTGTGTTGAAGAAAAAAGAGATGTGTGATAAACAAATGCCCTGGTCTTATAGGTAATTGCATGGACTTAATGTGATTGTGGGATTGCGCCGGAGTTCAGGGCAGCACTCAGAAGAGGAGGTTACTAGACTGCAATGCTTCAGCGAGGCTTTAACTAGCTTTGCAGAAACAAACAGGATAAAAGCATTTCTAAAGATAATCATGTTGCACTTCAGTGAAGGGATTGAGTTGCTCCACTTCCAACTCACAGGAAAACTCTGGTTGCTGACCTCAGTGATTGGGAGTTAAGCGGTGTCACTTATTATAGTTCAACCTCGGACTGGCTCTGGTCAGCCGAACAAAAGCACACCGAATTTGCTGATGGTCGGCCACACAGGTCCATTTGTTATCGTAAAAGGGACCAAATATCACATACCTACCAGAAAAAAAAGAAAAAAACCCAAGCAACCCCAGTTGTTTGTAACATATTTTACCCTAATTTACACAAGTTAGTTATCAATTTCCAATCGCGAGTGTATCTGTATTTTGGTTTCAACTTGGTACCAAAGTCGTTCCCCATAAATGCAAGGTGGTTGTGTCCGCTCACTGGTCACCTGACGTCACATTCCTCTACTTGCTGAGTTTTGCCTTTCCTGCCCGGCGTGGAGAATCCAACATGGCTGCAGTCTTGAGATCTGCCCAGCTTGAGTTCTGCCACTGTCATGTCACTCTGCTGTACTTCAAAATATCTCCCGTCATAAGGCCCTTTCCAGCATCGAAGTCAAGGCGCTTTCCCTTGCCACTGGTTGCACCCACCATCACAACTGGTGAGTCATAGACATATACTTTGCAGCGGCGCATGTTGTTTTTTTACACACTCCGCTCTGCAATCCTAGGACCTCCCAATAGTTCTAGCAATGGTCATATTAATTAAATGCAGTGATAGCTTTTTCTCAAAGAATTGCAGTCCCAAGGCATTCTGGACGAGTTGTAAACTGAAATTTGACCTTGTTGCTGCTTTAACTCTGATATTCAGCAAGTACCACTCCGTGGGCGGAACTCCGCGGAATTCCACTGAGCTTTTCTGTAACTCCGCGGAATTCTGTGGAGTGAAACTCCATGAACTCCTCCCAACTCTAACTCCAAATTCATCATTCATGGATGTAAATCTGATCTGTGTGAGTCTTGCGTGCACCATATATGTCTATTGGGCCCGGACTATGGAAAAGCCAATTCTATTTGATTTGTCATTTGACTTACTCTTAAGCTTATGACATTCAGATGTATCTGCCTGCCTGTGCCAGTAAGCGACTCAAGATTTCAGGTCCGGCGGGATTGGTTAGAATAAAGGGATAGTTGTTCCATGGAGTTCCTTCCATATGCTAGGTCTTTTCCTGGCAATGTTTATTGTGCTGTGTGAGCCCAGCATAGCATATGTGTTATAGGCAATGGGAGGAGATTTTGGGCCAAGAGGTTCCAATGAATGAATGACTGACTGGATTTGTTGAGCGCTAAGGCTACTCCAAGGAGTGTACCAGTGCTATAGAAAGATAAAGCAAACCAGCCAACATCCTAAAGTAGCAAATAGCCTAGTTTTCAGAAGTTTACTGAGTAGTATCTCATTGCTAGTGCAGCGCAGGTTCAGAAGGAGAAGATTCCAAGCCTTAGGGGCCAGTACAGAAAATGAAAGGCATCCCAACCTGGAACGACTAAATCTGGGAATGTTTGAGAACAAGACAGATGATGATCTAAGAGTTCTAGCTGGTCTATAATGCAGAGTATGGTCTGAGGGGTACTTAGGACCGGAATAGTAAAACGTGCGATAAGCCATAACAAGGGCGTTAAACAGGTTGCGCTTTCGTGGCAGTATTTTAAACTGTCTGCAAACTGGTGAGCAGCTTATCCGATAGGCTGAGGTAGAGAATGTTGGCATAGTCCAGCCTAGAGTTAATCAAGGTGTAGAACACAGTTTTGTGTGTTGACATCGGGAGGAAATCTAAACACACGTGCCAACAGCTGACAGTACTTGAGTTTGAAAGGACATTTTATTATCACACTTTACACCCAGATTTCTCGCCACATTGGCAGGCTGTAATGGGGTGGAAGATCTTCAGACCAGGAATTTTTAAACCAATTCTCCTTCGCATAACCAAAGTAGTATTTCTGTTAAATTAAAATAGCACTGAAGATAACTCGCTCCCATCCAGTCAAAGACCCCGGACAGACGGGTTTTAAAAGTAGTCTGCATGGTGACTGGTGATCGATCCATAGTAAGGATCAGCTGTGTGTTGCCGGTATACAAAACATTACAACTAAAGGACTCAATCAGGGCAGCTAATGGGGCCTTATAAATGATAAACAGGGTCAGGCTTAATGATAAGCCCCGAGGCATGCCAAAGTGTAACGGTTTACTGTTTGAGGAGTAAGGAGTGATCCATACAACTTGTTCTCTGTCCACCAGAATGAACTTAATCCAACCAAGAGAAAGACCACCCGCTCCCACACTGACCAGTCATTGTAGAAGAATGGTATGTGACACAACTGCCAAAAAACAGAAGTGTTTTTGCCTTGGTCCAATGCAATTTTGATGGCTTCATACACTTCCAATAGTGCTGCATTGGGGTCTGAAACCGGACTGACTCAGATGTAACAGTTTGTTATGTTCCATGTAGTCAGAGAATGGAGCATTGATCAGTTTTTTGGAGCATTTTAGCTGCTGTAGGAAAAAGTGAAATCAACCTGAAGCTGGAAAGAAAGGCCAGGTCGACCGAAGGTTTCTTTAAAAGGGGGACAACCATAACCTTCTTTCAGGCTCAAACATCTCAGTCGAGTCCACAGAGTTATTAACTAGTCTGTTGACAACCCAAGTGGTAATAGCCACTGACATTGCCAAAGTCCTAGGTATACATGGATCACAAGGGGAACCTGACTTGCAGATAAGAAGAACTTGCAAGGTTTGTTCCATAGGGTTGTATGATGGAACAACGAATGCCTTAACCACTCATGTCTTTACAACGCAAGCGCTGCAGCAACCCTACTATTACAATGCAGGTCTTTCCCACGCATGCCACTACCACACAATTACATAGGGATACAATGCACGTACCTTTACCACTCATACCATTACCACACATGCCTTTACCACGCTTACTATTACAACGTATATACTGGAATACGTACAAATGCACTATTTCCTTAAAATAAGTATGTTTTTCTTTATTTCTCTTCCTACAACAAAGAAAATTTAAATAGTACACTAAAATTAGCAGCAACATTTCAAAACTTGACTTTGATAGTGAAAGGTGGCCAAATACACATTTTATTTGGATAAACTGGTTTTCACTTAATTTAGATAAACAGGTTTCCTGATATCATAATTCCAGAGTAGTCCTTCCTATTTTCAAGACAAAATACATGTACTCCCACATTAAAATGGCTAATGTTCTATATGAGGAAAGCAAATAAACATCATTTTTCAACCAATCTAAACAAATTGTACGTTCTGTCACAATCAAAAACACATTTGAAAATGCTGCCCAAAACATATTTTGGTTCGAATTATGGAACACCACACAATAAACATATACAAACAGCTGTCCACCATTTTGTGAACAGTGGTACTCTTCCTTCGTGACCACACACTGCGTTAGGAGTGGAAAAGTGACAGTGACAGACAGTTGAAAAGACTGCCATCTAGCTTCCAAAGTAGGTATGAAATTATAAAATCTGTTCCGTATTAGCCATTGGGCAATGCCAAAACCTATATTTAGCCAGATTTTTTTAAAATAGTTTGCAGACTTTAAATATAAATACTACAGTGGTGAACTCGAATTCCATTACTTACCCCCCAACTTCGGTAGGTAAAAGAACGATACATTTTTACAAAACTGCTAGATTTAATGGTTTTTAGACAATTTTACCAAATTATAACAAGTCAGAATTATATCTCAGCAGGACAGTCACTCAACAAACATGTGGGCTTAAAAATAACAATTGTAAGACACCCTGCAACAGGCCACAGGGCAAATGCTATACACTGTCTAGAGTAAAAATTACTAATGTAACTCTGTCAGAGAGTTTACCTCATGGCAGGTGTTGGACAGTGACTGAGGGCTAAATTACTATTCTAACTCCACTGGGGGCTTACTTGAGGGCAGGTGTTGGAGAGTGACTGGGGTTAAAAATCCTATTCTAACTCCACTAGGAACTTACCTCAGGGCAGGTGCTGGACAGTGATTGGAGGCAAAATTGTGATTCTAACTCCGCTGGAGGCTTACCTCAGGGCAGGTGATGGACAGTGACTTGGGGCAAAATTACTATTGCAACTCCGTCAGGTACTTAACTCAGGGCAGGTGCTGGAGAGTGTCTGGGGACAAAATTACTATTCTAACTCCGCAGGGGACTTACATCAGGGCAGGTGCTGGACAGTGTCTGGGGACAAAATTACTATTCTAACTCCACTGGGTACTTACCTCAGGGCAGGTGCTGGACAGTGACTTGGGGCAAAATTACTATTCTAACTCCACTGGGGGCTTACTTAAGGGTAGGTGCCCGACAGTGACTGGGGGCAAAATTACTATTCTAACTCCGCCGGATACTTATCTCAGGGCAGATGCTGGACAATGACTCGGGGCAAAATTACTATTCTAACTCCACCGTGTACTTACCTCAGGACAAGTGCTGGACAGTGACTGTAGGCAAAAGTACTATTCTAACTCCGCTGGGTACTTACCTCAGGGCAGTTTCTGGACAGTGACTAGAGGGCAAAATTACTATTCTAACTTCGCCAGGTACATACCTCAGGACAGGTGTTTGCAGAGACTGCGGTTTTAAAATTAATTATGATATAATACACAATGTAAACATTTTTTCCTTTTACTTAAACAGATATCGCCATCAAAAATCCCATTGGAAAGTCTTCAGAAAGGATAACAGATTTGACAGAAAAATCACAAAATTCGATGTAAGCATATGAAAAAAAGGAGAGAATAAAAAGAAAGTCACCATAAATTGCCATGCATGTTAGAAAAAATAAAATTATATATTTTTTCTTTTTTCACAGAAGCAAACAGTGTCCAAGAAGTGCCAGTATCACCCAAAAATCAACTACTAACTTGAAGACTCTACTTTGACTCCCATCCTTCAACAAGCCACAACCCATTTCATCCTCAGGTAATAAAATATACTGTAAATATCCATTAACCTAACCCAGATAGTTTGCTTGCAACCAAAAGAGAAAATGTACCATAACATTTTTAAGTCCAGCAGAGTATTTTAACTTTTTCCTTTCTCCACAGACCACAATTAACAAAGTTTTCTCTATCTCTTACCAGGCAAAACATCAGAATTCAAAAAAGCATAAAAATATCAAAAACATATACAGATGCATTTTACTGTTTTTCTTTTTCAACAGATCTACCAGCAATGGCCTTAGCTCGTCAAGCTATTTTTGAAAGTCACGAAGAGGAAACAGGCTGTTAAAGTATGGTGGCTATCTCTACTGCAAAGAGAGGTTGACTGAGCCCAGGAGTCATTGTAGATGCGTGCAATATTTCTCTTCCCATTGCACCGGCAGAGCGGTTACTGTTGAAAGACACCGTTGTTAGGACAACTGAGCATAATCACTCTGTCTCTGCAATGGAAATTGAAGTACGTGAAAATGTTCATCTAATTAAACTACTACAAGCACACACCTCTAATGAGCCCTGTGGCTCAGGTTTGAGGGAGGTTGCCCAGAACATTCCCATGCACTTTACTAGCAGCATGCCACCATATCCAAACTTAGGAGAATGGTTCAGGGACAAAAACTGACAAGTAATCCCCAATGTGTAACCCCCAAACCCATGGAGGCATTACCACCCTCCTGAATTAACTGTGACTTTCTCAGATGAACCTTTCCTCCTCCATGAAAATGAAAACCCTCAGAAAAGAATAATAATTTTTAGCAAAACCCATAACCTAGTCACCCTTGAGAATAGTGAAATTTGAATGATGGATGGGACATTTAAGTCAACACCCCATCCACTCACTCAAACTTACACTATTCATGCCAACATAAATAACACAACTGTTCCATAAGTGTGTAGCTCACTCCCTGACATGCAATCCTCAACTTCCACTGAGTTTTTAGCAGTGATCAAATCCAAAACAATGAATAAAAGTCCTAGAAAAGTGATAATTGATTTTGAGTTGGCAAAGATTATTACAGTTACCAAATTGTACTCAGAAACCCAAATCTAAGGATGTTTTTTTCACTTTTCACAGGCATATTGGTGAAAAATTCAAAAAACATCCTTAATTGAGGATTACATGACAAGCAGTAAACTACAGTACGAGTTAAGAAAATGAACCGCATTCTGCTTTGTTCCACCTAGCAGTGTAGATGAGTTCTACATTTCAATCAGAATTTTCTACCCAAAATGAAGACAAATTGACACCCTTACTAAATTACTTTGAAGATACATGGATTGACTGTGTAAGCAGGTTGGGTTGCAGGAGGAAGCAAAGGTTTCCCATTGAATGATGGAACTGATACACAGCCTGTTTAGAGGGCAGTGCAAAAACTAACAATGCCATAGAGGGATGGCACAATTCCTTCAACAAATGAATTGGCAGACATCACCCAAACCTATATCATTTCTTGGAAATTTTGAAGAAGGAACAAAGTTTCCAAGAAATGAGACCTGCGCAATCACTGTCAGGTAGCCTCAACCCACGTGTCTCCAAAAAGTAAAGAAATGTCAGAGAGACTATGGGGTAAAATGCAACAATTTTCATTGATGGTAGCTTCAGACTACCTAGACAGTCTTGCATACATATTACATTTCTAACCCTTACTAACACCTTCCTAAATTACTTGCAAGTTTTAAAGACGCACTACAATTCATTTTTGACATTTTTTTCATCTAAATTAATGGAATTTTGGGGTTCTTACCTGTAGCTGTCTTCTTTTTTTCAACCCTTCTGACTTTTGAAAACCACCTGTCACCAAGAAGCTCCTTTAGTCCAATATTCCATACAGGAGAATAAATATCCATTAAAAAGAACAAGTCCCGAGAAACATGTTTATTCCATTACAAACATCTCAGTGAAAAATGCAACTCCCAAAGCCAAAGTTCCTAAAAAAATCTAAGAGTTAGTAAAAGCAGTCACCATAAAAAAATCAATCTTCCAAAACAAAAAGAATTGTACAATCCCAATCTTCTTCTCTCCAATGGGAAATCCGCTTTTCAAAAAAGATATTCCTGGAAACAAAAAAAAACTGGCACACCATTTCCCAAACTAAAAGAACTTTAGAGATATCCAAATCGTTGTTCTTCCAAACAATGGGGGTCATTACGATGGCGGGCAGACAAAGTCCGCCCGCCACCGTTGCGGAATGCGGGACCGTCCGCAAGGGGTGCGGCGGTCCCGCACATGATATTAGGATGCCACCGCGGCGGTGGCAAGCCCTATTCACAGCATTGTGGCGGGCGGTGCTCACAGCACCGCCCACCACAATGCTGTGAATGCATGTTGTGCATTTGCATGCACAACGTGACAGGCACCGCGCAGTGCCTGCCACCTTCTGCATACACATGCAGGGGGGTACCATAGGTACCCCCCATGTGCACCCCCCACCCCCTCAACACCGTGGGGGCCCGCAACGGGCCCCCAAATGCAAACACCGTATGCCTTTCCATGGTGGCAACGCCGCCATGGAAAGGCTGCCCTCCGCATCCATCATAATATGGATGGCGGTGTCTTGGAGACACCGCCACCATATTATCCTTGTTTTCCGCCGGTCGACGAGTCAACCGGCGGACCCCCCAGCCATCATAATATGGCGGGGGGTCTTTGCTATGGGGATGGCGGGCGGATCGCCTCCACCGGGCCGGGGGAGACTACTGCCAGCCCGGCTGGGGCGATCCGCCCGCCATCATAATGACCCCCAATGTCTGGTTCAATTTGGTGTTAGATTTTCCAATTCTCCCAAGCAGCCACGTGGTCTTCGTTTACTTTTTTCAAAATAGGTTTTAAAAAGTGATAGGCCCTTATTACGAGTTCGATGGTCTAATGGGTCGCCGAATCCGTAGTGGCGGTACGCCCACCGCATTAGGACTGTGGCAGTTGGACTGCCACTGGACCGCTGCTGCCGCCGGGGTTCTACTATCTTTGGTGGTGGTGCAGTGGTCTGAGGCCCCTAATATGCTGGCAGTGCCATTGCGGGACTGCCAAGCAAATTAGGAGTTTCCTCACTGCCTCACTTTTCAAGGCAGTTCGACCGCTATGAAAAGTGTGGCGTGAGGAAACAAAGGAAGCCCTACAGGGCCCCCTGTTGCCTCTGCGCCATGGGGTGCATTCAGGGGGGGCACATGTTGTGCCCCCTGTGTGCATGACCCCCAGGGCATGGACTTAACAGCCGTTACCCTGCAGGAACTGTCTTTGATGCTCCCATTACAGTGCCTTTTTCAAAAGGACTGCAGTGGGATCGCCAAAGAATAGCTCGCCAGAGTAAAAATAAGTCATACTCTGGTGGGCAGTCTTTAATGGCTTTGGCAGTCTCGGAGCAGGGCTGCAGCGTGGGGGCCCTGCTCCTAGAATACCAAAGTCATAATAAGGCCCATATACATTTCTTCACCTACTTTTTTAAACATACTTTTGAAAAAAAGCAACCGTCCCGACGTGGGCGTGCATACACAACCTCTATGGGAATGAAAATGGGGTAAAAACAACACAGACCTTGGTTTTCCTACTAACTGTAATCTAACTACCTTCCCCCTCTATCCTTACAGTAGACCTGCCACCTATATACCTAAAATTATAAGTAAAGTTGTTCTTACCTGACTGCAGCTCTTCCTTGTTTTCGATGAGGCCTTACAGTAGAAAGAAAAAGGGACAATTTTGATCATTGCAACTAATGTAAAAGCATGGGAAACTACTTTCTACATTTTTTAAATGTTATTTATTACAATAAAATCATGTTTTATTTTTTAATAAATGTTTTGTATTTATTTCTATTTTTTTTATTATTTGTCTGTTTTTAAACTGTTTGCACATAAAATTTAAAAAAGAAACATGGTCTTTTGCTTTGTCTCCTAATGCTTACTGTAATGCAATGTTTCTTACATCATAATTATTTATAACATTTAAAAATTGGTTTCAAATAAATATTCTCACTAAAATTATATTATTATTTTATATTATATTATTGTTTCTTTGTTAAAAAAAATACACATTGGTATAATTAATCCTCGGGTATTACAATTAATATATAAGTCTTGGAGTTGTTTAAAAAATTATTTATGTTTAATGATAATATTTAATATAAAATACAGTTTAATATCAATTAATCAATACACAGGTATTTAAATAATACCTGGGTATTAATACATTTCCCAACCCATTACCCCTTTATACATATCCCTTGCGTCCCATCCCTAAAGGTAAGTTTTGGAGTTGTTTAAAAATTATTTAAGTTGAATGGTGAAATAAAATTTAGGTGTGTTTTAATGTCTATTAATTAATACCTAGGTATTAAAATGAAAACCCAAGTATTAATACACTCCCCACACATCACCCCTGTTAGACCTGGCATATCTTGGCGTGATTACCCTTGACTTTTTGCCTCTACCACCTTTGCTTTTAGATGCTTTGGGTACTTTGCCACTGCTGATCAGTGTCAAAGTACAGGAGTTCCCTGTGTAAAATGTAATGGTGATTGGTTGGCCATGATTGGTATGTTTGCCTTACTAGTAAAAGTCCCTAGTGATGTGCACTGTGTGTGCAAAGGCTAGTAATGCAAGAGCGCGCAGAGAAGGGAACTCAGGCCTTCAGTGTAGGGCCTGCGCGCAGAATGCTAAGTTAGCATGTTGTCCTGACAAGTGCAACCACTTGTCAGGCCTGACTTTCCCTTTTACATACACATGGGGCACCTCTGTGGTAGGTCTCAGGTAACCCCTGGGCAGGGTGCAGTGTAGGTGAAAGGCAGAACATAAACTGAGGTGTGTGTTATGTTCTGGCAGTGAACAACTCTCCATTTCGTTTTTCACTGCTGAAAGGCCCTTCTGCCCATAGGACAGAATGGGGGAGGCTAGGTGGTGTATTTGTTAGCCTAGTTTCCTGTCAGTTTATAATGGAGAGGTGAAGTTTGGTATGTGTGAACTCACAGTGTCATAATGCATCTTTCTGTAAAGGTGGTTTTGTCACTGTGTGTTTATAAACCACTCTTTTAGAAGTGGCTGAGTTTTGTGCTCTGAGCATTTCTGTGTGGCTCTGAAATGTGGATTGTCTGTCTGGAATTGAAAGGTGAGAGGAGCTGGGAGAGGTCTTGACCCAGGGAGGGGTTGAGATGGCACCAGGCTGCCCTGCATCTGGAGAGTAGGGGGAGGAGAAGCCCGGGAGGTGAAAAGGCCTGGGCTGGTGCTATAAACCAATTGACCCATATCCTGCTGAGTGATTAAGGATCCAGACCCCCAGTATCAAAGGGAGAGAGGTAACACTGGGAGGGAGACACCCAGAACTGATTTAGGGAGGGGTCAGGGACCCCTGAGCACATACAAACTTCAAAGACAGTAAGGGGTATAACTATGAGAGCTGAAACCCCTGAACGTTGGAATGAAACAGATATGGATTGAGACTGAAAAGGCTTGGACCCATTCTGTGGTCAAGAGGAACCTCTGCTAAAGAAGGAACAACTGAAGAGACTGTGGTGGATAGACCAATCCTTGCTTCGTGATCTGGAACTGGTCTGCAGTTTGCTGTTCTAACTAAGGAAGAGGCTGTTGGGACTGTGCTTGGAGGCGCTGGGTCCCCCTGCTTGAAGAAGACTGTGCTTTGTGCTGTGTCTTGTAACCCCAAGGGCCCGAGGTGAGCTGGCTCCCTGTTTGGAAATACAGGATCATAAAAGTTTCCGGAGAAGTCCCAAGCAACGCGGTGTGTGCGTGCTTTGTGCCGCTTGAGACCCTCAGAAGTTGTGCCGTGTGATCGTGGGCACGCAGGAGTAAGCTAAGTCTAAGACGCGCAGAGTGCGTGTCGTGGTGCAGGCCAAGGCGTTGGTGAGGAGCGTCTGGTCGTGGAGTGCACAGGGAGATGAGGCGAGGCTCGGACGCGCAAGTGTGCGTGTCGTGGTGCAGCCCGGGTGCTAGTGAAGAGCGCCTGGGCCTCGTGTGCACCAAAGGAAGCAGCGAGACTCGGACGTGCAGTGTGCGTGTCGTGGTGCAGCCAGGCATTGGTGAGGGGCGCCTGGACCTCGTGTGCACCAGCGGAAGAAGTGAGTCTCGGACGCGCTGGGTGCGTGTCGTGGTTCAGCCCGGGTGTTGGTGAGGAGCGCCTGGGCCTCGTAGGTACCAAAAGAAGAAGTGAGTCTCCGACGTGCAAGGGTGCGTGTCGTGGTGCAGCCAGGGCGTGAGGAAGAGCACCTGGACATCGTGTGCACCGGGAGAAGAGGTGAGACTCGGACGCGCAGGAGTGCGTGTCGTGGTGCAGCCAGGGCGTGAGGAAGAGCGGCTGGACATCGTGTGCACCGGGAGAAGAGGCGAGGCTCGAACGCGCAGGGTGCGTGTTGAGGTGCAAGCGGAGCGTTGGTAAAGAGCGCCGGATCGTCGTGAGCACCAGAGAAGAGGCAAGTCTCGGACGCGCGGTGTGCGTGTCGAAGTACAACCTGAGGTGCTGGTGAGGAGTGCCGGGTTAGGTTGTGCACCAAACTGAAGTAAAGTCTCCACAGTGCTGAGGGCGGGTCTCGGTGTGGACTGAGTCCGCCGGAGTGAGGGCCAAGTCACCGGGGCCCTCGGAGTCCATCAGTAGCGGCCCAGACCGGCAGCCACGGAAGAGCTGAGCCGCCGGCCCGAGTCCGCCAAAACCCAAGACGGAGTTCTGGATCAAGGCCCAAGTCGCTGACGTCGGGGAGGAGAGTGGGATCGCACCCCCCAAGGTAACGTGGATCAACACCTGGGGTGGGGTGCGGGCCCGGAGGGACACTCTCTTGGCCTCCTGCTCAGTCAGCTGCGCGAGCTGTTGCTTCGGCTCGGATCGCGGCCCGTGCTGACCCAGGACGGGGCAGTACTGGGTCCGGAGTGGGAAGCAGTACTTTGTGTGTCATCATTTGATCCATAACGGGGGCACTGTTACTGGAGCACGTAAAACTGTTGTATTACACAAATGCATTATTGCTGCTAACGAACTATCGAACTGTCGTATGACGCCTGACCTCATTTGTGCCTAACGAACTTTATGCTTGGTGCGCTACCCCCTGTGTTATTTTTCCCATGCATCTTATTTGATTGTAACGTGGCGCATTGTATGATTTCGTCAGTGCACAGTATCTTAGTATAACGTGGCGCAGTGTATTATTTCTTTATTGCACCGTACAGGATTGTAGCGTGACACATTGCTTTGTTTCTTCCTGGTACAGGGCATGCTAGTGGTGATATGCATTGCATTATTCCTTCAATTGCAAAGTACATGACTGTGGCGCTACGTATGGCATTATTTCTCTGCTGCACAGTATAAGAGAATATCGTTATGCATTGCAGTATTGTTTCCTTATGCAACATGTGTGTTTCTAGCAATACGACTGGTCTAACCTATTGGGAAACGGTTAGAGAAGAGCTTAACTGTTGGTTAGACGCGGTGGTTGGGATTAGAACCTACCAACCCACCGGAAAGAATGCTACCCGTTCTTATATGTTGATTTTGTATCGTGTGGTCGTATTGTATAATTTCTTATATAAAGATTATACTCTTTTTATCAATACTCGTGTGGAGTCTATTTGTGATGACATCATGGGGTTATTGTGAGCGTGGTTGCACATACTGAACACTCGTGCCTTGGAGACAAGCCTGGCTGCTCGTGTCAAGCCACTAAGGGGGTGAGCAGGGCTATCTCAGACGGTGTCCTTACTTAGCCTAACGTTGAAGCGAGGGGTCGAGGGCGCACGCCTCCAGCATTTGGTGGCGGCGGTAAGCGACAGGGACCTCCACTTCCAACAACCCCTATTTCTCTTGCATCCTGTCCCTAAAGGGGAGTGTTGCAGGTGTGATTTATTTTTTTACGTTTAACGCTAATATTAAATTTAAATATATTTTAGTTTTTATTAATTTATGCCCAGGTATGAAAATTAATACTGGTGTAGCAATACACTCCCTCACCCATTACCCCTACATCCCTTACATTTTGTCCCAAAAGGTGAGTGTAGTAATTGCTAAAAATAATATTTACGTTTAATAGTACTAATAAAATTACATTTATTTTAGTGCTTATTAATTAATACACAGACATTAAAATTAATACTTGGGTATTTATACACTTCCTGTCCATTACCCCTATATCCCTTGCATTCCATTCCTAAAGGTGAGTGTTGTATTTGTTTAAAAAAAAAATTCAAGCATACAATATCATTAAATTTAAATTGGTTTTAATGCCTATTAATTAATACTCAGCTATTAAAATAATACCTGGTTATTGATACACTTCCCCACCCATTACCCCTAAACCTCTTGCATCATGTCCCAAAAAGTGTGTGTAGTAGTAGGCCTAAAATTATTAACAGATTAAAAATTATTTTAATTATATTTAAAAATTAATGCCTATAAATTAATATTCATGTATATAAATGTATACCCGAGTATTAAAACACTTCCCCACCCAAAACCCCTATAATCCTCACAACCCACCCCAAAAGGTTGGTTTTGCTATAATTATAATAAAAACATTTATAATATTTGAATAAAAAATTATTCATAAATTTCAAAAACAAATAATCTATATTTTTCAAAATCCGACACCATATACTTACCAATCTATATACCTAAATACTTACATAAAAAATGCATGGTAAAGGCATGCAGGGTAATTGTCCAAACCTAAAATGTGTGGTAAAGGCATGCATGGTAAGGACATTTGTGGTAATGGGATATGCGTTGTAAATAATTACCCATGGTAAAGGCTTCATGGTAAAGGCATTGCATGGTTTAGACTTCGAGCTAATGGTTGTTTCCCGTTCCATAATTATAAAGAGAATTTGCCGACAGGGAGGAGTCAGTGCGAGGAGCTGCTCTCCTCCCAACTTTTTGACTTAATGGGCAATATGATCTTGCCAAACTCACACAATGAACATGTTTGGCAGTCATACTAAAATGGGCATCAGGTCTGTGAAGCCGGCACCAAGAGCCACAGACTCCGTGATGATGGTGGCAGTCATGACTGCAGGAATGTGGTATTTAGGAAGGGGCCAGTAACACTTTGTACTGCCCAGCCTCACCCAGTGAGCTTATGGGCTGAATTGGACAATTATTTTTATTGAAGTCCTGCCACATTTAACAAAATATGTTTCATGAAGAATTATTTTACAAGTGACATTAATATAAAAGTTATTGTCAAAATCTGCTATTTTCCATGGGCTGATCCAAAACATGATGGATAATCCATTGAGCCAATGTCTCATGAGAAAGATACTTTCTGTATGTTGTGCGTTGTGTCTGCTTGTGTTTTTGTGTGTGGTGTGTGGTGGCATGAGGTTAGCCAGTGTCTGTAGTTTAACAGCATCTTTAGTCAGAACAAAAATCAGTACATAGTAAGACCTAGAAATCAATACACTTGAATTGTGTTTTTACGTACCAAAAAAGGTGTAGAGAAACTGGAGAAACATAAAGAATACTTTTGCCTGCCAACCTGGGCAGGAGGAAAAGGTTGGCACTGGTTGATATTAATAGATGGACAAAAACTAAAGGGGGGGAAAAACAGCTACAAAAGCTGAGATTGAGCACCGGAAAATAGAAAGAAGAGTGAAAAAGTGTGCAAAGGAGGAGGTCTGGTTTAAAGAGGAGTCACTAGGGCATACTTTATTTTTAGAAATTAATTTCAAACTACAATAGTTTTAATTTATTGTTCAAGATTATTGAAATGTACAGGGTAGCACTGTAATACACCCAACTCCCCAAACTATTCAAAATTGCAATCCGTTGTTGGAGATTGATAGTAAAAAATGTAGGTTAGAATGCACTGTGCACACCTGCGCTGCCCCTGGTACGGCTGCCTACAGCAAAAGGGTGAGTCTTTACAGCAGAGAGAATGGAGGAATGGACAGCGGCTGGCATGAATACCATAGGGGACTGCTATGTAAATGAATCGTTCTGAAACTTGGAATCAGTGCCTTAGGAGGAGGCCTAGCAGCAATCCCAGTTTTTGGTATATGGGGCATTGATGAGGGTAACAAGGCAAATGTGGGGTGACACCTCAGTGGAACCAAAAACACATGGGACTTGAGAGCTTCAAGACATTCCTCAACCTCTAACACAGACAGTTGAGAGAACTGAAGAAAAAGGCTTTAGCGTCACTCATTGGATCAAGCTCCAATAACTGCAAAGAACGCTTCAGCATCGTCAAAGAATTCTCCAATCACTCAGCTGCAACAAACATTACCCCCTCACAGGAACTCTGCGACAACCTTGCAAACTTCTTCTATGACAAGATTGGCAACATATAGAGAAACTTCAAAACCCAGCCCAAAGCCACTGACTTCTTCAAGCAACACAAAGACCCTGCTACCATCACAGATATACGACTAACCGAATGGAGCCACCTCGCCCCCCAGGACACTGCCTCCATCATGAACTCAGTCTACCGAGGGGACCCAACCAACCCATGCTCTCACCACATCTTCGACCTAGGTGAAGTCAGAATGAGCCACATACTCACCACCTTGTTCATCATCTCAATTGCCATGGTCACCTTACCCGAGCAAAAGAAACATGCAGAAGTCAATGCCATATTGAAGAAACCATCGGCAGACCCCAGCGAACTCAGCAACTAATGACCGATCTACCTGCTCCAGTTCCTGGCCAAAGTAATAGAAAAAGCCATCAATCAACAACTCTCCTAAAATCTGGAACGGAACCTCCTACTCGACTCCTTCCAATCCATATTCTGCAGCAACCAAAGCACAGAGGCAGCCCTCATCATCCACATCCAAGCCCTACTCGACTGAGGAGATACTGTGGCTCTGATACTTGTAGACCTTTTGGCAGCCTTCGATATGGTCTCCCAACAGACACTCATCTCAAGTAGGGGTGGGAAGTAAATTCCGATCCTCTGGAGAGGTTCGCTGAGTTTTGCCCACTCTGTGCTCCTCTTGGAGTGTGGAGTTCTGAAAAAACTCTGCCAACCACTGCATGCAGAGTTATATCTCACGTGCAGCTCGCCAGCGTTACCTTGGCAAGCGCAAGTTTGAAAATCGAGTGCTAGACCGCCTCTCGGCGAAGGGGCGGTCATGGAAGGTTGCTACCACTCGCATTGAGAAAGCTGCCACTAGCGTTTAGAATGCTCCCGCTTACGTAGAAAATCTACTCAAGTGGCAGAAAGAAGCAGCACCCTCTGGTGCACCGTGTGGTGCCATTCGCCCTGATTCTACAGAGCGGGACAAGCTCCTGGCACTAAAAATGAGCACGAGCAGCAAAACGTCCCGAATTCCACCACTTTTGGTGAACTATGCGGAATCTCACTGAGTTTTTAGGTAACACTGTGGAATTCCACAGAGTGAAACTCCGTGAATTCCGCCCACCTCTAATCACAAGGCTACAGAGCATAGGCATCCAAGGAGCCGCTCTCAGATCGATCGCCTGTTTCCTCACCAGAAGAATGCAAAAAGTCCGCTTTCCCCTTTCACTTCTGAACCCAAGAAAATCATCTATGGAGTACCCCAAGGATACTCGCTCAGGCTCACCCTCTTCATCACTTATGTGACACCCCTGGCCAGCATTGCCAAAACCCAGAGACTTAACATCATATTCTACACTGACGAGACAACTCATCTTCTACCTTTCCGAAGACACCACCAACACCAAGACCAACTTCCACAACTGCATAACAGACGTCACCAACTGGATGAAGGACAACTGTCTGAAGCTCAACACTGACCAGACAGAGGTACTGGTTTTTGGAAACAAAAGCTTCCCATGGAACGCATCCTGGTGGCCCTCAGAACTCAGACCTACTCCGACACCCACTAACCACACTAAGAACCTAGGCATCACTCTGGACAACAAGTTAACCATGATGACTCAGGTCATCTCTGTCTCCTCCTCCTACTTCTTCATCCTCCGCATGCTTCATAAGATATTCAAATGACTACCCCAAAGCTCAAGACGCACCATCACCCAGGCCCTCCCCTTTAGCCAACTGGACCACAGCAACGCTCTTGATGCAGGTATCGCAGCTCACCTCCTCCAACGACTATAGATCATACAGAGCGCCGCAGCCAGATAACTCGTCCTGGATCTCTCTAGATGAACCAACATCACCCCCTACCTCAGGGAGCTCCACTGGCTCCCTGTACAGAAAAGATGCCAGTTCAAGCTCCTGACCCATGTTTCCAGGGCCCTACACAGCTGCGGACCTGCCTACTTGAACCACCGCCTGAACTTCCATCAGCCCACCAGACACCTCCCCTCCTCATCCCTTTCTGTAACCCCCGCCCCCTGCATCCGTCGTTAGCAGATGCAGAGGTTGATCCTTCTCCTACCTAGCAGCGAAGACATGGAACGAGCTACCTTTTCATCTACGGACCTCCCTATCTCGTCCAGAGTTCCAAAAGTCCCTGAAGATCTAGCTATTCAGCTAATCAAGTGGATCCTGCCAGCACCTGGATACTCTCACAGGTGACAAGAGGTGCTCGACCAATCTACTGATTTATTGATTGATTGACATGACACATTGCCGCTCATATTCATATTGGGCAATGGGTGCCGGCTTATATTATGGCTCTACCACACAGTTTCATCAGATGCCTGATGATCACCTTGCCGCACTAAGAACAAAGTGGGAAACTGTATTGGATAAACAGCTTAGGAACAAGGACTGGACTCCTGTCTTGGAACCCACTCAGAGGGTGTTAAGAAACACAGATTCAAATATACTCAATTCAACTATTTACTTACATATCTTACACTCCAAAGGTTAATTAATATGACTGGTACAGACAATTCGATATGCCCTAGATGTCAATTGCTTATTGCAGACTTCATACATATAGTTTGACTTGTCCAACAATCGCTCGCTTTTGGACAAAAGTGGTAGCTGAACTGGATACCCTGCTACACATGGACAACCTGCTCAGCATTGAGACATGTTTGCTGGGTCTGTATACCCGCCAGACAGTGAGGACGGGGGAAAATAGGTGCTTGGACATAGCGATTGTCTTGGCTAAAATAGCAATCGAAATGTACTGGTGTTTTCCAGAGGACCACCCGCATAATCCTTGGAAAAGCACAGTAGACAAATGAGTGAACTGCCCTAAGAAATGAAAAGCACAGAAGCACACGTAGGAAACCAATAGAGGAGCAGTGGGTGGAGCCAGCGTCTACTTTTGAAGTAGGGGGGTAGCCCTAATATGTGGGAGCCAGGGGAGGAAGAGAACGAGACCTAGCAAATGACTTCTGTAACGTGGACATTGTGTCCCAATATATTTTTAATACAATAACTTGAACAGTATGGTCGGGGAGGATCGAAAATCTGATGTGTAGACTGTACACCGGTGTTTGCTGTATGTTTTTATTTTCAGCAAAATTGAAGTTACAATGACCTTGATATACTGCGATGGTTTGACTTCTGTTCAGCGATGGAAGTAGGGAATCAGGAAACCATGTTAGAGCGGACCTACAATGAAACTGAACAAGGGACTAGAAACACACACTGCTGCAAATATCATGTATGCTTACTTTGTTTGATTGCATGTTTTATGCAAAAGTAATAAAAGCAAGCTTAAAAAAAGATTTTTGAAATGTAAACTATTAAAATGTTCACATAGATTCGCCGTGGCACATTTGCTAGTTCTCTTTTTTTGAGTGCCGTTTTCCACTGTTAATGCACACTATCACTTTCATTGTTTATTAACCTATCAATGACCCACGCAGTAAAGCGCGATGTTGACCTGGAAATGCTGCATGTGTTTCCTTTTTTTGTGCATATTTTGGCAGTTCCCGAAATTGTATTCTATCCCATCTGTTTCTTCTTTTATTGGACTGTCACTACTCAGATATTCAGGCATATTGGCTGTTGTTCCTTCTGATTGCGACTACCCAGAATATTTTTGCTTTGGAATCGTATCAATTTTGTTGGCTTGCCATTAACATTTGTTGAGGTGTGTGAGAAAGTGCCCTCTTTCTGCATGGTTGCCCCCACGTTTTGCTGAACTGCTGATGTACTTTGACTGAGTGTGCCCTGGGCTCCTGCCAATCAGGTACCCAGGGCCTATGTTCTTTCCCTAAAACTGCATTGAAGACCAAACCCAATTGACACTCTCTGGCCACAGGTCAGTCCCTGGTAAATGGTACCACAGGTACCCAGGGCACTGTGACCAGGGAAGGCCTCTAAGGACTGCAGCACTTATTGTGCCACCCTTAGTGGCCCTGTACCTTTACACTCACACACTGCCTTTGCAGGCTGCGTGTTTTGGTGCAGAACAAAGTAAAGAGTCGACATGGCACACATCCCTGTGTGCCATGCCTACAACTAACTGCCCTGGCATAGATCAGCCACCTCTCTAGCTGAGTGCACTATACCAGTGGTGAGGGTACAGGTGCATGAGCCCTGTACCCCTACGGTGTCTAAGCCAATTCTTAGACATTGTAAGTGCAGTGATGCCATTAAGAGTATATGGTGCTGGGAGTTTGTCATTACGAACTCCACAGTACCATAATGGCTTTACTGAAAACTGAGAAGTTTGGTATCAAACTTCTCAGCACATTAAACCCACACTGATGCCAGTGTGGGATTTAATGAAAAATGCACCCAGAGGGCATCTTAGAGATGCCCCCTGAAAAATGACCTAACACTAGTGTCCAGGCTGAGTGGCTGCTCCCCAGCTGCCACCACCAGACATGTTTCTGGACCCCTGGGTTGAGAGCCTGCTTCTCTCGGGGGTCTAAAACAATGCACATCCTGGGACGAGGTGCCAAGCCTCCTCCCCCAGGATGGGCAGGGTCCACAAAGGGGAAGCTTCAAAGGCTTGCCACCTTTGTGAGCTTCCCCAAGCCTTTTGCTGCTTCCAGCAACTGGTCACCACCGGTTCTGACCCCCACTTTGGGCGGGAGAACCGGCGGGAAAACCAAGTGAGGAAGGGAGGTGTGCCCACCTCTGCCAACCCCACCCCTCAGGTGGGGGAGGCAAGGTGAAGCACAACTTTCAGTTCCCGCCATCTTGCAGATGGGGGACCCAGCCAACCAGAGTGAGGCATATGCCCCCCTCCCACTGAATGGTGGCATAATAGGGGGTGTACCCACCCCAAGGAAGGATCCCATTGGTCCCAACCTTTTGCTTACCTGTAACGCCCCTAAATCTAGTATTTAAGGGCACCCCTGAACCTTGCCTCTTCAGACAAGCAACGACCAAGAAGAAAAGAAGAAGAAGGACCGAACAGCCGTGCCAAAGCTAAGAAGAGGAGGACGCCCACTGACTTGGCCCCAGCCCTTCCGACCTGTCCCCACCTCGAACCTGCAGAAGCGAAACTCCGGTGTGTCCTGCAGCCAGCAACCTCAAGAACCCTGAGGACCTGCCCTGCCTTCCGAGGACAAGACTTTGTCTCCCGTGAACACCAGATTTGTTTACCAACAGACTCCAGCTCCGGCGAAATTCACGAGTCTGCACCACTCTGCACCCGTCGCCCACAGCCTGAGTTCCAGTGGCCCAACACCACGAGGTGGTCTCCACGGCAATCTTGACCCGAGATCCAGTGATCCCTGACCTGCCTCAAGCCTCAAGCGTCCAGCCGACGCCTGCAGCCTAAATCCGGAGGGTCCCTCCAACTGCGACCAGGAGCTGATAAGAAGAACCGACCCTAAAAGACACCCCTGCACCCTACGCCCCACGGCCTTGGGTGGCCCAACTGACGGTGTCTAGCCAACTCCCAGCATCCCAACTTACCTCTCCAAGTGGTGGTCGTACACCCAGAAGACCTTCGTCCCGAGCCTGCAGTGTGCTTGCAAACCGGAGAATCCCCATTGAAAGTAACAGGGCACCCGACGACAAAACAGCACCCTGCACCCGGCCGCCCTAGTGTCGCTGAGGGTGTACATTTGGTGCTAACTTGAACCCCCATTTGCCCTGAGCTAAAGTCTAGGAGCTGTGCTCCCACCACCTTGTGGCCTGCTCGTAAGCAGCCACCAACTGGAGGCCCCCTATCCCCCATTGGATAACATTGGACCTCAGCACTCTGCACCCGGTCGCCCTAGTGCCGCTGAGGGTGTAACAAGAGTGGCCCTGTCGGATGGGGCCTTGCAGTGGCTCCTAGAGAGGGGGGTGCACGCCCCTCCCCATTTTTTACTTTTTGCTAGGACATGGGACTGAGTCCACAAGTCCTAAAATGTCCGCCGCCACATTTTTGTTGATGTGGTGGCAGCCAGTCAGAATTTATCTTTAGATCTGTTGGATCCTCCACGGTGTGATGATATAAACATAGATTTTGAACCATAATTTCTCAAAAACTACTTATTGGATTTACACCAAACTGCAAATTGTACACACACATACACACACACACACACACACATATATATTTGTTTCACTGAAAAAAATCAAAGGTTAAAGTGATGTTATAGTTGGGTGAATATGTCAGTGTTAACATAATGTTTTGCAGTCAAAAAACTACAGAAAATCACCAGAACTGGTACCCCTGAAATGCATTGCTTATGACCTCACATATTACATCACTCATGACATGTCCTAGGACATCATTTATGACATCACTGATGACATCTCCAAATTACATCATAGATGACATCACTGATGACATCACTAATGACATCATTCAATGAGTGTGTTTTTAATAGTTTACATAGTGCCAGGTAACTACCATATTACTTCTCTTCCTAATTTTGTACAGCCTGTATCCAATTAATGTGTGTATGAGTTTACAAAACGCATGTGCTCCTAATACATCATAGGTGTGTAGAGGTGTTGAACACGTTATAAATCTTTGTATTCAGGAGTAACTCTGTGTGGGTAACAGTTGACAACTGTGTTCAGAGTGTTCCATACATGTGTTTTGGTTCTTCAGAAAAAGTTTCCAACAGGGCAAAGATTCTATGTAGTAGATAGTAAGTATTGTAAGCAGCCTAGAGTACTTAGACAGAATTGTCCCAGCATGACAATTTCTGCATAAGATAGAAGCCTGTGTGCACCAAGTACTAACCTATGTACATGTTTTTAAGTTTCAAGTTTATTTATTTAAAGTGTATAGTTAATTAAAACCGTTGAACCAATAGGTAAACATGTATGATTTTAAAACAAAGGAAAAACATAAAAGAAGCACCTTATAGAATGTAAAGTGCAGCATTAGTATGAAACATAATAATCACAATTTGTCGAAGTAAAAGGATCCTTGGGTTTTTAACCCGTGGTCACTGCTGCCGCTACCATCTACCTCTGTTTGTTGGACTTCGGGCTGCTGCTCGCGCCCCTGCTGCCCTCGAGGCCACGGACGCCATACCCTGGTGGGACTCGCTGTACCAGGGTGCACTACATCACAACGCCCGCATTGGATGCAGCTGCCGCTGGGGGAGGCGTGGTGATCGCGCTATAAAGCGCTGCCTCGACCCCCGCGGCGCGGGACGCGCGCGGGCGAATCCCGGGCCAAGGGCGGGCCCGTCTGTGCCCGCCTGGGGCCGGAAGAGGCTGGGCCGGGCCTTTCCTCTTAGTAACCTGTTTGCAGTAGCAGGGGATCATTGAAACTTTGGTTTGGGATTGTGCCCTTTTATATATATATTTTTTTCTTTCATTTACATTTTTGGTGGACCGATTTGAGAAGCGTTTAGGTGTAGCACCATATTACGGGGGAAGTATTATTCAAACGGGACCTTTCTTGCTCCCTTGCTGTTGCACGGCAGGGGCTTGTAATGGTTTATTAGGCTGATATTGTTTTTTACATTCCAATTAGGGTATTAGGTGCTGTGTTGCTTTCTTTGCTTAAGACTTGGGGGATATATTGTTATTGTGTTATGGGGAGGCGGAGGATTCAAGAGAGTCAAGAAGGGACAAAAGCTGTAACCAGGGCTAATGTTACAACCATGGATGCTTTTTTATTGAGAGCTACTTCTGTTATTGACAAGGAGATCGAAATGGTGAATAGGCGTCTCTCTAGATCTCCCTCTAATGGCTTATCCTCCCTCCTGGCTGGTTCTATTAACCCCACAAGGGAAGGTGTTATGGAAACACCGAGTACACCTTTGCCCCCTTCCTGGGTACTAACCTAGAGTCTAATGTAGCTTCATCTCCTTTGCAAGAAATTCCTTGTGAGGTACCACATAGGCCACTTTCTCCCGCTGTAATTATTGAGAATAACAAGGATGGTGTTTCTACGCTAACAATAGGGACTGGCAGTATTAATAATTATAGGTCACTAGAAACACACTGTAATGTTGGCCCCTCGCAACAACCAAGGGTGGCTCAAAGGTCATGTGGGAGCATAAAAGAAATTTGAAGTCCATTGGGAGTCAAGCCAAAAAACTAAACCAACTGTATCCACCAAGTTAGTCCCTAAAATCTCGGTACCTGTACCACCAGTAGTAAATACAGTTCACCCGGCCATAATGGAAGCCTTTAAATCAACCATGAGTTGTATGCTGGATGCTAAGTTGAGCCCCATTTTGGATAAATTAAACCTTATAGAGAAAATTTTAGCAGAACAAAATAGGTTTGTTCTACCTGCTCAATCTATTCAATCTATGGCCCCGAACTTGTCTAGGGACAACATAATCCCAGGTATTATACCTACGCCTGGGTTAGCTCCAGTCCCTTGGCCTGTTAGTGGAACCCAGCCTCATGGTATAAATATGGCTCCCAAAGATCTAGGGGGTTGGCAAATGTCTCAAGTGAAAGACAGGCTCCTAACATTCATCCCCAGGGTTCGATTTCTCAAAGATCAGGAACACCAACGGAGGGGCACAGGGTCATCAGATAAATGCCACACAGAATTTAGCGGTCATCAATCTTCCACCCCAATCAACACCCCTCGTAATAATTTTGGGAAATGTCCCTCCACTTTTGCCAGGGTCCAATGAGGATTTTACTCAACTTAAAAACAAGGTTACTCATTGGCTGTCGAATAACACCTCTGTAGGTCCAATGGTGGAACGCAATATTATTATGGTGCGTCGTGTGGGTTGGTTAGGGAGCATGAGGAAACCCAGAGGGGGGGATTGTATTGTTGTGAATTTCAATAGATCTCTCCTTGTGGATAGAATTTTACAGGATGCTTATTTTGACCGTACACATTGCGATTCTGGTATCCAGGTTCTCCCGTTGGGTTTCTTCTACGAGGCTGACTATACAGGGCCCCCAAACACAAACATTTCTTGTGATAGGTGGTTTCATAGACCTCGTGAGGTTATGGGTGGAAGATATCCACAACCCCAAGGGGCCCAATCTCGATCGACTGTGTACCAGCCTGCTACTCGGTTAGCGCTATCCAACAGATTTTCAGTTTTATCAAGGTTGGATGAGCAAGACTGACTGAATAAGAACTTAGAGCCAGCTGGAGAGTTATCGCATCAACAGGGGTCCCCATGCATCTCTGTGCGAAATGTTGTGTCCTGCGCTGTGGAGTCGTCTGGGAGGACTAGCCCCCAGCAGCGGGTGCTTTCATCGACTGCACACCAAGGGATGATCGCAAGTGCAGACATTTATAATGTCCTGTCATGGAACATTGCAGGGTTGTTGGGAAAATTTCTGGATCCCGTATGGATGCAGTTCATCAGACAATTCTCTGTGATTTGTTTTCAGGAGACTTGGCTTGTGAACTGTAACCTGTTTTTGGAGGGATATAAAGCCTTCTTTGTCCCTGCGTCCCCGTCACCTTGTGGCAGAGGTAGGGGTGGTTTGGTGATTTACATATCGTTGGCTGTGACCTGTAGGATCCAGCAACTTCCTACTGCTAATAAGGACTTTCAAGTTATTGTTTTAAGGAGAGGAAATGACTGTATGGGCATTATTAATTTTTATAACGCACTAAGCGCGCTGGGGGAGTGCAAGATTGCCCAGCTAGGCTGCCTCATAAGACAGTCCTGCGGTTCTGTTGCACATAATCTTGTGGAGACCCCAAAATCAGATGTATGGCTGAGCTGGGATGTGCCAGGATGCGGGGATTCCATTTTGAGCATTCCGTTCAGGGGGATGCATTGAATGGTTTGCTTAATGAATTTGACTTGTTATCATCAATGTCTTTAGCTGACCCCCTTAGCACACAGTCCGTCCCTTCTTTTAAAGGATGTAGTGATGGTTCATTTATAGATTACATCTTGATCTCCACCGGCCTTCAGTTAAATTTTCGTGGGTTTACCATCATGGATAGCGTTTTTAGCGATCATAATCCTATCTGTGTCCACCTTGGAAGTAGGCTGTTGTTAACACAAGCTAGGGTGACATTCCCAGGCATGTTGAGACCTGTGGACGGTAGACGCTGCCTAAAATGGTCACAGATATCTCCAGACTCATTTTATGGCAAGGTACAAGTGTCTTGTGCAACCGACTTAGCTTCCTGTGTGTTATCTGGTTTCCACCCGGGGTGTCCTCAGGGCTTTTGATGTTATTATTTCTAAGATAGGGGCACTTTTAAGTGCCCTTCTCATAGGACGGTGCTATCTGACCCTAGATGGTTCGATCCACATTGTTCTAAGGCAGCGAGACATTTAAAAGATGCTTTAAAAGCTACCCCGACAAATCAATCTTTGATATGTGCCCGCCGTCGTGAGTATAAACGGGCATTGGCCATCCGTAAGGGCGAACTGAAGGAGGAAATGTGGAGGGACCTATTGGAGGCAAGCACTTTGGGGAATAGCGCAAGGTTTTGGGGCATTATTAACCGACCTTTATTTGAAAAGGCTAGGGATGGAGAAGTAGGCACTAACATATCTGAGGATGAATGGGTGTCTCATTTTAAATCTATTTTCAGATGCCCCATGGAGCCTCATCAATCCCAAGGTAGGGTTAACATCACTGCTCCAGTAATGTTTGAGGAGAAAGAGGTGGAGAAGGCCATTTTAGGGCTGACGTGCAATAAGGCCCCAGGCCCGGATGGCATCCCTCCAGACCTTTTTAAATTAAACCCATTTCTTTGGGCCCCGGTACTGATGGCTGTCCTTAACGCGGCGGCCAGGATCGGTTGCCCGGACTCCTGGGGCATCTCAACCATTGTGCCGGTATTCAAGAAGGGCGATCGTAATAGCACACTGTGTTATAGACCGATCTCCCTTCTTGACTCCGTGGTCAAGGTTGTGGGTGGGGTGTTACTGGGAAGATTATCCTCTTGGGCGGCAGAGAATGAGATCATCTCTGATATACAATACGGGTTCCGCCCAGGGCGTTCCACCTTGGCCCAATGCCTTAATTTATATTTGATCCTGGGAAAGTATACAATCTCCCGCCAAGGTACAATCTACATGGCCTTCATGGATCTTTCCTCTGCCTTTGATTGTGTCAATCGGGGGAAACTGTGGCAATCCATGAGGGCCATGGGGGTGGAGGATAACTTGGTTGACTTCCTGGAGTATTTGCACAGGGATACAAAGGCTAACATCAGATATGCCCAGGATCTCTGTGTATCTAGGGATTTTAAAATAGAGAGGGGGGTTCGGCAGGGGTGTATTCTGGCCCCCTTTTTATTTAATTTATATATTAATGATCTGGAAAAAACTTTGATAAAAACAGGGGTCGATTTCCCATATGTGGGGCAAAGAGGTCTGCCCGTCCTGCTATATGCGGATGATGCGGTCCTCGTTGCTAGGACGGCAAGGGGACTTCAGACATTGCTCGACACCTTTCGGAGCTTTATGGAAGCCCGTGATTTGGCAATTAATAATTCTAAATCCTATATCATGCAGGTCGGTATTCGCCCAAAGAAATCGTTCCCTTTTAAAGTGGGTAATGAGAAAGTACCAACGACTTCGATATTCTCTTACCTGGGTGTTTTAATAGATGACCGTTTGAATTGGGGGCCCTGATTCAGAGGAAAAAGGGGAGGTTATAAGGGCGAATGCGGCAATCTTCAACTTTGCAGCGAAGATGGGTAAGCGCCCAATTGCGGCAATGTTGAAAATATTTCAGGCCAAAAGTGTTGCTATAGCTAGCTATGGGAGCGAAATTTGGGGCTATGCAGCAACTGATGCTCTGCAGGTGGCGGAGAACACTTTCTTAAAACGTCTCCTAGGAGTGCCCACCGGAACATCAAATCTGGTGGTACATGAAGAATTGGGGTTGCCATTTTTATGTGATACCTTGGCCATGCGCCCCTTGCTGTTTTGGCTCAATTGTTGGTTAAATAAGGATCTAGTTCTCAATCATCAGATTTTAAGAGAAACTATGAGCCTTGTTTATATGTCACGCATTCCATGGTTAAAATATATTAAGGGTTGTTTTGAAGAGCTGGGGCGGCCGGACCTTTTTAAAGCCTGACTCTATTACCTTGAAGGATGTGGAATTTGTAAAGAAAACCTTTACTACTTTAAAAAAGCATGGTAGAGACGATCTAGAAATTGGGAAATCTAGCGTCCGTAAATATGTGATGCTTAAAACAATCCCATCCATTGAGCCTTATCTTTTGTGGCCATTGACGCCCCATGAGCGGTTTTTATTGATCAGGTTCCGATTGCATTATTTTCATTTGCTACTTGCTGTCCCAAAGGGAGCTGCAGAGGTCAGGTGTTAGCATCCTGTGGCTGCGACGGAGTGTCTCCTCAGGATTTGCTACACTTTATGTTTTTTGTAAATTTTATGAAGTACCTCGCAGATATTTTTTAACACCTCTTTTAAAGAAGTTGAACTTTACCCAGGTCCACCCAGCTCTTTTTACTTACAACTGTTGAAACTAGACTGTGTGACTTTTATAGTAGGCTTTCTGAAATCCTCTCTGAGATCTAGGATCTGTATGGAGAGTTAGTAAACTTTCAACGTTGGTAGGCACTCCCCATTACTACCCACATTGATGAAGTTTTGGCCTCTGGTGTTGTGGTTTCCCCCTATATTATTCCTTGTATTAGATGTATACACCTTTGTATTTTAGGGGACCATTTGTCTTAATATTATTGTTACGAATTGTATGTCTTAATTGTTATATGGAGCTGTGTAACTTTTATGGTTTTTATCCTAAAGCCGAATAAAGTATTTTTGAATTGAATTGAATTGATTAAAAAAAAGGATTCTTGATTTTAAATATGATTTTAAATTAAAAAGTGTTTTGTGGTATAGTCGCTCTATAAAAAAAGTGTACATTTATACTGTTGTGCCTGAGCCATCCCACTCCCTCCAGGCCACCGGGTATTCAGCTGAGGCAGGCCCAAATTTAGAATTTCAGTTCTGAGTCTGCTAATGCATGGGGGCCTGTCACTGATCATTTCGGAATGAGCAACAGCAAATAGTCCTCAGTGACAGGCACCCCTGGACTCCTGTAGTCGAGTATCATTGGCGGACAAAGTGCATTGAATGATGGTGCTGAACTGTCCTCGATGTGCAAAGGTATAATAATGCAGTGCTCTTTGACTATACATTTACAAAGAGAGATCAGGACTCTTTATCCAGTCAGGACCTATAATAGTTTTCAGCTGTCGAGTTTCACTATTTTCCGCTCAACCCTTGCCAGATATTTCACTAATCTACAGCTCAACTGTATGTCTGAAGAATTGAACCAGGCTATAACAGTCTGTTGATAGTGGCGTAAACACCTGATGTTGAACACTAGTTTTAATATGATTTTTCAATCCTCCAGTGTTGATTTGCTTAAGCAGATTTGATGTACCATGGTTTCTGGTCCTTGGCTGCATTGCCGGTGTAGCTCCGTGCCGTTGGTACGTTGCCACGGTGGCAGGTGTAAAAGCAAGGGCAGATACTCCAGTTAATATTTCAAAAAGCTTCTTTTGATATGAGCGCCAGAGTCAGATTCTAGGTACGGTTGCGGTGTCAGAGCTTTATAGCCAGCTATTGTTAGCCAGGCGTCTCGACATTTCGAAAATGCCTCTCTCTCTGGCAGCAGTGCAACCCATTTTATTGTTTTATTGACCGTACTGTTGAATTGAGAGTATCTGGCTGTTGAGTCCCATAGTAGGTTCAGGTACAAGAGACTTTAAAGATGAGATGAGGTAGTTCCTGGCAGAGGAGATGTCCCTTGTTGCGATTTCCTTCCATAGGCGTGTGTTTGTGACAGCGTTTTTTAGGTCTCGCCTACGCAGCGCGCATGCGCTGCATAGGAGAGACCTTTAGCGATCGGCACAGCTTTCGGGGCAAAAACGTGCACGCGTTGCATTGCTTGCAATGGCAACGCGTGCACGTCTGGCGATTCCCTTGCGGGAGCGCGCGGCGCCATATGGTGGTGCCGTATGGTCGCAATCATCGCGCCTTGCTGCACGCTCCCGCAAGGGAATCGTGCAGGCCCCCTCCCCCTGCTGCCGCGCGAGGCGCGCGCTTGTGCTGGTTATTATCTCCTCGGTGCACACAAAGCCTGGGATCAGCACGTCCCGGCCCCTGAGCCCCCCTGTCACCGCGTTCATGTGACCAGTGCCTCCCAGCAACACGCAGACATTTCCCATCCAGGCTCCACGCGCAGCTAGTAATCATTTTAATTATCTCCTCGGTGCACACAAAGCCTCGCTGATTGCTCTTTTGAATTTGTTAATGAACCTGTATACGCAGTCATAGCAGTGCTTGTTTTGAGAGGCGGGAAGGCAAGGGAGTTCGCTTCTCTTGGTGAGTGAGGCGCTTCGAAAGAGGTGGATGTTTCAACACACATCTTATCAAGCCTCCGACCCCGAGGGCTGCACGAGGCGCTTTATTTTGGGCAGGTCGGTGTGGTATTCTCACTCCCTCCTCTTTTCTCGGACGAATCGGGCATTTTGTTCTTAGGAGAGGTAATGGGGTCTCGCATCTCCTCGAGGCGTTGCATTTTGCATTTGATACTCGATTCCTGTTCGTGGGACTGTGGAGTTTTTCGCCTTTACGTTCTTAGGCTTGCAGGAACGGAGCGTTTGTTTGAGAGACTGGTATGAGATCCCACTTTTCCTAAAAATATCGATCCCCAAGGAGGTTAGTGTTACTTCCTACGGACAGTAGGATGTCGAGCCCCTCCTCCTCCTGTTTTCTACCAAAGAGAGCACTGCACCAGGAAACCGTTGGGAAGCGACAGTTCTTTCTCTCCTTCGAGCGATGGTACAAAAGCTTATCACAATATGGGAAAATATGTTGTCTGTTATTACCCTGGTGTACATTACCCACTTCTATTTAAGTATATAGTGGCACAGGAAATACACTCAAACCACAAACTGTGTTACTATACAACAAGGAAAGAGCGCCCATATATATTAACTGTAACGCTCTGATCCTTATGTAAAGCGCTCTGATACCTCCGGGTCTAGCCAGCGCTATATAAAACTTCACAAATAAATAAATAAAAATAAAATAAATAAATATTATTAGTAATTCACGGTGTAGCTCTACATGGATGCAGCGCAACACAGCGGAAAACGAGCCAACCAGAGCAATGTATTTTTTTTTTTTAACTGTGGACCCCCTCCCCAGCCAGCCAATGTATTTTCTTTAATGTTACATATTTATCCCTTGTTTTTTTTTGAGGCCGCAAAATTTTGCAAAAAGACCACAAAAACTGGGGGTTAAATGTAGTCTTGCTTTCTATGTGTTAAACTGGAGTGGTAAGTGACTCGCCATCATGAGCGCTGCCAAGTCGTGCTGTTCTTAGCATAATGGGTGCCACTCACTGTGCTGGGATTCTTTATAACCACCGAAGCATGTCTTACCTGAAACTCCTCCTTGCGTGTGCCGCGGCTGCTGTGACCTTCCTCTTCTATGGTGTTCAACGTAAAGTTGCCGGTGTGTGTTAGCACAGGTCGTTTAACCAGTGGAAAATGGTTGGTTGATCTGGTTCCGCACATTGGATTTTTACAGTCATTAATACTGAGAATGCGACCCTCATGACACTGTAACCCCCCCCCCCCCCGGCTTGTGTTGTACGTACCGGGAGTGATTAATGTGCCAAGTGATTTTCCAACGCTGTCATTGCATCACATCTCCAGCGCCCCATGCATACAGGTCAAACATTAGGCTGCAGTCTGTCACACTTGGAAATGGGTTCATGCGCTTGTCGGCCATAATGCTTCTCATTGTATTTGTTGATGTTCCTTAACTATAACAGTGCATGGTGCTTTCTTGCCAGTGGGTTGCAGCAGGTCATTTAACGTGCTTAGCGTTTATAAATAAGCAATTGTAAGTGCAAAGCAGAAGAATGAGTCTTCCTTTCATTGGAAGTAATAAACCAGCTGCACGTGTTGTCAGGGTTTTTTTCTTAAAATATGTATTTTGACATCCACATAATACATTGAAAACAGTAAGCAAATGTGGCTTGACGAGCATTTGCAATGCAATAGGTCTCGCATTTACGAAAGTTTAAGCTATTGGCATTTTAACTGACAATGCGTTTTATTTATGTTTCAAACACCAAAACATAAAGAAAAAGCATTTTCATTTACAATGCCAATAGCTCAAACTCGCGTAAATGCGAGACCTATTGCATTGCAAATGCTTGTTTTAGTTTGTAGCAGCATTTAATAAATGCAAAGGTTTGTTTTGTGAGGCCAAACCCCAGTCTCAGTTGGGCAGCTGAGATGTTTTGAGGTAGGTGGAATACTGGCATGAAGACCCTCGCTACAATCTTGTCCACATAAAGGGCATCTCTGCCCTGTAAGGCCTAGCTGTCATAGATTAGGTCGGGACCAGTTTGGCCAGCATTGTCTGCAGAAGGGGTGTGTATGTTGGTCCAGCGATTCCTGCTGTTAGGTGAAGAAAGGCCGCTAGAAGGGAATTGGCTTTCAGTCACATGTTCTCCTTGTGCTGTTTAAAAGATCCAATTCTGTCAAACAGCAGCCCCAAGTATTTGCATTGGATTGTTAAATCAATTGTTATTGTTTCAAGTGCCAGGACATTAAGCTAGTAGCTGACTCACCTATGACCATGATTTTAGTTTTTTTAATATTCATTTCTATGGAATTTGTCTCGGAGTAGACTGCCGTGGCATTCAGGAGACTTTGGAGACCAATTTTTGTGTGGCTGATCAGGACTAGATCATCGGTGTACATCAGACTTGGCAGATGGAAGCTTCCTACCTTTAGGGCATGCAAATTAACCTGATCTAAAATTGGTGGAAGACCCACCAGGAAGAGATTGGAAAGTGTGGGAGCAAGCAAGCACCCCTGCCTTAGACCCTAATACATTTGAATCTCCCTCTACAATTGGGAGCCATCCCCCTGTTTTATTCTAAGAAAAGTATCAGGATGAAGGAGGATCAGAGCCTGCAGCAGGGGTGGGGGGGGGATGTTCCAGATGGCTTGCTTCTATCAGAGCTTTTTCCGATCGACTCGATCAAATTCTTTGTAATCAGTAAAGCAAAGGAAGAGAGGACAGCGATTGTTCTTGTGTTAGCTAAGTAACAAGGATAGAGCTCATTTATTGGTTAGTGTCCCCATACCCTTAGTAAATCCAGTTTGATTGAAGGGGATTATTTGCTTTTCTGTGGCCCATGAAGTTCGGTCCTCAAATAGGCAGCCAGCAAAATACTTTGACTGCATGTCAAGAAGTACTATTAGCTGATAGTTGGCGGGATCAGAGCTCGAGCCCTTCCAAGCCCTTCCAAGAGGCGGGTATGCAGTTAGTTGTTATAATGCTATACAAAACTGGCTTCAAGCTCTTTGCCCAGATGACTTTGTCCTCTTTGAAGCCAACCATAGGGAAGCCGTTTGGTCCTGGTGCCCCTAAACGGCAGCCCTTCATAATTTGCTTTTCAATTGTAGTAGCTTGCAGCCTCAGGGAGATAGAATCGCTGTAATCACTTTCAGGTTCGGAAGACCTCCATTGAGTCCCACCTGGTGCAGTAGACAGGCCTTTTGGGTGAGATTTTGTACTGCTAGGACTTGGTGCACCGGAAGGTAGTCTGCATTTGGTGCTGTTCTGTGCCAAATGATTGGACAGAAAGTCATACCAGTGCTCTTCCTGGATATTTACAATTGTCACGGAATTTGAGAGGCCATTTAGACTGTTAACAGCTTTCCAAAGGCTGTCATGTCTGTTGGATTTTATGTCATTTAGTAACCTGACCCAGAGTTTGTCGTTCCCCTCTCTCCTTAGGTCCCACCTGTGCTTTCTGTAAGCTGTTCTTGCTTTCACTACTGCAGCTTTTGGGACTTGGTCAGTTGGTATTTTGGAATGTGCTGAGGGACTGATTGACAGTGCATTTTAGGGCTTTTAGTTTGTTGCAAGCTGTCATCTTTGTCCTCCGAGACTGCTTCCTGGAGCTGGATACTAGCACAGCATGTTGATCAGCCAATCGCCTGGTAAACTGGGCCCAGGTGGTTTAATCAGCATCTCCTTCAGCCATATGTGCAAGGAGTGATCCTTTTGCTAGGTCAGGAAGATTGAGTGCTGAACTAGTTGACCCTTTTATTGTTTTGTTGACGGTGTAGGGAGAGCCATGGGTTGCTTTAACAGGGACATGACCTGCAAAATAGATGGCTCGGTTCAATTTCTGCGGTAGATGGTTGCTTTCCCCTCTAGCTGGTACTCGGAAGCTGTCAAAAAGATGGAACAATGAGACTGAGAGTACTGTAAAGTTTATTATAGAGCTGCTTATATGATTGTGAAAGGTAGCTGCTGGTGGGTTGTCTTAAGGAAACCGGCATTGACTGCCCTAAGATAAAGATACTCTAGTTCGTTAATTAGCTCATTGCCTTTTTTATTTAACTTGAAGGAGTGGGATCGACTCTGGCCTGGAATCACCCAGTATGCATTCTGGGCTGATGAGTCTCATCTTCTTGTGGCAAGTCAATCAGGTTCCTGTTAAAATCACCTGAGAGAACTATTTCCATGAGAGACTTTCCTTCCAGGAGTTCACTGCTCCCGGTTTTCAAATGTTCTGTGACTATATGTTAAGCGTTTGCTTTTGGTGGTATGTATATATTTATTAGTGCCAGGAGGATCATGCTTGTACCCCAGTTGAAGGTGGTTTGAATGATTTGCAGAACAGGGCATGCAGCTGGTTTTGATATACAGTCTTCTTTTAATGCTGCAGGTATGTACATCGCCAATTTCCCACTGTGACGGCCGTAGGACGACTCCTATGTTGCTGGTGTAGAAAAATGTATGTAGCCTGTAATAGTTGGCGGATCCTCTGCCTAGGTTTCCTGTAACATGATCATATGAAATTATTTTAGATATTAGACCATCTCACAATCATCTAATTTGTCTAGCAGGGCATTAATGTTTCATGAACACATCCTCAGGTATCCTGTTTGAGCTGGAATGGATTTACCCTCGGTCCAATTCATTGCTAGTTCTGGGTTTGTTCAACGCTCCATGGTCATTCACCAGTGGCTTTTTGTCTTCCTGGGCTAATGGAAGTTCTGGGTCTTGGACTTTCCTTGGGTGCATGCTAAGAGCGGCCCTTAGGAATGAATATATATATCTGCTTTGGGGCACTGGATGTGTCTTAACCCTTTGCCTCAGTTTCTAGAGTATGGGGGTAAGCTGGCTCACTGAAGGGGGTCACATGTATCCCCCAACTTTTAGGACCTTGGCTGTTGCCAGAACCTTCTTGGCTGCTTCAGTTGACATCCAGGAGACCTTAGATGTCTTGTTGGGCTGCCCTTGTTTGGATGCAATAAATTCTACTGAAGCAATATCCTTGTACCAGAGGCCGATTGTTTCCGGAATTAGGCTAAGAAGACAGAGGATTTTACCTCAGTTCAACATGTCAAAGTTCCCTCTTGATTGATAGTCTGGATGCAGAAGTGTCACCAGACTAGTGCTTGTTCCTTGTGGCAGAGGCTTTGGGGGAGGGAGCGCATTCCATACTCCCTGCTCCCACACTGGATTGAACTTCACCCTAAGCAAGCTTGCATCATTTCGGAACATATGCTCTGAGTGGTATAGTTGGCAGTGCTGGATCGTTTTCATTTGTTTGTCCAGGTAGAGTAGGCCAGACGGGCAGTTGATGCTTCACAGTGTATCCTGAATTTGTGTTTTTGTAGAGTTAGAAAAGTTTCAGAGGGCCTTAGATGTGGCTACCGCCATATTGGCTGTGGTTACTGTTGGTTGATACGTGTTGTTGTCTTTACTATAAGGCAGATTGGTCTTAAAGTCAGTGGATACACTAGTATCTCTTTGCTTTTGACTTGGGGAGAGGGTTCTCTTTTCCTCATGGCTTCCTGCGGTACGGGCTTATTGAGCTTAGGTGGAGTGTCTAACCGCAGCCCCCAACACCAGAGCTGTGGGCTCAGCAGCATGTTTGTGCCCAGTCCCAACCAGAGTTATGGGGGCTTTATTGTGTTTAGTGACTCCTGGGAGCTGGTCTAGGTCACTGTCTTCCTCAGCATCTCTGCATCTGCGAAGAGGGGGTTTTGAGTTTTTTGAAAATTGAGTAAATGCTGCCCTCAACTACTGCTGAGTTCTTGTTCCAAGTCTTACAGTGATTTTTCCTTCAGAGTTAACCTGGTTGTTTGTCGGGTGTCTTGATGATTTCCCTTTTGGTTTTCCTTCCCCCAGCCTACTGTTCCTCATGGCTTCTGAGCTTGCGCTTCCTGGTGGGAGTTAATGTGAAGACATTGCCACAATGCTCGTGGCTGGGACTCTGGGGCTCAGGATTGTCTGTGGTGTGATGGTAATGGTATTCTGGCCTTCGTTTTAAATGCATGCGCACATACCTCTTTTCTGGCTTCAGAACCAAATGCACATATGCTTGATTAGCTTCAGAAGATGGGCTATCTGCAAAGTTTTCACCACAGTATGAAGGCTGCAGGTTGTATGACCTTTGGCACCTTCAGACCTAGAGTATTTTTAGTGAACAGTGTGTCTTTGGAGAGGTTTTACATGGAGTGAACATGGTTCTTAGTAGATACTTTCGAATACTCTGTGGTGTATTTCTCATGAGAGTTTCACTGTCTGCAAACAATGTGGTATAGACTAAACTCTCTCCATAGCGTAAACACTGTTTTCAATACCCAGTTTTCTACTCATGCCAGCTTCATATCTCATGAGAGATTCAGTAAATGTGAAGGGTTTGGTACAGGCCAAAGGCTGCCCTTAGAAGGGCATTAGTTATATAACAGGCCGTATGTGTCTGGAGGAATTTGGGTTTCTCTGAACAGTAGTGCACAGATTTAATACTATATGCAGTAGAGCTTCCCTGTCTATGTTTAGTCGATTGTCAACATCAGCTCAGCTCCACATGAAATATATGGTATAGGGTCAATGTTGCACATAACAAAAGCTTGTTTCACCTAGGGTTGGATGTGTAATGGCATTAATGATGCTTCTTATAATTCTGATCTATTCTGCGCTTACTGTCATACCTCTAATGCCATACTCGTTTATAGAGTAATATGTTGAAAAGAAGCTTGGATGATGTCATCAGTGATTTCATTAATAATGTAATTTAAGATGTCATCAGTGATGTCAGAAATGATATTATAGAACGTGTTATGAGTGATGTAATATGTGAGGTCATAAGCAGTACATGGCGGGGGTGCAAGCTATAGCTGTAACGCTTTTAGAGCATTCCACCCACAGAGGGTAGAATATTCTAAATCAAAAAGGACATGCAGAAAAACAAACATTGGAATGGAGAAGCACAAGGCTTATGCCATCTATTATAATCTGTGAGCGACTTCATTCTGTTCAATGGCGCTCTTAACATTCCAATGCTCGAATTGTATTTCAATCTAGAATTACAAGTGAGTAAACATACGATTCACTAGTGACTTCAGATTTAAGTTTTATTAGAATAAAGTAATTTGAGGGTATAGACTAGTAGGCAATGGCAATATATAGTCACACAAAACACAAATAACATATAATGTTGTTTTTCTTTTAACCAGAATAGGCAGATCTGAAAAGAGCCTTTTTTGTGTTTTGCACCCGTATTATGATTTTTTTGGAGCATTTGTTTTTTAGACTGAAAAATAGAAGTAAAGAGTTTTCAGAAAAATTAGAAATTCTGGACTAGGAGAAAAACTATATGCATAGGAGGGCATTTATGGTCCTGTGCCAACTTGTCATGGACTGCTGCACTTAGTTCTGATGAGAAAATGAGTGTTTTACAAAGACACCAGAATAGTGCCTTATTTAAATAGGCTGGGTTGGTATTGGCCTGTCTTGTCACAACCTCAGATGGTGCCGGTTGGCCTGCCAGAAGAGATGTAGAGGCACCTGATAAGAAATCTAGCTCTGTGCTCCTCTGCATCTCTGCACAAGATAGACATTGTGGATGCATTGCCTTTAGGTGGCGCAACATTCCTGTTGTTCCCATACTGTACTGTTTTCTAGTGCCCTTACTAAACTCCTTCTGACATAGTTTGCATTTTACATGTTTTGCACATCTTATTCCCACGCAGTGCCATTTTGAAAAATTGCTACACAATCGACTTCTAGGGTGGTTTAGGAAGTTCAGGTGGTCCAGTTTCTCTCTGTTCATCACTGTCATAGGAAGACATCTCATCACCAAGTTCAACAATAATATACGGGAAGATCCTCCCAGGGCTATGTAGATGTTCCACATCAAATAGCTGATTCTAAATGAGACTTGTAAGGTGATCACTCCCTTCAATAATGTATGGCATTAGTATTAACCAATTAAATCTCTTTTTATGGATGTGTCTTTACTCTTGCACAAGTCTCGCGAGACACTCGTAAGATCGTACAGTCATACATTTTGTTTTATGCTGTTCTATGCACTTGTGATTTTTGTATGGAATTAATGTTTAATACAAATGTTGAATAAGGGTGTCATTTAAGTTTTTATATTTGTATTTATTTTATTACAATTTGTCAGTCCGAGGGGCAGAACTTCCTGCTTTGCTCTTACGTATGGTTCACAAGACCAAATATTGGAAATTCAGTCAACAATAGTATCTTATATTAATTCTGACGGAACTCAAATCCTACAAGTTTTTTAAAGTGACAGAAATTAACTATACATGACAACTCTAAAAACATATGATAATGTTTTCTAAGTTTTTGCAATCCTGCAGGACACCCACGAACTGCTCGCAAGAAGACTGTGAGAGCAAAGACACACCCATCAAAGACATAATAATTGGTAAATATCAATGTTGTTAGTTGCAAAAGAAAGTATCAACCCGTTCCCCTCTTTTTTGTTTTTGCTTTGCTGTGGACAGAGCTCATGAGAATTTCTCCATCCATCTAGTGTTTTGTATAGTGTATTTTGGTAAAACTTTCCTCTTTGGACACAGATGCGGAGGTTGCTGGACCAAGTACTGCACCAAAGGATCCCAAACCAATCAAGTGATCCCATATTTGGGATTTCTTTGAGATACCAGAAGGTGCCAAAAAGGTATCTTGCAAATAGTTACCTGCAAACTCTGCAGAAAAATGTTTTCTATAGGGACCAGACTCCGCTATAGGTTTGGAACAACTGGCATGAGGTGCCGGTTAAAATCTATGTATCTAGAACGCCTTGCGAATGCAGAGATACAAAGAGCTGCTGGGGATGCATCCTCCTCTAGTGCTGTTCACTCAACACACGTAGGGCAACAAGCACCTCCGCAGGTACAAACACAAGAAAGGCAATGTAATGCAGCAGATGCTAACAAACGTTTACACTGCCAGTTATGTGGCACAGTTATTTATGTTTCTGAGCTGTGCAGCAGTGCTTGTGACAAACCTGTGCAGGAGCACAAATGCCCACCTGAAAAGTATTTTTCTGTCCAAGTTCTTTTTCCAGTTTTTTGAAAAACCGGTATGTTTTAGTTCTTTCCCCTTAAAAACACAAAAAACCAGCAAAATGTAAAAAAAATCCAAATAAAGTTTAACATTTAAAAAAGGCTATTTTAATAGCTACCCTCAAATATCATTATCTACCGTGTTTATATTATAACCTCTCCTTTTTGTAAAAAAAAAAAAGAATGTCTCCTGAAAGACTCCTGCTGGAGGTGGAGGACCTAAACAACACTACATTCTATTTTTTCCAAACTCCTCTCAACATTCTCATGATATTACATATTATACTATTTAGTATTATCTTACTTTACATATATAATAATTATTTCTTCAGTGATTTCAATGCAAACTTTCTGTAACAATTTCACTATAGTGTCTGCAGTATAGCAATTTAATTCTTGCATTATGCATGAACAATTCTCCTCAAGGTCACAGATGTACATAGTAGAAGAGTATGGGTAAAGAATACCTCTGTATTGTGATTCCTGCACATGATGAAAATCCGTGTATACTTGGGCGAGGGGAGAAACTCACCTTTCCACTTAGAAGTCTTTTGTTGTTTCAGTGATCTATATACTAGACTGTAGTTAGAGACTATACTCACAATGAAGAGCTTTGTCTTCTAGGTTTAGAATCCATATCAAGTGGTGGAGAAAGGCAAATAGCTTTGGTGACTGTCGCTTTATTGAATTTCAAATGTTTTTAGTAGGGTGCAGACAGCAACTGCCATCTATGCTAAGATTAAACTAGAAGATAACAGCTCTGCATAGTAGGATATGATTAAAAACTGCTATCATCATCAAAATATCTCTCCATAGAATTTAAGCTCCATAGTAGAGTGTTAAAACACATTTGTCTTTCCATTGAGACTTCCACACAGATTGATGGGTGTGGATAATACAGTATGGGAACGCACAGTTCTCTCCATTTAGATCTCTGTCTTCAATGAACCATCTACATCAAGGGTCTCCAACCTTTTCTGTAGTGAGAGCTACTTCTGATCAGTGAAAATCCTCTTGAGCTACTGAAGGCTAAACAACTCATGAATTGTTACCAGACGCCCCCATGCCCACCTTAATTGACTTTAAGCCTAATATCCAAAGAGCCAGATACTATGGTTTGAAAGAAATACTTTGACTAGGGGCACTATTACAGGGCTGCCATGTGTGCCAGTGAGAGCGTGGTCCTTGGGGATGCATGAACATTTGTGCGTATGAATGGAATACATGTGTACAGGTGACTGATGGACTATATCAAATGTATTTGTGGCACAGGACATACCTTTCATCATATGCGCACTGTTACATGTATAACACAAACATACAAACATTTTTCTTAAATGGGAGAAATTTAAAGTGCAGAAAAATGTTGTGCAAAAATGTTCAGAATTTGGAATCTTTTTTTGCAAACACATAGAGATGATGGACGGAGTGCTGTAACTTTTCAAACACTCACCCCCAGTCACAGATCTGGGTTGAATCCATCACCGTCCTTTAGCTCACTTCGCCACCTCAGTTCAGAACCAGCTATATGCAAATCAGTCTTGACCCTGTGCCTCATGGGAACAGTCCAGCCCGAACTGCCAAGCCAGGTCTTCCCTGAACCGGAAACAAGCATCTTGGGACCGGTTTCGGGGTAACACCCCTCTTCAGCCAGGCTAGCTTGAATCCAGTGGCAAAGTGAGCAAGGGACCCACGTCTGGGCATACCCTGCCAACTTAGGGCGAACAAAGCAAACACAAAGAGATGATGGACGGAGTGCTGAAACTTTTCAAACACTCACCCCCAGTCACAGATCTGGGTTGAACCCATCACCGTTCTTTAGCTCACTTCGCCACCTCAGTTCAGAACCAGCTAGATGCAAATCAGTCATGACCCTGTGCCTCATGGGAACAGTCCAGCCCGAACTGCCAAGCCAGGTCTTCCCTGAACCGGAAACAAGCATCCTGGGACCGGTTTCGGGGTAACACCCCTCTTCAGCCAGGCTAGCTTGAATCCAGTGGCAAAGTGAGCAAGGGACCCACGTCTGGGCATACCCTGCCAACTTAGGGCAAACAAATCAAACACAAAGAGATGATGGACGGAGTGCTAAAACTTTTCAAACACTCACCCCCAGTCACAGATCTGGGTTGAATCCATCACCGTTCTTTAGCTCACTTCGCCACCTCAGTTCAGAACCAGCTATATGCAAATCAGTCTTGACCCTGTGCCTCATGGGAACAGTCCAGCCCGAACTGCCAAGCCAGGTCTTCCCTGAACCGGAAACAAGCATCCTGGGACCGGTTTCGGGGTAACACCCCTCTTCAGCCAGGCTAGCTTGAATCCAGTGGCAAAGTGAGCAAGGGACCCACGTCTGTGCATACCCTGCCAACTTAGGGCGAACAAATCAAACACAAAGAGATGATGGACGGAGTGCTGAAACTTTTCAAACTCACCCCCAGTCTTTTTTTGCACCTTAGTTAACTTTGTTTATATGGATTGCCTAAAATTCATAATTTAAATTTTCTCCCATTTACTAGTGTCACATGTACAAACAACAGGCATCTTGCTTCCGGTGGCTGTAGACATGTTACCATATTTATAACAAACAAATACATTTGTTTAAATGGTAGGAATTTTAAGTGAAGAAACATGCTTTGTAAAACCTAATTGGCTCAATTAAAATTGGAGAAAGACTTTAAGACTTATGGCCACATGCATCAAGCTTTTTTCCGGTCGCAAACGTTTGCGACGGGAACAAGACCTTTTCTGATGCATGAACCAATTTCCATTTGCAAATTAGGTAATCGCAATTTTTTGCGATTACCTAAATTGCAAATGCATTTAGGGAATCGCAATTTGCGATTCCCTAGAGGCGATGCATCAAGCCTTTCCTAAATGCAAACTGTGCATTTAGGAAACGCTAATTACCATCAACTTCAAGTTGATGGTCATTTGCTCATTCTTTGAAAAATGCACAAAAGTGCATTTTTCAAAGTGACATGTGTCGTACACACATGCTCTTAGGGCATGTGTGTGCGCCACATGTGCACACTTACCTTTTTATGGGGGTGCATCAGGGGGGCCTTAGGCCCCCTGGCACCCTTGGAATTGCATTCGCAATTTGCGATTACCAATTTGGTAATCGCAATTTGCGAATGCATTGCCATTCATTCCTATGGGCCTATAGGCCCATAGGAATGAATGGTGTAACATTACCTAATAGCGATTCGCAATTTGTGAATCGCTAATAGGTAATGTTAAGGAATCGCAATTTATTTTGCAATTCCTACATGCATAAGGATTTGCGATTCCCAAATAGCGATTCCTTAAAAATCGCTATTTAGGAATCGCAAATCCAAATGTTGATGCATGTGGCAGATTATGTTTTATAGAAAAATGTTTCTTCACTTTAAAGTTATCCCATTTTTTAAAAAAAGACTATTTTTTAGTTATAAATACGTCACAGTGTCTACTGGCCACTGGGATCAAAAGGCCTGCTGTTTGTAAATGTGACACTTTGAAATGGGAGAAAATTGAAATGAAGAGTTAATCATTAAGGTGAATTTTCATTTTCGTTTTTTCCTACTGAAAAGCATTCAAAACATAATGTTGTTCTCACACTCCAATATTGAGTCAAAAACAGGCCTGGGCGTAGTTCGCCGAGTTTTGCTACGTGGAACTCCGCATAGTTACAAAAAAACTCCGCGAAGTTCCGTGAGTGGCGGAGTGCAGTGCGAACTGCAGTTTGTGCTGGGATTCCTGCCGCTCGGGTAGAACTTCTACCGTTCGCGATCGTGAACTTACCGTTCGCGATCGCGAGCGGGGAAAAAACTCTGCTGCACATCGCGAAGCGGAGTTTTCTGCACTCCGCGAGCTCTGCGGAGTGCAGAAAACTCCGCAAACTCCGCGAACGGAGCAAGGTTCACCACCCAGGCCTAGTCAAAAAGGACTTTTGTTTAAGAGTTAAATACTTCAGTGCTTCAGTTCTTCACTTCTGTGTCCCAGCCTGGCCCATAAATTTGACTGAGCACTGCTCATTATCAGGCTCTGCTATCTGCAGCCTGATGATAATAATGTAAAGTAAACACCGCCTTCCCTTTACTTTAAAAGAAAAATATGCCCCTGTGTTTATTTAAAAATTAACTCCTGGTGAGCTATTCTGCAGGTATCTGGGAGCTACTGGTAGCTCGCTATCTACAGGTTGGAGACACCTGATCTACTTACTAAAGTGTGAAAAAGATGTATCCTATGAACTGAAACATGTTCCCTGGGTGATGACTGTGCATTGCAGGGTGGGTGGAATTATTAATATTTCTCCTAAAATCAGACCCTATGGCACTGGTTGTGCGTAAAATGTTATTGTGAGGAAATTATAGCTCTGTAACACCTCTCCACAAAGTAAGGGATGTGTGCAGTAACTTATAGGAAAGGAGTGGCCTCTCCGCTGATGCCTGTCTCTCTCATGATATGTGTGTGTAGTGGTGTCTAGGAGTTACTGCCTGCTAACAGTACACCACACTGTAATACGTGAGTGTAGTAGGGTTTGAAATTTTGTTAACCTCACTGCTGAGATGTCTCCCCAAGAAATGAGGTTACTTTTGTAAGCTATAAGGAGAGAGGGAACTGTTGACTGATATCCTAGCAGAAGCTAACAATAATGCATCACATTGTATGGGGAGAGACTGGCATTTCTGATGACAACTCTGTCTTAGATAAGAATTGTCTGTACTAGACTGAAATGAGTGACTGTCTTCTCTGGTCACATGTCTTTGCTCAACACTTCATATACATTTGCAGCATGTGGGAAAGCACTATCTTCTTCACTTATACTTCTATTTTGACTGACAATTGTGTATACCAGTGCATAGGTAGAGACTACCTCCTCTGTCAACAACTCTCCCCAGTGTGACAGACATGAATAGTAGGAGAGAGACTGTTCTGCTGTTCACACCTCACTCCAGTGTGATACATGTCCACAGGACAGTGGGAGGATGGACAGGTGTCTTTGCTGTGAGTTCTCTCCAGCATGATGTCTGTTTCTAGTAGATTGTGCAAAGAGAGTAACCCCTTCAGAGACAATTCTCTCTTGGGTCATGGTTGTGTATAGTACAGTATGGACAACAATTGGCTGAGATTATTTTTTATGACAGTTGTGTGTACTAGGCTATAAGGATATACTGGCCTGTCTGCTGCGACGTCTATGTATAACACTAAATGTGTGTAGTAGCGTCTGAAAAGGGTATCATTGACTGCTTATGAGCACACATAGATGGGTAAGCCCTACTGCATACAGTGTTCAATCTGTATACTGCTGTTCAGAGAAAACAAACTACCTCAGACAGTTAAGCCCTGTTATATAACTAATGCCCTGCTACGGACAGCCTTTAGCTTGTATCAGGTCCTTCACAGTTAACAAACCTCTCTTGTGATATGAAGATGGCATGAGTTGAAAAGTGGGAATTAAAAAGATTGCTTGCACTATGCAGAGACTTTACCCTGTACCACACAATTTGAATACTGCCTAACTTTCATGAGGAATACACCACAAATAAAAAAAAAAGAATCTACTAATAATAGTGTTCACTCAACGCAATATCTCTCCAAAGAGTCTCTCCTTCCCTGTAAACACCCCGGGCATGAAAGTGCCAAAGGTCATAACCTTCATACACTGCTGAAAAGATTATAGATAAAGTACCTTTATCTATAGATGTACATTGGTAACTATCTGGAGCCACAGTTGTATCTTCTATGAAGAAACATTAAACGCTGCTTACAATACTTGCCCTATTGTAAAAATTTTAGCAAAATCAAACTACTAGTATCCAACACAGTACACACACCTCAACAACTATCATTTGGACATAGTATCAGTCCTGTACACAACCATTCATGTTGGCTCAACAGCTCTACACACCTACAACCCATTAAGAACAGAAGCATTTTGTGAATACACCCATTAGCACAAAAAAAGCTGTACAAAATTAGGTACAGAAGTAGGATGATACTTATCTGCCACTATGTAAAGGATATAATAAACTAACACACTCATTTGGTGATGTCAAATAAGGATTCTATGTAATAGATTATATAGAGGAACTTATCTGTCTGCTACAATCTCTACTTTCTTTCAAAAGTGTGTGTAGTATAATCCGTACAGGTACTGGTCTGTAACGTAAAACATCTTCTGAGATGATTGTATGTAGTAGGGTATGGCAACCTTTCTCTTCAGACAGCTTACAAAAAGAGACAGTGATACTCAGTGGAGTTGCGTACAGTGTAATAGCATAGAGTGGAGTGGCATAGAGTAGAGTCTAATACAGTGGAAGGGCGTAGAGTGGAGTGGTGTAGAGTGGAATAGCATATAGTGGAGTGGCGTACCGTGAGTGTCGCTGAGTGGAGTGTCCTACAGTGGAGTGGTGTATACTGGAGTGGCATATACTGGAATACCATAGAGTGGAGTGGTGTATAGTGTAGTGGTGTACAGTGGAGTGCCGTACAGATGTATGTGAAATTTCGCAGCACTATAGATTATGGTGTGCAGAGTAATGCAAAGCAGTGAATTTGTGCTGCTTTGTGTTCCTCCAGATTTACCAAACAAAGCAGGGTCACACGTGGTGGCCTTGCATTGCTTTGTAAATCTGACTTAAGTATTGCATTGCCCATGTGACACAATGAGTGATGCAAGTACATCACAATACAATATTACAGCTAGGCCATAGTTATATTTTGGGCCACGGTAAAGCATGGTAACTTTGCGGGATACCGTGGTACATGGCGACGACACACCTGTATATAATTGGGTAATGGCTGTTTTGAGAAAATAAAAAGGAAGTCCATATTGTTTTTATTACATTTTGGCTGTGTTCTGTGTTAGGGCCTTTTGATATAGGTAAGTAGTAGGTTTTATTGCAGTTTCCTATGTATTGCCACTTTAACACAGTGTTAATAGGTAGGGAAATTTATTTGTATTTGTTTACATATTTTTAAATACGTTTACAGAGTACTGTGCTAGTACCCAATAAGTATAGTATTTTTTTAGGAAATGTTTCTTTTTGCATTTTCTTTTTAGTTGCACAGTATTTGTGTGGTATTTTTAGGTATTTCTCTGGTATGCTGTACACTTTTGTTTACAGAATTTAATATATTACAAATTGCAAATACACTCTACTACACTGTATTTGTGAAATACGGTGTATATCAGTTTTTAGGGTATTTTTAAGCATTGCAGTCCTCCGCAATATTTTTTTAAAATATTAGAAACGTAAGAGAGCGAGCAGAAGACCAAAAAGGCTCATTGAGGAACTATAATGATGGGACAGAAGGTTGCCAACATCAGAGACATTGTGTGTGTTTTTCTTTTTCCTTTCTTTTCTTTACTCTTCTTTTCTTTTCTTTTCCTTTATTTTCTTTTCTTTTCTCTTTTCCATTTCTTTTCAGTTTTGCTTTCTTTTGGGTTCTTCATTCTTTTCCACAAAAGGGGGAGATGTCGGAGCGACATGCTGGTGGGCACTAGGATCCTGCACAGGACACATGGGGAGGGACAAGACACCGGAGACCACTTCCAGTCAGGGAAGGGAAACGTGGTCACTCTCTACATGCCCCACGAGGAAGAAGGAAGGGCCTGCGTGCACTTTGCCGATAGGGACATCCATTCCACTTTCCAGCCGTGCTTGTGGTCCTTGTGGGCTGAGACAAAGAGGGACATGACATCGCGGATCCACCGCGTCCCTACATATGCCACTGGAAATTTCTTTAAATAACTTCGAAACTACTGAACGGATTTACACCATTTGACAAAAAGGTAGCTTTCTAGACCACCAGCTACCTTTCTGCCAAATTTGCTGTAGCCGTGTCTAAAGTTTCCAATGGAAATGAACATGGGGAAAGCACGTTTTGGGACCCCCCCCCTCTTCCTCAGCACAAAAATGACAGATTACCCGAAACTTTCAAGACTGCAGCTCAAGTGATTGGCAAACTAGTTTTGAAAATTTCATGAAGATTCACCAAACGGCGCCAAAGTTATTGGCGAATGAAAAAACACTCTCTCGCTCTCTCTCTCTCTATATATATATATATATATATATATATATATATATATATATATATATCTATATTTTTAATCAACAAACGCCGAAGCTTCTCAAGATGCACTCGACAGTGCGTCTGCCATTCGGCATCACGGTTCAGCCCGCCCAAGCCATCCAAGTTCGTTGTATTGCCTGACTCGTTTCTGTGGCCAATGTACCACTTCATCGGAGGCATTTCTGCTGTACGCATTGGAGCGCTCTTTATACTGCATGCTGATTGGTTGAGAAACCCCTCATGAGTTCAACTACATAGTTGATTTCTTCATACAGCATGCTGGGATGTGTAGTCACATCGAGCTTTTATTAAACACCTATAGTAGGTTCCAATGCTTACAGATTTCAGAGAGTCAGTTAAAATCCTTAGTAGGATCTGGATGTGATGGGAGCAGACACTTTTCATCAAGACGCACTGTACTGGAAACCTGAGCAGGATGGTTCCTCTCCCTCAGCCTCTCATTCATTCGAGATGGTGCATCTTGCACGGGAGGGCACCCGTGTCATAATTTTAATCAACAAACGCCGAAGCTTCTCAAGATGCACTCGACAGTGCGTCTGCCATTCGGCATCACAGTTCAGCCCGCCCCAGCCATCCAAGTTCGTTGTATTGCCTGACACGTTTCTGTGGCCAATGTACCACTTCATCAGAGGCATTTCTCCTGTACGCATTGGAGCGCTCTTTATACTGCATGCTGATTGGTTGAGAAACCCCTCGTGGGTTCAACTACGTAGTTGATTTCTTCATACAGCATGCTGGGATGTGTAGTCACATCGAGCTTTTATTAAACACCTATAGTAGGATCCAATGCTTACAGATTTCAGAGAGTCAGTTAAAATCCTTAGTAGGATCTGGATGTGATGGGAGCAGACACTTTTCATCAAGACGCACTGTGCTGGAAACCGGAGCAGGATGGTTCCTCTCCCTCAGCCTCTCATTCATTCGAGATGGTGCATCTTGCACGGGAGGGCACCCGTGTCATAATTTTAATCAACAAACGCCGAAGCTTCTCAAGATGCACTCGACAGTGCGTCTGCCATTCGGCATCACGGTTCAGCCCGCCCCAGCCATCCAAGTTCGTTGTATTGCCTGACGCGTTTCTGTGGCCAACGTACCACTTCATCGGAGGCATTTCTCCTGAACGCATTGGAGCGCTCTTTATACTGCATGCTGATTGGTTGAGAAACCCCTCGTGGGTTCAACTACGTAGTTGATTTCTTCATACAGCATGCTGGGATGTGTAGTCAAATCGAGCTTTTATTAAACACCTATAGTAGGATCCAATGCTACTGGTGGTCACCAGTAGGTAGTTATATTTGACCTAGTTTCCATAGGTAAGGGTTTTTTCATTTGCCAATAACTTTGGTGCCGTTTGACAAATACTGACGAAATTTTCTAAACTAATATGATGTTCACTTTAGCTGCTGTCTTGAAAGCTTTGGGGTGATCCGTCAAGTAGGGGCGGAGAAAAAGGGGGGCTCCCAAAATGCGTTTTCCCCATGTTAATTCGCATAGGACCTTTAGACACGGCTACAGCCCGACCTGCTGAACGAAATTACACCAAATTTGGCAGGTAGGTAGATGTTGCCCCAGGGAAGCGCCTTTTTATTATGTGGTGTAAATCCATTCTGTAATTGTAGAGATATTAACCAAAATGTAAAAATATGAATAGTGGCTGGCATGTATTATATCTTGATTCCAAATATTTTGAAATATATGACAATAATGTTCTTAAGCCAATTAATTGAATGAATTTATGTGGAAATTGCACAATGCACTTGTTGCTTGAGCCTTTGCCATCTGATTCTGTATGAACAATAGGAAATATTGAGTATAAAGCACAAAGCACATGACACATTAATCATTGAGGGGTCCCTGACATGTTATATTGAAGCGCATGAATGAGATTGTATCCTCTATTGTTGGGGTTTCCCTAGAGAAATATGGTTATTTCATTGAATACCCCAATTGGGGATTCAGCACCAAATTAATTAATAGTTGCGATATATGAGTTATCCTCATAATATTGTATAATCCTCATTGTATGTTCAAATGCTGCTATGAATTGCGTAATTTTGCACATGCACCTGTCACTTTGATCTGGAATATTATATCCTTTAATGTCAATTTGAATGCTGCTAAATAAATGCGTTAGTTTGCACATGCACATGTCACTTTCTTGAATTATGGAGATTTTCTTGGAATTAGATCAAATTTTTAAATTTGAATAGTGGCTGGCATGCATTATATCTTGATAACTAATATTTTGAAATATATGACATTAATGTTCATAAGCCAATTAATTGTATGAGTTCATTTGGAAACTGCACAATGTACTTGTTGCTTGAACCTTTGCCATCCGATTCTGTATGAACAATAGGAATTATTGAGTATAATTCACCTCGGTTGGCTCATAATGTATAATGTGCAGCAATATGTATTATTATTGAAACATATGTAATGTAGGGATTATGATTGTGTAATCATATTAAAAGTGACACTAATGTGGTGAATTACAACAGATTTAACTCATTGAAAAACGCCAATGGCGTATGAATCTTGCCATCATGCTGAAAGAAAGGATGTACATTGCAGTCTTTGTGTGGCAGAGAGATGAAAGAAGGACTATATAATTGAAATTGAAACTCCATGATGGATTGATAAGCCCAATTGAAGGCATCACACCAAAACGCGTTGGCCATGAATTGGCTTCTTTACGTTTTTGCACTTCCGCACCTGTATTAATGTTTGGAGACACCCGGCGGGGATCTATGTGCATCATTTAAATAAATATTTGTGAACACCGACAGTGGAGTCCTGTAGTGATTGGTGCCACTGTGTATGAGTCCTTGAATTGGGGACACGCAGGAGCAGATTATATGAGCTAGCCTCTGAACGCACAATGGCTGGCACTGGGATGTGAGGAGCGTGGTGCAATTTGGAGGCACAGAGCTGAGAGGAAGTGAGATTTAACACCACAGCCCTCCACCACACACACAAGCTAAGTATCATTGGACCAGGAGGTGAACACGTGAATCCTGAGATAAGGGGGTAAGCATCTTAGCCTCCGATGGGCACATGGGGTGGATACATGCCTGCCTGGTGGTTCCATGTGCCCCTACCCTGCATGCAAATGTATTGAGTGACATAATCCCAGTCTAGAGAATAATTGATCTGACCGAGGCATACAAATCAAATAACTATTGGGAGTCAGAGACCCACTATTCCTTCTGATAACGGAGCTTGACTATATATGGAGTATTAGATGAGCACACAGGAACTCGGAACAGAAAGGGTAAGTCCAACAAAAATATTGATAAAGCAGAATTAGTGAATTTAGATGCAATAACATACATTTGTGAAGTGCAAAGACCTCATAAACACGAAAACCAGTCGGATATGGCAGATATATACATGTGAACTTCGCACGCCTATTACGGAGTATCACACATTTAGGAGTTTGCCACACGAACGTTGAAAGCAATAATATGGAGGAAAGACAGGCTAAATGGAAACTGGTAGTGGAACTGACATTCAGTGAGACAACAGCTAATAGCTCTGAGGCTAATAAACAGGAATCCACAAATCGAACACCAGCACAACTAATTAAGGATTTGGCAAAACATGGAGAATTGTATATAAAAAATGGTGGGAAATGACTTCCCTAACACGCTATCTAGAGTGCAAAACAATACCGAAGGGACTTCCCATAATGTTGTTACCAACGTATGAAGACATGGACGAGGACCTTTCACAAGAGTTGTAAGACAATACAGAGGAGTGCTCAGTCAGTTTGATGCAAACGTTAGTGAAGCATGCCAAAGGAAAACGGAGCATCACGCACCGATTTATGCAGCAATTATGAAGTAGCTTGACAGGAATAAAGAGGATACAGTAGTCAAAGATCTGTTGGTCAAAATGGAAAAGAAAATTGGATACTTACGATGAGGAAATTATGGAAAGAAAAGCACACAAATTTACGAGAGACCGCCTTGACTACTTGTATGGTCGTATTTATACGTTCGTGAAGAAGTTTGACAGATTGAGAGTCACAGTGAAAATGGAAAACCAGCTGAAAGAAGAGTCAGTAAGAGTGAAGAAAGTTTGGATGCTGGCTCCAGTGCTGATGAAAACTTTGCAGAAAGATTGGATTTTCACAGGAGTTAAGACTTCTCTGAATTACCACGTAACAAGTTGGAGGGATAGGAATACAAAGGAATCGAGAACAAGGAAATGCAAAACAAGGAGAGGCAAGTGGAAGAGAAAGGGAGAGGGGCAAGATCAACAAAAATGATACCTCCCCGCAAGATGAGAAACCATTATTCATCAACATCTTCAAGGTAAAACTAACTGCGAATCAAGAAAGAATTTTTATTTTGGGACTCACCTTCTGCCCCACCAAGTCACCTGACTTTACAAACACACGAATAGAAACTTACAAGTTCGTTAGAAAGCTAAAGTTACATAAGTATTTCCAACCTAAACCAAAAAAACAAATGAACAACAACAGTGATCAGTGAACAAAAAGATCAGGATTCACAATAGAGAATGCTGCAGGATTAATGGAAATCCAAACATTAGCGGAAGAGACAACACAACCATTGCTCCAAGATGTGAATGAGCCTATGAATGATAATGAAATAACAAGAAATCATGACATAGGGGACATCTCAATCTCAAAAGAATGGGAAAATCAACTGATGCATCCATAAGTAGTGGATGCAAACCAAAGTCCAGGTTCTGTCCACATTTGCCATCTTGAAATAAAATTGATCTATTCCATGAGATGGTGGTGGATGATATGAATCACTTGAGAAGGATCGGGCATAACAACAGGAAGAAATGAAATTTCACTATGAAAGATTGGCAAGATATTTCCTCACTAAAAAATAATACATACCCTAATCATTAAACCTTCTGGTAAAGGGGGGAGCATTGTTTTAATGGACTGTGAAATGCACCTAGCGGAAGCCAAACATCAATTAAGTAATACTGCTCATTACAAATGTCTTCTTCAGAATCCCATGAAGGACATTAAAAAAAAATCCATCATAAATTAGATATGGGGCATCAAGAAGACTTATTGGACTGGGAAGAGTATTGTTACATGAAAACTGAAAATGCTAAAATTGCAAACATATATTTTCTCCCTAAGGTGCACAAAGATTTGAGAGCACCTCCTGGTAGGCCTATTGTGAATTCTGTGGACTTTCTATTGGAAAATTGCTCAAGATATTTGGATCTTATCTTACAAGCCAATGTCACCAGCTTACCTTTCCATCTAAAAGACTCATTGGGCTTCCTTAGAAAATTGGACAGGATCACCTGGAAAAAAGAATATGTCATGGTAACATTGGATATGGTGTCCTTATACACCTCTATAAATCATGACAATGGAATTCGAGCCTGTGAGTTCTTTTTACGGAATAGACCAATTTAATTTCTCGAACACGCTCGGATGGTGATCGACATGTTGAGGTTCTGTTTAACTAACAATGTGTTCATTTTTAACAACAAATACTACCTTCAAATACAAGGAACGGCCATGGGTACCTCCTTCGCCCCCACCTACGAGAACTTGTTCATGGGGTGGTGGGAGAAGAAGGTGGCCTGGGCTGCAGGAATGACAAATATATGAAAAATGTTGTTTACTGGACCAGATTTATGGACACTCTTTTTATCTTATGGGAAAGCGAAATATCACAATTAAATATGCTCATCACTGAACTAAATACCAATCAAATGAAAATACGACTTGCCAGCGCATATAGCCAAATGCATTGTGATTTTCTTGACATAGAATTAAATGTTATCAATGGAGAGTTAAAAACGAGAAGACACAGGAAAACAACGGCCACAAATTCCATTCTCCATGCTAATAGCAGTCATCCAGCAGTGTTGAAGTGGAGCATCGCTTATGGTCAAATGTTGAGAGCAAAAAGAATCTGCTCAACCAAGGATGCGTATGACAGAAAAATTATGAAAATGATCGGCAGATTTGCTCACTGAGGATACCCCCCTCAGTGTTTTAAGGGATGCAAAAGAGAGAGTGGATAAAAGAATGAGAGAGGATGTACTATATAAGCAACCACAAACAAAATCCACTGAAAATCAAAAAATAAAAAGATTATTCTTGGAGTTTGGGCCAGCCCAATTGAATAACAAGAAAATAATGTGTAAAAATTGGCATATCTTGAAGAGTGATGAGCACATCAAAGATGTTATTGGTACAGGCCCACACATAACCTCAAAGAAAACTCAATCCCTGGGTGACATACTTACATGTAGTTACTGTGATACTAATAAAGGGAGGGATTGATTATCCACAAGAATTTTGGGATTTTTGAAATGCCGTTCCTGGTAAGCGTGTCAGTATGGTTTAAATCAGAGCACTTTTCAAACATATGAGGACCGCACAATCATTATACATGGCCGTATTACTTGTGACATGGACCATGTGGTGTATGTCCTAAAATGTGACTGTGAAAAATTGTATATTGGTAGTATGATCAACAAACTAAAAATCAGAATACTACAGCAGATGCGGGCAATCAAAGATGGGGACCAGAGTTACCCCATGGCTTGTCATTTTGAAAAGTTTTATGAGCAGTCATTAACAGGCTTTAGATATTATGGAATCAAACATGTGAAGAAGAACAACCGAGGGGGCGATGGTGAAAAATAATTAAGAAGAGAGGAGTCCAGCTTAATCATAATATTGGACAAAAAAAAACCCGTGGGGACATAATACGGATGCATAACTCCATGTTCATTTATGATTCCACTTGGAATGAACAAGATTGCCATAAGCCAGAGTGACCTGTATGTGGGTGGCTGTTATGGGACATAATCACCTATCATCAAATAAACTACCGATGTTTACAATCTTTTAACACATTATGGTTTTGTGCATTTTTTGAATACAGAACATTAGCCCTCTATGTTCTAGTTATAATGAATTTAGCTTTTTAGCCTGGACAACAGGGTTTTTTCTAATACACATTTTTATCAATCAGCATAAAGATGGCTAAAATGAGTTACCATATAATGTGAATAATTAATACCAATTGTTTTTATTTTAATATGTTATATTGTTCTAATGGAGTGACATAACATGGCATTGAATGAATTTGGATTTGACAGACTCTGGAAATATTGGCTTATAGACCACAACGGTTGACTATAATGCTGGCTTTTAGTTATTGGATCATTTTTTAATGTGTTGGGATCATGTTTACATCTTTGGTACTGTGGGCATTTTGCACAAAGCACGTGACACTTTAATCATTGAGGGGTCCCTGACATGTTATATTGAAGCGCATGAATGAGACTGTCTCCTCTATTGTTGGGGTTTTCCTAGTGAAATATGGTTATTTCATTGAATACCCCAATTGGGGATTCTGCACCAAATTAATTAATAGTTGTGATATATGAGTTAACCTCATAACATTGAATAATCCTCATTGTATGTTCAAATGCTGCTATGAATTGCGTACTTTTGCACATGCACGTGTCACTTTGATCTGGAATATTATATTCTTTAATGTCAATTTGAATGCCGCTAAATAAATGCGATCGTTTGCACATGCACATGTCACTTTCTTGAATTATGGGGATTTTCTTGGATTTAGATCAAATTTAAAAATTTGAATAGTGGCTGGCATGCATTATATCTTGATAACTAATATTTTGAAATATGACATTAATGTTCGTAAGCCAATTAATTGTATGACTTAATGTGGAAACTGCACAAAGCACTTGTTGCTTGAACCTTTGCCATCCGATTCTGTATGAACAATAGGATTTATTGAGTATAATTCACCTTGGGTGGCTTATAATGTATAATCTGCAGCAATATATATTAATATTGAAATATATGTAAAGTGTGGATTACGATCGTGTAATCATATACAATGTGACAACAATGAGGTGCGTTACGACAGATTTAACTCGTTGAAAAACGCCAATGCTGTATGAATGTTGCCATCATGCTGAAAGTAAGGATATGCATTCTAGTCTTTATGTGACAGCGAGATGAAGGACGGACTATATAACTGAAGTTGAAATGCTAAGATGGTTTGATAGACCCAGTTGAAGGCATCACGCCAAAACGCGTTGGCCATGAATTGGCTTCTTTATGTTTTTGCACTTCGGCACCTGTATGAATGTTTGGAGACACCCGACGGGGCTCCATGTGCACTGTTTAAATAAAAGTTTGTGAGCACCGACAGTGGAATCCTGTCCCGCCATGTACGAGTCCTTGTACGAGTCCTGTGTATATATTTATATATATATATATATATATATATATATATATTATTCAACAAATGTCCCTTCATCCAGGAAGGCAATAGGAGCACTCATAGGCTTTAATTTAAAAACATTTATTTCATCTTGCATGACGCGTTTCAGCCGCCAGGCCTTTATCAAATGCTGTATGATGAAACCGGTCATTAGTGTTCCAATGTTTAAATAGCTCATTACGCTCCCCCTCTTTTTTTCTCTCTCTTTGTCGTGGCAAGCAAGAAAGGACTGCATTTTCACCATAGTCCCTTTGTTGTTTTTTCGCCGCCATCATTGAGTGTGAGTAGATTACATTTCAGTCCCATAGTGGTGTTATTTAATTTTCATGCTGACCTTGAAAGTAAGCTTCCATTCTCGTAATGGGTTAAATGTTCATACCTCACACAATTGTCCGGTATTTATGCCACTGTTTGTTTCATTCCGGGTGCAGTTATTTTATGATGCTATTGATGTAACTAGCCTTTCGTCAACCACTCAGTGCACATCAGAATTCCTGTACCTGAAAGCGCTGGTATAAGTAATCAACGCTCTTACATGTCATCATGTCCCAACTCAATCGTCAGCAGGTACATTTTTCATTTGGCTCGGGCGGTTCCGGTAGTTTACATTCCATGTTCCAACAAATGCCAAAAAAGACTACCGAACTCCTTACGTGACGGGTGCCTCCTTCGTGCATTTGGCCTGCACGCAATAAATTATTTAACAAATGTCCCTTCATCCAGGAACGCAATAGGAGCACTCACAGGCTTTAATTTAAAAACATTTATTTCATCTTGCATGACGCGTTTCAGCCGCCAGGCCTTTATCAAATGCTGTATGATGAAACCGATCATTAGTGTGCCAATGTTTAAATAGCTCATTACGCTCCCCCTCTTTTTCTCTCTCTTTGTCGTGGCAAGCAAGAAAGGACTGCATTTTCACCATAGTCCCTTTGTTGTTTTTTTCGCCGCCATCATTGAGTGTGAGTAGATTACATTTCAGTCCCATAGTGGTGTTATTTAATTTTCATGCTGACCTTGAAAGTAAGCTTCCATTCTTGTAATGTAAGGAGTTCGGTAGTCTTTTTTGGCATTTGTTGGAAATAAATGTTTTTAAATTAAAGCCTGTGAGTGCTCCTATTGCGTTCCTGGATGAAGGGACATTTGTTGAATAATTTATTGCGTGCAGGCCAAATGCACGAAGGAGGCACCCGTCACGTAAGGAGTTCGGTAGTCTTTTTTGGCATTTGTTGGAACATATATATATATATATATATATATATATATATATATATCGCTGACTTCGTCTCTAAAAATCCAATTCCAAGGACAGACGAACACGGACCCAAAGTTCCTTGTGCAAAAAAGTTTATTTTCTATTTGCCCTGCATCTCCACCAACATAACGCGTTTCAGCCCCACCTGGGCCTTGATCACATGATGCATTGCAATTGTTACCACCCCTATTTAAAGTGCCAGTGCATTAGTGACGTCTGAACCATATGACCACTCTATAAACATGGAAGAGGTATTCAAAAGATATACACATCATTGCACAGCGTCAGACCTAACATCTTGAATGTGCAAAAAGGCATGATTTGGCTTGCATAAATACATGAATTTAAAATATGACTTTGAATAAATATATACATAAAATATATATATACACATATAAAAAAACTCACAATTAGTGTGACTTCTATTCAAATAAAATCATGAAAAGACACGTATCATGTTGTTTTCTAGGAAATCACTATTTGGTTTAACATTGTAATTTGTTCTGTGTGAGACCTATACCTCTACACACACATTTGATAAACCTACTCATATATTCTAAAATAGAAAATAGAAAAATGATGAGCCTTTGATGTTAAAATTCAACCACATAAAACCAAGGAATTAAACTAAAATCATTCTTAAAATAATGATTCTAAATATCCTCTTTGTGCAAAAAAACGCAATGTGCAAACAATGAAGCCCCAGTGGGCAGAATACATATTGCATGTAAAGCTAGTCAAGTTAAAAAGTGCTATGAGTGATATGTAAAGTGCCACCACTTGGACCCAAAAGTTCCAATAAAGTGCTATGTGCCTTAAAATGTACAATTATTTTTAAATGATTCTTTTTGGATAAAAACAGGAAAATACAGAATGATTCAATGATGATTGAGGAAAATTACAAGAAAAACTGTTGCCATCTGTGCTATTGCATCAGGATAACGACAAACACTAATGCTGATGTTAAACAGGCAACAAGATGAAAGAAATAAAACAGTGATCTAGATAAAAATCCTACAAGCAGGTAAACAAATCCTCACTGGCATTCAGCCCAGTGGGTATCTTAGTGTCTAATTCTAATATGTACCTTGTTTCAATTGGGCTTCACGATTGCCTCCCCTTCTTAACGGGGGAATTGAATCAATGACATAATAACGCAGATCTGCCAGGTTACTGTGATGGCTTTCCTCAAAATGTCTGGCCACCGGGTACGCTTGATCCTTGTTGGTAATTGCTCTAATGTGCTGGAGTATCCTTTTATGAACTGGCAATTTGGTGCTGCCTATGTATCTTAAATTGCAAGGACACTCCAGCACATAGACCGCATACTCGGTTTTACAAGTTAATCTTTTACCAATTACAATTGGGTCTGTTTTAAAAGGGCTTGGAAAACTCATCATGTTTTGTGCATATTTACAGGCTTTACAGATAGTGCATTTAGTAAAGCCCTTGTGAGCAGTTAGCCAATTGGTAGGAGGTCTAGTTACCAAATTGTTCCTCACAAGGCTTTGGCCCATAGATCTGGCCCTTCTAAATGTGACCTGTGGTTTCTTCGGTTGGTGTACACCCACTATAGGGTCACTGCGAATCAAGTTCCAATTTTTGTTGAATATCCTCCTAAGAGATTGATGTTGTCTACTATAGGTTAGAATAATTCTACAGGATTGATCCATTTGGTTTTGTCATAGGGTTTCTGCACACACAGAGCTATGCACAGGATAATAGAACCTCGGAATATAGTGGTGAGCCAACCATAACCCTTAGTACCTATAGCATCCAGGAGGACATCATTGGAAGTGTCAGAAAACATAGATGCCATCCAGTCCATCAGATCAAACGAGCAGGAATGTTCCTCAAAGGACGGAGCATCCAAAAGCAATGCGGGACAGCTTGCGTGATATTCAATATAGCTCTGTTGTAGGAGATCCTGAGCAGCCGCCCAGATATCCCATTGTGCCAAAATCCCAAGTGCAGCCGCACGCGTCATACAGCCAGTAACGGAACAGTACTGTTCATGGGCCTCTAAGGGACCCACCAACCGAACAAAATCCGGAACAGACAACGACGAATTGGAGAGGCAATAATCCATGGTCCAAGTGAAAGGACAGCGGATGCAAGACATCACAGGTTGCACGCAAGTGAAATACGCAAAGCGAAATGAAAGGGTATATGACACACTGATGGTCGCCAATGGCAGGACACCAAAACTGTCCAGGAGTCGCTCACGGAGCAGCTGGAGGCGTTCGGGATCGAGAAGGGCCCATCGGTAAGCAGCCATTGCGCAGAAAACAGACCAACAACAAGACACCAGCCGCCAAGGCGAGGATTAATGGGAAACCACCAAAGACGCTGGAAAAAATAGAATGAATGAACGCCGGTATCACACCGAAAATAGTCTGGAAGGTGGACACCAGGCCGGACCCCACAACTTTAAAAAAGTGCACCAGAACCTCAGTGTTTGATGCGTTAAAAATACGATGAATCAACTCCCCAAAATGTTGGGGGAGGTCAGTGTTCAAAAGGGCCTGTATTTCACTGTGGGTACTCGCCACCTGGAGAACGAATGTCTCCCGGCGGACGTGAGCATAACCTCCTCATTCAATAATAGGGCCTTTATTCTGCTCAACTTATTGAAATCTGCCTCCATGGTTGGAATGGAAGGCCAAATAGAATTATCAACGATGTCGTGAGGGGGAGGAAAAAGCACATTCTTGCAGCAGACAACTCTGTGCGAAACCGTGACAATATACGGAATGCCGGCTTGTAAGCCACAACAGTCTTCGTTATTTAAAAGCAAATAGCTACCATTAGTAAGCAAAGTAAAGGTGGGAGAAATAGCAGGAGCAGGAATACCTTTTAGCACACATGCAAGATTTGGAACGGAAACGCTACAAGCTCCGTGCAGCTTAATATGTTTACAAATAAGTGAATGACCCACAGTTGAATCACAAGACTCCCCGTGAGAAAAACTTCCTTGCCGTCTCTAAGGCATTTATACATGAAAGGCAAGGACCAGAGTTCATGCAGGAAGGCACTACCCAAAGGCTGGAAACGGCCCACAGGATAATGTTTCATGCATGAGCTAAATTCAAACAAGGAAAAAGGTAAAGCGATAACCCCATGAACTAGCCACACAGCAGAATCTAGTTCCGCTACAGAGAATGGTAAAGGATCCACTTTTTCAATATGTAACAAAGTGTACGATGCATCTTTCATGGACATGAACTGCTGTTTTTCAGTCAAATTAAAAGGCAGAAATAGGGCGGTGGTGTTCAAGAAATTCCAAGGAACTTTACCTAACTTCAGGGTTTGCAAAGTCCACGCAAACTGCATTACTGAACGCAATTGATTTTGACCATGGTACAATATAGAAACATCATCTTGTACAATATCAACAACAGAGGACACAATATTCTCTAATGTGTAAATGCGGGAAGACAGGGTATTAATACTATTGTCAACAACAGCAAGCACCTTTTCCAAATTTGCTTGGTCTATTTCCCGAAGACGGGATGCAGCTTCCATTTGTGATAGCTTCCAGAGTTCATTATACGCTTCATAAATGAACCTCTTCGGTCGTGGACCACGAGGTCCCAAAACAAAGTCGGACAGATCAATGTTGCCTGAAAGGAGGGATAAATGCTGTTTTACAGAGTCTAGGGACGAATGCTGCAACCACTGTTTGCATAGTTTACCAACAGAATATGTGGTGACAGTACGGGAATCAGAAAACCTCGGATCAGGCCTGTCCTGTGTATATCCAGGAACTGAGCCGTGAAAACGCAGTTGGCATGCATTAGACGATATGGGCCATACCAACCAGGGTGACTGTACAAGTGTAGAAACATTGAATGAATTGTCCTGAAACATGGCCTGCAAAGTTGCAAGGGACATATTAAAACGCAAACTATCATTGGGAGCGCTTGACAGGGATGGTAGGGAAGGCGCGTTTAATTGTTTAGTAGTGGCCAAACCCCAACATGTAGTCTGATAGATGGAAACATTTAGAAACACAATTTGGGCTGGGATAAGGCAAGCACGGTGCAAAGCCTCTGTGCCCTGCACCTGCCATGGCTTTGAGCCCCAGATTGATTTCAAATCTACAGTGTCCCTCCAGTACTCATAACCACCCACAGCTAAGGCTTTCAAAAAGGAACCCGAATAAAGTAATTTTGTGTGGGTCAACATGATTTTCTGAGTTGCTGGGGCATTCAGTTTAAAATAATAGGACCCAGGGTTTGATCGATTGAAATCAGTGAAATAGGTAAATTTATTTCTAAGAGTCTGGGAGCTACCTGGTATGGGGTTTGGGCAATGTTCCCATTGGGTATAGGTAACAGGGCTACGTAGTGCACTCGGTTTGTGGAGAAAATGGTTGCCCCAATGCTGGTAGCAGTACAAATCGGCATAATTCGCAGAATTCATATACAAATCCTCAGCATTAAAAGAAGCATAATATTTTAAATCAGCAAATAATGCTTCAACGGCATGCACATCCCAATCGTCAGAATGAATATTACTTTTTACTACATCACCCATCGAAACTCGAAGGACATTTGGTACATTAATAATTTCTGTCGGACCATGAATTTGAAAGTTTACCGCATCCCATACGATGCCATCAGCAACTGGAAACGCTGAAATGTTCACAAATGTGTGGTCACGCTTCATGATGTGAGAGGAGGAATGTGGAGCCAAAGTTCCAGTAACACTGTTCACAGCAGAGCGTTCAGGTAAATAGTGACCATTGATGAGTAGAAAAAACACTGTGACAAAGCCAATGGACATAAACAAAAAAATCAAGAAAAGCACCAACCAGATGTATGTCCAGGGTGGAATCAAAAAATTGTCTCTAAACCAGGATACAAAAAGACTGAACTTGGACGGGACTGTTGATGAGGTGGAATCCGAGTCAAAACAATAACGTGTCGGGCTCAGTGGCGTTGTTGGTTGGTGTGCCACCGACTCTGTTGCGGGATAGGTATACTCGTCCTCGTCGATGCAGGGGGAGACAGGGGGTTCGAATATATTTTCAGGCAAATCAACCATCTCAATTGTAACATCAGTGACCGTTCGGGCAGGAGTGCCTCGAACACATGTCCGATAAATGGCAGGACAAGAGACCGCTGGTGTAACACTATTCAGGATCGGCCAGATGTTGTAGCTTGACATTTTCCACTGAGATGTATCTGTTCTCCTTGCGACCAGGAAGCGGTGGTAAGATCACTGTACGTGTTCCCTTCAAGCCCAGAACTGGAACCGGTGCACAAAAAGAGGGGCTGAATTCTTTTTTGTTCTCCACCTTCTCTCGAACCAGGTTGCCAATCTTCGGAAGCCAGCCGGCAACCGGATTCTACAGAGCGGGGTCTGTGGCTGAAGGCAAATGTGCAATTGCAAGTTTGTCTCGGGCTTCTTGTAAGTCCTGTAACATAGCAGAATGGTTATCTACATCAAACTTGGCGGATTGCGCCGCCATGTCTAGACCATCAAGGTCAGGCACAAACATTCGTATGCCGAAAAGCATTTCGTATGGGGTCCGCCCACCCAGAGATCTTCTAGGAGATTATTAAGTGCACGTTGTACGGGTATACAAGTGGGCCAGCCAGTTCCTGCCAGTACCTATAACTCTAGCTGTCAAGGATTGCTTTAAGTCACGGTTCATTCGTTCAATGATAGAATTGCCCTCAGGCCTATACGGAGACGAAAATTTCACCCGCACCCCCAATGAACCCATTGCGTCCTTGTAAGCCTTAGAGGCAAACGCCGGACCTTGGTCAGAATGGAAGGTGCCGCATGCGAAAATTCCCACAAAGACACGCAAATCCCTGATGACATTTCGAGCGTCAGCACTCCGTTGTGGCCAGACCCAGATGAACCGTGTGCATGAGTCCACTGCCACTAAGATATATTTATAGGCAGTGTCTGAAGAAAATGGACCGCAGTGATCCAGGTAAACACACCCAAAGGGTCTGTTAGAAATGCCTAGCGAGGTCTGAGGTGGTCGTGTAACCGTGGAAGGCTTAATCTGTTGACAAACGTCACAGGAAAGCACATAAGTACGGGTGTCTTTATATAAACCACGCCACCAGTAACGCTGCTGTAAGATGGAAACTGTCGCAGACACACCAGCATGAGCCGAAGCCATGCCTTCGTGCGCTGCCGTTATCAAGGAAAACCTGCGGTCCGCGTTGGGGATCAGCCGATCCCCAACTCCGGGTATTGTTACATAAGGAGCCTGTTCGGGACCTAACTGATAAGAATATTTGGAAGGAAAACCCCTAGGGTAATTAACGCCTTCCTTTGTCGCAGCAATGGCTGCCAAGATATCGGTGTCTATTTTAGACATGGATCTAGTAACTGCTGCTACTGAACACGTGACTACTGCTGATCTGGCAGCTTCATCTGCCAAACTGTTACCAACAGCGTGTGCGCCCACCCGCTGATGGCCTAGGGTGTGAACCACCTGTGTGAGCGGCAGACGTTGTTGTAATTCTGCTACTCGAACCCAAAGCATTTTATGCTTGATTGTGTTGCCTTTAGCGTCTCTATAGTCGTTTTGCGACCAAAAGAACAGTTTGTCATTATATGATTGAACACAGTAGTAAGAGTCGCACACAATTAGAGTGGTCACATCAGGATTAACGAACTCAAGTGCAAGCACCAAAGCGCGCAGTTCGGCCAATTGTGCGGTACTATCCCCGAGTGTCTGAGTGTGCACTACAGAGGATTTGAACTCTCCGTTCACAAAGGTACCTGCTACAATAGCACATGCGGCTGAATAAGCATGCTTGGACCCTGTGGCCGGTTGTGCCGAACCATCAGTGTAGATCACACAATCGTAATCCTCAAGCGGCAGTAAAGACAAAGGAGGAGGATGAATGAATTCATACTGTAAAAACTCCTGAGTCTGAAGAGAAGAATCGAAAATGAAAGTGACATCCGGAGACGTCAAAGATGTGGCCCATTGAATTCAACGGGGGTGCAAAGCTTTAGAGTTCGGTACACTTGCTTTGGTCACTGCCTCTAAGGCAGGATATGGTGTTACCACCAGAATGCGTTTGCCCTGTGCCAGTGCGCTCCTTTAGAATCGCTATTTGCACTGCTGTTAGAACTTTTTCTACAGAGGAAAACCGCATTTCCGCAGAAGTGTACAGATGTGACTTGTATGCAATGGGTACTGTATCACCTTCGTTAAGGTTAAGTACGTGAAACCCACTGCCCCTGGTATGATTCTAATCACCAGGTTTGTGTGGTTATCACGCGTCAAAAGAAATTTAGATTCAAGAAGGTCAGTCTGCAAAGACTGTAGAATGGAGGTATGCTCCGGAAGCCAACAAGACTTCGAAAAGGTAGGTTGTATCAAGGCATACAGTGGCTTGATACGCTGGGCGTATTCGGGAATGTAAGTACGCCCGAAGTTCAGGAAACCCAGCAAAGACTGAAGTTTTTTCAGAGTAGTAGGAGGGCACAAAAGTGCACATTTCTCTAGGAAATGGGGGGCTAAGCCCTTACCTTCATTGTTGAGCTCATAGCCCAAGAACAAAACGGTAAATTCAGCAATGTGAGATTTAGCAAAGTTAAATTTGTAACCTTGAACCGCAAATTCAAGAATAATGCGGTCTACTCGGATCAGATGCGGAAACAATTCGTCATCTGTCAGATAAATGTCATCCACGTACGAACATGCGTCTGGATCTATGCCGTCTAACAAAGAGACAACACGAGCGGCGAATACGCCTGGACTATTTTTGTAGCCCATAGGAAGACCCCTGAATTTGAACATTTTACCACCGGAAGTAAAAGCACACCATTGGCCACTCTCCGGGGCTAAGTTGTGCGTGTAGAATCCATTTGAAAGGTCAAGTGTCGTTTTATATTTTTTACGAACAAGACTGTCTACAAGCGCAGAACTATGGGTATTTTGCACCACAAAGGTCCGACAATGAGAGTTCAAATGCCGGTAATCCAACACTAAGCGGTACGATCCATCGGGTTTAGAAACCGCGAAAAGGGGATTGTTCATAGGTGATACGCAGGTTTCGATTACTCCCTGATATTCCAACTGAGTCAGAATTTCGGAAACGGGGCCTTTGGCTTCACGTTTTATGGGATATTGGGGTTGTGGTTGCGGTAGTGACCGCAAAGGTATTTCATGGGGGGGAGATTCTTCGTCCCAACCCACGTGGTTGCGGTATAATGCAGGAGCCAGGGACACAGCCCACTCAGCTGCCAGAGCCTCCGCTTTGTCCTTTGGGACATGTCGAGAAAAGCTCGGAAGGATTGCCTCCTCCCCTGTACGTGCAGCTAGAACGAATGGGGGTGGCCAGTCCACCTCCGCTAATAAAATGTCATATGAAGAGGTTAGATTTTCCCCAAAAATTCCTTTAATAATTCGCTGTATATCACCTTCAATTTGAATGACAATATTAAAAAGTCTATCAGGGGGTGCCACTCTGGTGTCAGCTGTCTCGACAGTAATGAATGTTTCAGTTGCTGTCGCCTCCATATGAGGACGTAGCGCCTCCCGCACTATGGTAACTTCCGCGGCGCTGTCTAGGAGGGTTACTGCCCACGTCCAATTCAGGAGCCTCATTCTCACCGTCTGTGGCATATTTCGCTGTTACAGCGGCAACTTTCTTCTTCTGAAATTGTGGTCAAAAACATTGAAAGTCTTCTGCTTTTCCTCTGACTTGTTGTCGAGGTTGGTCTCGTCCCTGGGGAGCCTCTCGGTCCCTCCCTCTATCCTGGCGGTCTCCTCCACCGGCCTGTGACGAAGTCTGTGCCTGTGAAGAACGAGGAGAACGCGAATCAGGGATCTGAAACCTATCCGGTGATTTAATTCTCGCTCTATCGCGTAAATCATAAGTGCGTTCAGAAGAGACTGAAACCGGGGATGCGCCTCTCGAACCCGGCTTCTTTTGTTGCTTACCCTGTTTTTTCAGCCTCCAACTTTTTTTAGTGAAGACTGGTTTCTCATCTTTCTCAGGCTGAGATTTGGTTTGTTGTTGTTGCGATTGTGTTTGCTGTTTTGCAAAGGCTTGTTGCCCAGGCTATTTCTGCCAATAGTTTTGTAAGCCTGGGTAATAATTTTCGGTAATTCGCGAGGCCTGTCCAATTCTGGGACCAAAGCCAAAGCATTCGCTACTTGAAAGTTCACGGCATCGCCCTTGACATTCGCAAGGATCAGCTCCGCTACTACTTCAAACACTCCCACCAGTCTCATCCCTAATTCCACAGCCGCTTCAGGGCCATGTTCATCCTGTACTTTTTAATTACTGAGGGAGAACTGTCATGGAAGGAGTACCAAAACACTTAGAATATACTGCTGCGAATACCTTACCCCAGTTGTCACATGCTGTCAACTCGGGAATTAAGGGGCATATTAGCAAGACCGGCGATAAAATTATCGTCGCTTTAGCGGCAGGAAACTGCCGCTAAAACGGCGATAATGGGCTTGCTAATATGCGTTATAGAATTCAATAGAAGCCCAGGTTAGATGTCCTGCACATCTAACCTGGGCTTCTATTGAATTCTATAACGCATATTAGCAAGCCCATTATCGCCGCTTTAGCGGCAGTTTTCTGCCGCTAAAACGGCGATAATTTTATCACCGGTCTTGCTAATATGCCCCTAAGTCTTTTGGCAAACTAATCGTAAGAATGCGGTGTTTATCCACCGGGGTTGTGTGTGGAAAAACTGCCTCCAACTGGTCAAATTTTTCTGCAAGCCAATAAGGAAAATCATCCTTATTTTGTGGACGTTTGCCCATCACCGAATTCACCATGACAGGACTTATGGTCACTCCGCTTGCAGCAGCTGGTTGGCTGGCAACTCCAGGAGCGGCTCCATGGATGCTGCCTGTAACATATCGCACTAAAGCTCGATGCACCTGCACCAAGGCCGCATACATAGTGCGCAGTTCCGCGACTGGTATAGTCATATAACGCGGATGTGGGGTGTACCCGGCCAAAACAGGCCAAGTGGCCCCCTCAATAGATAAGGGGCCTAAACGAACCGTGGTAGTCGGTCGTGGGAGGGCGCCATTAAACCAAACACGGTGCTGCCAAGCCGTGAGCAGTACTTCAAGAGTAGTATACGGTCGATAGACAGCGGGAACATTAGTGGGTTCATATTCATGGAACAGATTATCGTTCGCGTCTACCGCTGGAAAAGTGATCCAAGAGTAGAACACCTCAAAGTGGAAAGCCGGATCGGCTTGAACAACAAAGACTAGTTCGACTCCCGTGTCTGGCACTCCATACACCCGTAAGTGATCCCGGAGTGCTGTGCAGCTATGCGCCGCTATGTCTATACCCGCCATTACTAACGGGATTATTCGACAATCTTACAAGAGGCAGCACAATAGGGTTATGATTAAGAAACCTTTTTTAACAACTTCAAGCTTGAAAGAACCTACAAAAACTTCAATATAGGAGGTATCGCCGTCACACACGCTTCCGGAAGCGTACGTGAGGGGTTTGTGGACAAGCACAAGTACTACTCAAGCGCCTCGCAGATAAGCCGCCCCACTCGTTGGTCGCGCCATGTCATAGGGTTTCTGCACACACAGAGCTATGCACAGGATAATAGAACCTCGGAATATAGTGGTGAGCCAACCATAACCCTTAGTACCTAAAACCCCAACCCAACTAGCCTTAGCGTCCCATTAGCACCAATGTACCAATGATTAGACAACCCAGAACACGGTATCTCTCTCTCAGGACTCGCAGCAGCAAGAACACTCTTTCGTTACTCATTCGTACCTGTCCACAACATGCGTAAGCAGAGACACTGTATAGGTTAAAATGTTTATTTCAACTTACGTGCTCTAAGATACAGTACACGTGTCAGTACTACTAGCATAATACATATGAATAATATAATCAGCATAGTTACAACTCCATAAAATACGAACGGGGAAAGCATCTCATAAAGCAGTGGATATATGTCTAACTAACATCACCACCCTCCCCGTGCTGGAAGCCAGTTTATTATGAAAATAGAAGACCTCTGGGCTTTGACTAGCGAACCCCCATACCTCAGTCTCTAGATGCGAAACTACATCAGCAGACAATCACAGCTCTTCTCCCCGGAAAGGTTGTCTCCAAGTGTGCCTAGCGCGGACCAACCGCAACATTAAAAGCACACTAATTTTTCCATGGCAGCTGTACCTAGTGTTATGTCTAGGTGTGAGGGACTGGCCAAATCAGTAAGACAAGGAAACGTTGTTATTCGACCTTGTACATGTTGTGCAGTTTGAGCCCAAAGCGAACAGGAGAAAAGGTGAAAGATAGAAAATGCAGACAGTGCAAAAAGAACTTGGCAAGAGCAGAGGTCGATAGAACAACGGCCCAGAGTAACGTGTGCAAAGGAAAGAACCATGGCAGCCAGGCCCAAGACAACTTAGCAAGGCAGGCCGGGGCCAGGAAACCACAAACCACAAGACAGTTTGTAATTGGAACTTGTTGCTTGGTATTGATTTTAAGGGCCTCTGTTCTGGTAATTGGCATGGTTTTATTAATAGCCCTGTCTACAGTAGCTGATGAAAAGCCCCTTTCCAAGAAATGTAACTTACTTGCCAATTGTGCTGCATGGCACTCCTCCTCGCTGCTGCAAATACGTTTTACCCGAAGCATCTCCCCATAGGGGATACTTTCAATTAAATGTCGTGGGTGTTGACTCGAGGCATGCAGCAAGGTATTGCCAGCAGTAGGTTTGCGGAATAATTTAGTGGCTATGTTTCCGTCTTTAATATAGACTTCTACATCTAAAAAATAGACCGACTCCTTGCTGATATTAACCAAAAAGTGGAGATTGAGACTGTTATCGTTCATCTGTTCTATAAACTTAAGGGCTTTTGACTTTGAGCCTTTCCAAATAAAAAACAGGTCATCAATATACCTCAGCCATAGGGGCACATGCTGTTCAAAAATACTTTTGAATTTGTCATTGAGGGCCCGCTTCTCCCACAGTCCCATATGTAAACAAGCATAACTGGGAGAAAAGCAGGCCCCCATAGCAACTCCCCTGGTCTGCTGGTATATTTGGTTCTCAAAAAAGAAAAAATTCTGTTCCAAACAAATTGTGACCATCTCAATCAACATCTTATTATGCATATATAAATGTGCAGGTCTTCGATTTAAATAATGCATGATTGCTTTGATACCATCTTGATGCCGAATGGATGTATATAGTGAAGTTACATCCATGGTTATCAACAGCAAATCGGAACTCAAGCCATTTCATTTATCTTCCGTAGAAAATCTGAAGTATCTTGTAAATAGGAAGGCAACTTTTGACCCAATCCTGTAGAAAATAATCTATATATCTTGATGTATTCTCCATCAAACTATTGATGGCCGAGATTATTGGCCTACCAGGTGGGTTTATTTGGTTTTTATGTATTTTGGGAATTAGGTACAACTCAGGGATAACTGGGTGTTCTTTCTTTAGGAAGCGGTATTCATCCTCACTAAGAAGCCCCCACTTTTCCATGCCAACAATTTAAGATAATAATCATTCCATGCAGATTTAACAATATGGATATTACTTTTTCTGTAGCATTCAGTATCACACAATTGAGACAGTGCCTCTGTCATGTATAGTTCTCGAGGCCACAGAACAACGTTTCCTCCCTTGTCAGATTGTCTTATTATGAGGTTATCATTGTTCTGTAACTTTTTCATGAGTTGAATATAGCGATGATTGTCCTGACTTGTTTTATACCTCACGCTGTTAACTGATTTATACAAGTATTTCAGTTCCTTTGTGACTTGTTCATGATAAACATCCAAGTTGTCATGTAACATAATCGGTTGAAAAATGGACTTTGGCTCAAACGGGGTTTTGACCGTCCCACTGATGTTCATAGTCTCAAGGCCCAGTAACGTAGTAGTAGCAGTTTGTTCATTCTGAAGGTCTCTGAGGTCCTGAAACAAGCTCACATCTCATGCTGTAAAAAGAGGTGGGCTGTTATTCACTATTTCCAAGGAATCTAAATCCTTACTCGCCCGTAATGTGTGGAATTTCTGTAATTTAAGTTTCCTGATGAATCTAAAAACATCCATCCTTGTTTCTGTGTAGTTAAAGCTACTTTCTGGGCTAAAGGACAGTCCCAAAGACAAAATTTGTTTCTCCGCCGTAGTTAAATTGATATCTGTTAAATTGACCACTGTGTTAGAGTTACTGTTGCTTCTTACTTCTGTTTGCGGTTCCATCTGCCTCTTGCTTGTTTTTTGAAAGTCTGCCTTTCGTTGCTGGTTGCACCTTCGTCTTGCGCCACGTTTCTGATTGGCTCTTTTATTGTTGTTTTCATTTTTTGACCAGGTTGGGCTCTTGGTCTGAGTGTTTCTCTCCTGTCCTGGCGCAAGCAGTCGATCTCCTGACCCAAGGACAATTTTGTAAACCCCAATCCTTGAGCTCTTGACATTTCTCCTTCTGTCTCACTTTCTGGGGCAGAACTGAGGTCAGATGCAGATGATGAAACCGGAGCTGCTTCACTCATGACTGTCTGATTATTTATTGCTTGTTGGCTAATGCCCACTTTCGTTTTTACAGCATCGAATCTGCGCGCAAATGTAAACACCTGGCCATTTAAATAGTCCATTCTGTCACGTTGAAATTTGTATATTTTACGTTTTTTAATTATTTTTCATCTTTCTGTAAGCGTACAAGCATTTCTTCCCTTAGTTTCACGATGTAATCTGTGACTTCCAATTTGCTTATAGTTTCATTCAGTTCCTCTATTTGTGCTTGTAGTTTGCCTCTGTCACTTTCTGCAAACTTGATTAAAATGCGAACAAGTCTACTGGAAGACTCCAAATTACAAGCGGCCCATTCCGCCATCATGTCAGGATCAGGATTCTCATAGCTAGGTGCTAGAGTTATCCGTAAGCCTCTTGGAATTCTGCCAACCTCCAAATAGCGGGATAAAGACTTGTGCTCCCACCATTTAGCCTGTTCACAACGCATAAGCTTCTCCAATTTTCTAAACATGTCTCTTGTATTAACACTTCCTGTAGATATACTATTGTTCTGCAGTGTCATTGCAGGTCCCCCGTCCGGGGAATCGTTAAACATATCATCTGCCGCTTCTTCGCGGTTACGCAACGCCTCTGCGGACATGATGCACTGTTGTGGGCAATTGTAATGAAAAACAAATTCAAACGCTCGGATAAATATCCGCGTTTGAAATGCGCACACTCCTCACTGAACTGTCTGTCAGTTCCTACCTTTGAAGATGACTTGCCGTGATCCAGTACAAAGAAATCCGGTCACGCGCACCTCAGCAGGCCGGTAAGAAGATATCCAGCGTTCAGGGGTTGATTGCGGCTTTCTCCTAACTGGAGTCTCGATTCAAGTTCCGGTAACACCGAAACCAACTGCTTCCTGCCGCTGCACCCAACGTCGAGGAGGGGTTACAGCTGGTGCCGTGAAAGCAAGCCGGCACTATTACATCGCTGACTTCGTCGCCAGTAGGTAGTTATAGTTACAACCTAGTTTCCATAGGAAAAGCATTTTTTGATTTGCTAATAACTTTGGCGTTAGTTGACGAATCTTTGCGAAATTCTCCAAAACAAAAGTCTATCCAGGTCAGTTCCTATCCTGAAAGTTTGGGGGTGATTCGTCAAGGGGGGGCTGAGAAAAAAGGGGGGTCCCAAAAAGCGTTTTCCCCATGTTAATTTCCATAGGAAATTTTGCGACGAGCTACAGCCCAAACTGCTGAACGGAATTACCCCAAATTTGGCAGAAAGGTAGAGCTTGGTTCAGAAAGCGACCTTTTTTTTAAATGGTGTAAATCCGTTCAGTAGTTTTTGAGAAATTCAAAAAATAAGAGTCAAAAAATCAATTTCCCATAGGAAACTTTGTGCAAGGCTACAGCTGAAACTACTGAACGGAATTACTCAAAATTTGGCACAAAGGTAGTGCGTGGGTCAGAAAGCGACCTTTTTTTTAAATGGTGTAAATACGTGCAGTAGTTGCTGAGAAATTAGAAAAATAAAAGTTTCGATATCTGGGCGGAGCCTAAGTCCCGTGCACGAGCTTCACTGTGATTGGCTGCCAACACTCCAAACCAGGAAGTGTTGGCAGCCATCTTGTGGCTCGGTAGAAGCCAGTCGCTAGAAAACAGAGAAACAAAGGTAGAAAAGAAGAGAAGGGGGCAGGGTAGAAACACCCTGACCCCCCTGGCCTGCTCAGGGAGTCCCAGAAGGACCCCCAGGGCCAAAAAAAACCTTTTAAAAAAAAACAAAATCGGCGCAATTCGCGCTGGGGGCGCGGGTTCCCGTGTTTTATTTTAATGAGACCTCGGGGTGGGCTAGGTTCCGGGGGCATTTCTTAAAAAATAATAGCGGGGGCTCACTGGGGCTGCGGGGCCCGCTGGGGTCCCCGCAGTCTCGGGGCTTCACTCATGTTGGGAGGGGGTTTGTGCGGCCCCCTCCCGGAGCCCTTCATCTGCTTATAACTTTTGCGTGCGTTTGACGATTCTTTACGAAATTTTTCAAAAAGTTTCTCTTTTTGATCAGATCCTATCTTGAAAGTTTAGGCGTGATTGGTCAAGGGGGCTGAGAAAAAGGGGGTGTTAAAACGTATTTTCTCAATGCATTTTCCATAGGAAACTTTAGACAAGGCTACAGGTCAAACTGCTGAACAGAATTACGCCAAATTTGGCAGGGAGAAAGGTCTTGGTCCAGAAAGCGCGGTTTTGTAGAAATGGTGTAAATCCATTCAGTAGTTTTTGAGATATTAAAGGGAAAAAAATATATATATATCTGGTCGGTGCCTAACTCCCGAGCACGAGCTTGCCTCTGATTGGCTGCTAACACTTCAAAGCAGGAAGTGTCCTCTGATTGGCTGCTAACACTTCAAACCAGGAACTGTTAGCAGCCATCTTGTGCCTCGCATCGAGTGAAAATATAAAAGAAAGGTTCCGGGGGCAATTTAATATAGCGGAGCTCTGTGTAATGATGATTTGGACACAGTGAAGGTTTAAGATTTATTAACAATAAAGGAGAAACAGGTGAGCGCCAGGCAGCACGACTTCCACTCCAGGACACCAGTAGGAAGAGAACCCTTTCACGCTCCCTGTGCCCAACATGACCACTTCGCAGCTATGCCTTTAGAAGCCAGTCCATCGGCTCACAGCTGTCTACCTTTGCGAGCTAGTACGCTGCTGTGCCTCTACCTCTGTGAGCTACTACGCTGCTGTTCCTTTGGGAGCGGACGGCTCGTAGTTCTGCCTCTGTGAGTCGAGCGGACGGGCCGCAGTTGTCTCTCTGCGAGCCTGGGTACGAACTGTTCATAAGTGACACTATATGAGCATTGAAAAGCCATTTTGTGATTCAGTCCGTCAGCTGGCATCTGTCCGAGGCATTTCTGAAAACATACCAGAGCTCTTTCTGTGAGAGATACCCCTTTCACGCTGTGTCTCCCCACATTAGCAGGTAACGCACCCTCTTCCCACATCACCAGCATACCCCCAACAACCTTCTTGGGCCCGGAAGTGTCCCTCTACGAATTATTAATAAAAAGATGCTTGTGAGGTTGGAGAAATAAGAATCATAGTCATGTATAGATTTACATATAAAACATTTTATTGAAACAAAACAACAACAAATAAAATAAAACTATGTACAGCCGTGGTGTGTCATCGCTGGTCCATTTGTGATTCACAGCCTGCAAGACAAAAAGAAAGATAAGATGGTGCGTCATGCGTCCAGCAAAGGAGATAGAGAGAGAGAGAAAGAGTGAGAGAGAGGAAGAGAGAAAGAGAGAGGAAGACAGAGAAAGAGAGAAAGAGTGAGAGAGAGAGGAAGACAGAGAAAGAGAGATAGAGTAAGAGAGAGAAAGAGAGAAAGAGTAAGATGCAAGGAACAGAGAAAGAGAGAATCAGTGTGAGAGAGAGGAAGAGAGAGAGAAAGAGTGAGAGAGAGGAAGCCAGACAAAGAGAGAAAGAGTGATACAGAGAGGAAGACAAGGAGAGAAACAGTGTGAGAGAGAGGAAGAGAGAGAGATAAAGAGAGAGAGATAAAGAGAGAGAGAGGAAGAGAGAGAGAGAAAGTGAGAGAGGGAGAGAGAGAAAGAGTGAGAGAGAGGAAGAGAGAAAGAAAGAATGAGAGAGAGAGGAAGAGTCAGAGAAAGAGAGAAAGTGTGAGAGAGAGAAAGGAAGAGATGGAGAGGGAGTGTTGACACTGGAGAAAATCTTCGCAGCTCACCTTTGTGCCACGGGTGTGTCTCCAACCACGTGCCGGGACATAGTGCACCGTCAAGTTTAGTGATCTGAAAGATAGTATAGATTTAGTTATTGCAGAGTACATACAACTGCACACGCGTAATTCTCTGTTTCAAGGAAGAGAGAAAGAGAGAAACAGTGTGAGAGAGAGGAAGAGAGAGAGAGAAAGAGGAAGAGAGAGGAAGAGAGAAAGAAAAAAGAGAGAGAGAGGAAGAGATAGAGAAAGAGAGAAAGAGTGTGAGAGAGAGAAAGGAAGAGAAAGAGTGTGAGTGACAGAAAGGGAGAGATGGAGAGGGAGAGTGAGTGTTGACACTGTGGACAAAATCCTCACAGCTCACCTTTCTGCCACCGGTGTGTCTCCAACCACGTGCCGGGATATAGGGCAGCCCTCAAGCTTAGTCATCTGAAACATAGTATGGAATCAGTAATGGCAGAGTACATACAACTGCACAATTTGTGAATCACAGCCTGCAAGAGAAAAAGAAAGATAAGATGGTGCGTCATGCGTCCAGCAAAGGAGAGAAAGAGTGAGAGAGAGGAAGCGACAGAGAAAGAAAGAGTGAGAGACAGAGGAAGACCGAGAAAGAGAGAAAGAGTGAGAGAGAGAAAGAGAGAGTGAGATATAAGGAAGAGAGAAAGAGAGAAACAGTGTGAGAGAGAGGAAGAGAGAGAGAGAAAGAGTGAGAGAGAGGAAGAGAGAGAAAGAAAGAATGAGAGAGAGAGGAAGAGAGACAGAAAGAGAGAAAGTGTGAGAGAGAGAAAGGAAGAGATAGAGAATAAGAGAGAGATAGAGTGTGAGTGACAGAAAGGAAGAGATGGAGAGGGAGAGTGAGTGTTGACACTGTGGAGAAATTCTTCACAGCTTACCTTCCGCCACCGCCGTGTGTGTAAGAGGGTCCACCACGTGCCGAAGCAACCTTCTGAGGTGTACACGCGGTAAAGCAGAGCTCACAATTCAGATTGGGTGTTGATTGTTAGTATGGCCACGCATCATCGCAAGCTGCAGACGCATTCAGCTGTTGTGGCACTGAGTGGCAGGAGTTCCGTGTTGGGGGGGGGACGTCAATCCGTGAATCACAGCCTGTTAGACAAAAAGCAAGATAAGATTGTGCGTCATGCGTCCATCAAAGGAGAGAGAGAGAGAGAGAGGGAGAGATAGAAAGAGTGTGAGAGAGGAAGAGAGAGAGAGAAAGAAAGAGTGAGAGGAAGAGAGAGAGAAAAAGAAGGAAAGAGTGAGAGGAAGACATAGAAAGAGAGAAACAGTGAGAGTGAGAGGAAGAGAGAGAGAAAAAGAAAGAAAGAGTGAGATGAAGACAGAGAGAAAGAGTGAGAGAGACGAAGAGAGAGAGAAACAGTGAGAGAGAGGAATAGAGAGAGAAAGAGGTAGAGAGAAACAGAGGAAGAGTGAGAGAGAGAGAGAAAGAGTGAGAGAGAGAGGAAGACAGAGAGAGACAAAAAGAGATACAGTGTGAGAGAGAGGAAGAGAGAGAGAAAGAGTGTGAGGGAGCAAAAGGTAGGGATGAAGAGGGACAGTGTGTGCCCACACTGTGGACAAAACCCTCACAGCTCACCTTTACGCCACCGGTATGTCTTCAACCACGTGCCGGGACATAGTGGAGCCCTCAAGCTCACTCATCTGAAACATAGTATAGAATTAGTAATGGGAGAGTATATACAACTGCGTACGCTTAAATCGCTGTGCCGCCTTTGTGTATCCACTCCCGCCGCCCAGACGTCTTTGCCCACCGCTGCGCACCCAGGCGTCACTGCTCACCTTTTCGCGGACAGGGCACCCTCCACATCATGCAGTCCCGCTCCGCAGGCCAACAGGTCTCACATTTGGTGCTGGGTCTTGATTTTGCCATGGCAGAGGACATACCAGTGCACCTATAATCATCGCAGGTTGCACACCCACTCAGTCCTTGCGGTGCCACTAACTCAGTGAACAGTGAGGCCACGCACGTGGCGGTAGGCCTCCCTGTTTGGTGGCTCAGGCCTACATGAGGTGTCCGGAGCACCGAGACGGGCCATCACAGTGCATGCGGTGGGAGCAACTCTAAAATGGCGTAGAGCATGTGTGCCCGGTCTTTTTTATTGGTAGGGTCATGTGTCCTGTGACGCCTGTGCTGGATGGGTGTGGTGTGGGTGTATACCAGCCGTGAGGGAGTGGCTGTGGCATACTGACAACTAGAATAATCACTGAGGGGTAGCTGTTCCTAAAGAGAAGAGGATAGATCAACCTATTATGGTTGGGAAAGTGTGCATCTCTCAGTAAGGTTGGATATTAGAATAGGTGGGGAATTTCTCCTTTTGGATTTAGTGCCCTCACACACCCTTGCGAGTGTCATGCTTCATCATCGGGCGTTGTTCCTCGTGGGGGTGGCGCTGCAGTCCCTCATGGGCCCCGTGAGAGGGCTCTTTAGCGGAAATCTTTTTAGGAGACGCTGCAGTTGTACATGCGGGTGTGTGGGCCTAGAGAAGTGAATGGGTGAGTTAAAATTGTCTTCAATGGTACCCAGAACCTCGTTTTATTCAGGGATCCCGAAGACAAGGTTAAAATGTCTGTAGGATGTGGAGATCCTCCTTAAAAAAAATGTGGAGGAGGGGTAAGTATTATCCACTGCTCTCGCATCCGTGAAGAAAAATGTGTGTGAAAAAGTGTAGTTTAGGTCAACATGTTTCGCGCTACGGGCGGTCCCTAGTGGATCCAAGAGCGCTTCGTCAGGACCAGGTGCAGAAGTGATAAATCAAGTGATAGTAAAAAATAGGAGTCAGGGAAGAGACGCCCTATACTCCGACCGGCGGCGAGAACGGAGGGGTAGGCACACGGCACCCTGCGGAATGATTGACTATTTTCATGCTCACCTATCTCTGACCGCTGGCGTACCCGATCATCCTTAACACAGGATTCGATCGAGAATTCTAGCCAGTGCTATTACACACTGCAACCAGACTGTAGGTATAGTAGGAGTATAGGGCGTCTCTTCCCTGACTCCTATTTTTTACTATCACTTGATTTATCACTTCTGCACCTGGTCCTGACGAAGCGCTCTTGGATCCACTAGGGACCACCCGTAGCGCGAAACATGTTGACCTAAACTACACTTTTTCACACACATTTTTCTTCACGGATGCAAGAGCAGTGGATAATACTTACCCCCTCCTCCACATTTGTTTAAAGGAGGATCTCCACATCCTACAGACATTTTAACCTTGTCTTCGGGACCCCTGAATAAAACGAGGTTCTGGGTACCATTGAAGACAATTTTAACTCACCCATTCACTTATCTAGGCCCACACACCCGCATGCACAACTGCGGCGTCTCCTAAAAAGATTTCCGCTAAAGAGCCCTCTCGTGGGGCCCGTGAGGGACTGCAGCGCCACCCCCACGAGGAACAATGCCCGATGATGAAGCATGACACTCGCAAGGGTGTGTGAGGGCACTAAATCCAAAAGGAGAAATTCCCCACCTATTCTAATATCCAACCTTACTGAGAGATGCACACTTTCCCAACCATAATAGGTTGATCTATCCTCTTCTCTTTAGGAACAGCTACCCCTCAGTGATTATTATGTTTGTCCTTGGGAGCTTGGGTACTGGACCTTCCATTTCTAATTTAGCTCCCTGTCCCCCCTCTCCATTATGCTTTGATACTGACAACTAGACCTGTGACCAGCAGGTCACTACAATGAAAATCTGGGCCATGTAGCGTTGTTGTCCTTCCCTGTAAGCGTAAGCAGAGTGGGCTGGCCTGGCGTATGCCAGTCCTGCGTGAGGCTGTGAAGAATGACTCCGGAGCTATGGGCGTGGCTCCATCGTGAGCTGTATGAGGAATCAACTGATGCGGCACTGTTGCCAGATTGGGCTAGATCATGCACAATTGGGCTATATTTTTCACGGTTGTGCGGTAAAATGTTGGTTTGTGCTAGTTGCTAGATTATAAATATATATACAGCGCTCCAGCAAACTAGTATGTTAAAGCGCTTTATTAGAGAAATATTTACTTGGCAGCCTGCTGCAACATCAATTCCAATGCATTCACCGCCTGCTTGACGATGTCCCTCCCCTCCTTTCTTAAAGTAGCAATATTGGGCTACTTTGGGCTAGTTTTTGGTTGTCTTTGGGGTAGAGAATGCTTAAAAAATCTGGCAACACTGCCATACGGGTGTCCTTGTGGTAGTGCTGCCGTCACCCGGGTGGCAAGCGTCAATGTGTCACTCTGTGAGCCAAGTCCCACAACATGGCCAACATGGAAGGTACAGGGAATCACTAACCCTACATTCATCTATAGTTCCACAGAAGAAAGATGGTGGACATGACACATCTGTGTGGATGTGAATGTTTATTACACATTCAGTGGAGTATTGCAGCTGTAGCAATACTGGGCATGCAAAGTCCAAATTTCAGTTTTTGGGACATGGAGGGCAGCCAATTAGATACAAGCTCGTTGTCGGAGTTAGGTTCCGCCAACCTATGTACTTATACAATCACTCCGCCAATCCCCACGCACTTATAAATTCACTATACACTCTCGTTGCAGTACTCTAATCATACAGTCTCTACGTACGTACTTGTACAATGACCGAGACAAAGTTACATAGCCAAAGTTTTGTCCCACTGTCAAAGGTAAGTTGGTTGCATACGCTGTCCAGAGCACAATGTAATGTGGTAGGGTCCAGGGGCAGCATGTTGCATTCATAATGAACACACAGACACAGATAGATAGTGGAACTGGGTACGAGCACGTGCACTCGACTCCTTTTTATTACCAGGGTCACATGTCCAGTGACGTCTGTGCTGGATGCGTGTGGGGTGAGTGTAAGCCAGCCCTCGGGGAATGGTTGGTGCTGCTAACAAGTACAACAGTAATCATCGGATCACACACAGAGATTCAATCATAAAGGGTCCATGACTTGTGCTGCACTAAGTTAGGGGCACCAGATGTGAAATAATACACAAAAGATTCTATCGTAAAGGCTTAATGACTTGTAGTACACTGAGGTAGGGACAGCAGATCTGAAATCATATACAAAAGATTCTATCATAAAGGGACCATCAGTTGTGGTGCACTGAGGTAGGGGCATCAGAAGCATTCTGCGTGTGCACAGCTAGCGATGATGCATATTCAGGGAGGGCCGCACTGGTAGCAATGTGTGTTGCCTACTGGACTGCGTCATCTGCAATCACCACTCCATCTGACTTGTGAGCCCTGCTGTCCACAGTGTAGATCGAAGGCAGTAGTCTGTACAGACATAAGTCTGCGGTTCTGTGCCGCTGTGTTCGCAGGGGGCCTGTGTCGAGGAGGCCGGCGGACATGGCGGCAGCTACCTGGCAGGGTGAGGGCCGCTGCTCTGGCAGACGGGTTGCCCTTCACACAAGTGAACCACGCCCAGAGCCCCGGCCTATTTATTCATACTTCTACGCTGGAGTGGCATACGTTGGACCAGCCCACTGCGCTTCCGCTTACAGGGGACGACGACACAGGTACATGACTGAGATCTTCCCCACTGCCTGAGGTAACATGGTTGCGTCCACTGTCTGCAACACTACAAGCACCAGTTTGTTTTTGGATCGCACAGCAGATTTGGCTGCTCGTTGAAAATATCGGGAAGTGGTGTTTTTGTGTTATTTTTGCACAGGAACGCCTACTCTGCATATTATTAGCGTTAGTTGTTGCTCTCATTTGTGGCAATTTTTTTTTGCGGAAGCTATTGCTAGAAAATAGGCGATATCGGCTGTTTTCACCAGGTTGAGAATGGAATGATAATTTAAAATCACTGAAAAAACCATAGGTTTAATGAACATTATAATTAGAAATTAGCATTTAAAAAACCTTTGAAATTCACTGAAAAAACCATAGGTTTCAGGGACGTTATAGTTACAAATTATCATTTTAAAAACCTTTGAAATTCACTGAAAAACCATAGGTTTCAGGGACGTTATAGTTACAAATTATCATTTTAAAAACCTTTGAAATTCACTGAAAAAACCATAGGTTTCAGGGACGTTATAGTTACAAATTATCATTTTAAAAACCTTTGAAATTCACTGAAAAAACCATAGGTTTCAGGGACGTTATAGTTAGTTGCACATTTCATTCGTACAAAACCATAGAAATTCTGCCGTTATAGTTAGTTGAGCTAACTATAACTCATGCCCCTACAATGCACTGCTGATGACGTCACATATTACATCATTCATGACATGGTCAGTGACATCACTGATGACTGTAGGAGAGTAGGATCTGCTTCACATGGGTACCCCCACTTTTTGCTGATGCTTCACTGTTTTTCGACCTTAGTCTGGCTGGGGCCCTGCTAATCAGAACCCCAGCCTAGCTGCTTCCTCTCTAAAATGGTTTCCATGTGCCTTATTCACATCTCTGATTGGAATCTGGAGTGCCCTTATAAGTCCCTAGTATATGGTATACTATGTACCCAGGGCATAGGTACCTCAGAGGCCTACCAGGGGCTGCAGCATGTATTGTGCCACCCCTGGAAGGCCATCCAAACTGACACCACAGGTCTGCTACTGCAGCCTGGGTAAGGTGGTGCATGCACCCCTTACTGTGATATAGGCTACCTATATCACTATACACATACACACATATAAACCTATAAGTCACTCCTATGGCAGGCTTTATCAATCCTGAAGGCAGAGTGCGTGGTTCCTATGTGAGAGGGTGCCCCTGCATGAGCAGGGCCCCTCTGCAGCGTTCGGAGACCCTTCTCTGATGCTGTTTGTAGTGCAGCCTGACCATATACTCTTAAGCGCATTATAACCTCGCGTTAAATGCTAACTTTGGGATGGCTGCACGGAAACATGTCGTGTTTGGTGTCAAACATCTTGGAATACTACCCCCCCGCCAGTTCTGGCGGCAGGGGTACCATTCCACCCTTCTAGAGGGAAAGACATGTACACACCGGTATACCCGGTACTGACTTTCCAGAGCCCTGGCATCACAAAATGGATGCCGCTGCCACAGACACAAGTCTGGCCTCCTGCTGCTGACCGAAACTCCGGCAGGGGAGGCCTGGACAATAGGTTTCCTGTCCCAGGGAGGTGTGACCACCTCCCCAGAGAGGATAGTGTGTATTGGGGCTGGGCGGGAGCACTCTCTGGTGCTTTGAAGTCCTGCACTGGGGGCACATTTGGTGTCCCTGTGCATACCCCAGTTCAAACCGGCTCAGGGGCTTCCAGCCCCTGCTCTGGCACGAAACTGGACAAAGGGAAAGGGGTGTAACCACCCCTCTGCCCTGGCCCTCCCATAGGTGGGGCCACAGAGTATGTCCAACCTCCTACCTTAGTATAAGTAGGGGAACCCAGTCGTTAGGACTTTAGATTTACCTGGACAAAACTCTGACACAGAATCCTGGACCTTCGACGCTCTACATCAAGATTAGAGGACTGAAGAATCTCCCTTGGGGTCAAGGAGTGACTCCCCTGCTTGGCAGGCACCAAAGAAGCAATTGTCCGGTCTGCATCGCTGAAGCTCCCGTCGGACGCTGAAGTCTTTGCATCACCAAAGGTAGATTTCCAGACTTCGCCGAGGCTGCCCTGAGTCCTCAACAAAGCTGAGGCCCGTAGCTGTCGTGGGTAATGTGGAACCGTGACCCCTGGACACTGAATGCATTTGCAAGTGCATCCTCTTCTGGGTCTTCCACGAAGTCGTGCTTTGGGCTCCGAGTAGCCCCAGCCTCCAGCACCAACTGCACCGAAGATCACTGGCCTCCACTCCACGAGTGTCCTGTGAGCTAGCTCCACGTGCACCGTCTTGAGGCTCCTTCGCGGTTGCTAGTCTGTTGGCTAGTAGGCCCTCCCGAAGGCCAATATTTTTTCTGCTTGGGCTCCCTGGTTGCTCCAGGTGTGCCCTGACTTATCCTCGCTGGGTGAGTCCCCCAGACCCTGCTGGTCTGCAACATCGTCCTTCTTCGATTTCCACAAGACTTGCCGTTGCCAAGGCTTGTTGGGTCCAATCCGGTCGCTGACACCCCTGCAATCGACAGACGTCGTGGGACAGCTCGAATCCAGCTCCTGGTTGTCATCGATGCCTCCTGGACCTCGTGGCTGAAGAGTCAAGACAACCGTCAACCTACCTGAAGCACTCGATATCGGTGGGCATCTGCTCATCGCCTTCCTGGTCACTGGCTAGTGACCCAGACTCTGTCCCCTCTGCTTTCAGGTTCTTCAGATCTTCGATCCACCTTTGGATCCACCCGAACACTTTCGACTTGGCCGCCAGCAGCACTTTGCAGCAGATCACCATTGAAAGCGACGACGAAACCCGACCCCGAAAGACACCTATGCACCCGGCTTCCCTGGGTGAGGTAACTCGAGTACTCCGGTGCTCCCGTGGGTATTGACACTAGAATAGCCTAGTTCTCAAAGGGTTTGCTCCAAGTCCTCCTCTAAGTGTCCCTTTTCTTTTAAATTCTAATCACGACTTTCCCCATAGAAGTTAACGGTGGTTCGCGGTTGTGTTCATACACTGCACGCGTCCCCCGTGGGTCCCCTGTGTCACTGCCTTGGGTGGTTCCTTGTGGTCCAAGCACTTCTACAGGCTCTAGGCCTTGTGTCTAGCTCAGTTGTGGTTCTTATACCACTTTATTGGTATATGGTTTCGTACGCCCCTGGGGCTCAAACGTGTATTTGTGCTATTACTGTAGATAACTAACTCGTAACGTATGTACTTCGAACTCTAGCCTCATAAAGAGACTAGAGGGGTGTGTTTAGTAATAAATACATATATTTTGAATATATACCTGGTGTGGTCCTCTTTCATTTGGTCACTCAAGAGATTATAGACTGGTAAAACAAGCTGCTTTACATTCCTTCAAGACTTAGCCTGAAGGCTGCTCTCCATAGCTACCACTAGGATAGCTTTCAATAAAGGTTGTCTTTAACCTATCTCCAATAAGGGGTTGTTTGGACTGGTGCAAGGTGCCCACTATAATTAGTGGACAGCATATGCCAGGCCAACTTCTCACATTGGTGTGCAGCGTGTGGGATTCCAGCTTGCTATTGTTTTACCAGATAATCTCAATTGAATTGATCAACTGAAAACCACTAATGGTACCTAAGGTACATATAAATCAAGCTTAGTAATACAGTAAGTTCTACTGAACTTAGAGTTGTGTGTTAAGGGACAGCACACCCTTTCTACAACTCAAGAGAGTTTAGTAGGCCACACTAGAGTAGGTAGTGCATACACCACACCTCACTAGTGATGTCTTCAAAGCCAGGACCCAGTGAGTCCTTGCCAGAAGCCAGTGGGCTTCTTCCCTCCAAGTATGATAAACTCCCATTCTTGGAATTGAGAGCCTTATGCACTACTAGGAAGTTGAAGACAGGCAAAAGTGCCAGCACCCAACACCTCAGGGAGGTGTTACTAGCTGATGATCTCAGCAGGCCCCTAGGGTCTGAAGGGGTAGGCAAAGAGGGTGGGGCAGAAGATGAGGAAGGGGCCAGGGGTGAAGAAACCCAGGCCCCCCCTCTGAAACTGGCCAGGAAGGTGAAAATGACCTTGTCCTGGAAAATCCAATTCCTCCTGTGGAGGAGGAGGAGGAGAGGATCAGACTGACCTCCCCTTTGTCCCCCCAGGAAGAGTTCTGAGTGTGCCCAGAAGGTCTAGGTCTCCTTCTCAGGAGTCTAACCACTCTGACACCTCAATAGGGACCTCTGTCTCCTCTCATAGGAGGGAATCCTCTCATGAGAGGAGAAAGAGACTGATTCAATATGAGCAAGCTCAACTTGAACTCAGGAAACAGCAATTGGCTATAGACAGGGAGTCCCTAGATCTCTATAGAGAGAGACAAAAGTTGGGACTAGAGTCCCATGGTGGCAGCAGTTTCCCCAAAGATAGGGAAAGGTCTTATGACCATAGAAACCTGAGCAAGATTGTCCCTCCCTACCAGAGTGGGGATGATATCCACAAATGGATAACTGCTCTAGAGAGGGCCTGTAAAGTACAGAGGGTCCCTCAGGAGCAGTGGGCAGCAATCTTGTGGCTCTCCTTTGCAGACAAAGGTAGAGACAAGCTCCTCACTGTTAGAGAGGAGGATGCTGATAATTACAAAGTCTTGAAGAGTGCTCTAATTGATGGGTTTGGCCTAACCACTGAACAATACAGGTTAAAGTTCAGGGATACCCAAAAAGCACAGACTCAAGACTGGGTGGACTTTGTTGATTGTTCTGCCAAGGCTCTGGAAGGTTGGTTATTGGGCAGTAAGGTATGTGACTTCACAGGATTGTACAATCTGATAATGAGGGAGCAGATTCTTAATAACTGTCAAAATCAGCTGTTGCATCAGCACCTGGTAGACTCTGATCTGACCTCTCCCCAAGAATTGGGAAAGAAGGCAGACAAATGGGTCAGAACCAGGGTGAAGCAGAAGGTACAGAACCAAGGTGGTGACCCTAAGAAGCAAGATTCGAAAACCTCTGATAAGGGTGGGGAGAAGGGTAAAGATCAAAAGTCTTCACAAGGCCCCCAAAAATCTTCTTCAGGTGGGGATTCACAGTCTACCAAAGGGAAAGGCCAAAGAAAACCATGGTGAAAGGTCTGTAAGCAAAAGACCCACTGGACCAGTGATTGCACCAAGTCCAAAGACTCGACTCCAGCCCCCACCAATGCCCCTAAGGCACCTGCTCCCCCTAGTGCAGCTACAGTTGGTGGTGGGACTACACAAGCCAAGGGTTTAGTAGGGTTGACCCTGGGTAAAGAGATGAGCTCTGACCTAGTCAGAGAACTCACTCAGGCTGTCCTAGTCTGTGATGGAGGCATGGATATGACCTCCTCTGTGAGTCCCAGTAATCTGGGCAAGTACAGACAACAGCCTTTAATCAATGGAAGAGAGGCTTTGGCATTTAGGGACACAGGGGCAAGTGTCACCATGGTGACACAAGACCTTGTGAATCCTGGGCAGATAATACTTGGTGAAATGTACCAAGTGACCAATGCTAGCAACGTCAGAACAGACCATACTCTGGCAGTTGTTAACTTCTCCTGGGGAGGGGTAACTGGCCTTAAGAAGGTTGTGGTAAGTGCAGACCTACCCGTTGAATGCTTGCTTGGCAATGACTTAGAAACTTCAGCTTGGGCAGAAGTGGAGCTCAGGACCCATGCAGAAATGCTGGGGATCCCTGCAGATGTGTTTGCTGTGACCAGGTCACAAGACAAAATGTCTAGCACTGAACAGGCCTTGGATTCTGGAATAATGGACCAAGTGCCTTCCAAGAAGAGGAGTAGTAGGGCAAAGGCAGTGCCTTCCCCTTGGCTCAGAAGGAAGATCAGTCCCCTGAGGGGGATGATCTCAGTCCTGAGGAAGGAACTGTCCCAGAGGAGCTTGAACCTGAACAGGTTGAGTTCTTGGGGACAGGGGGACCTTCCAGGGCAGATCTGAGCCAGGAGCAGCAGAGCTGCCCCTCTCTTGAACCCCTCAGACAGCAAGCTGCTGCTGAGGCTGCTGGGAAAGCTAGTGGTCCCCATACTGTGTATTGGGATGATGGACTCTTGTACTCAGAGTGTAGAGACCCCAAGCCTGGTGCTACCAGGAGGTTGGTTATACCTCTGAAGTTCAGGGGCTTCCTATTGACCCTAGCCCATGATATTCCCTTAGCAGGTCACCTGGGCCAGAACAAGACTTGGGACAGAATTGTCCCTCACTTTCACTGGCCCCACATGTCTGAAGACACCAAGGAGTTTTGTCGCTCCTGCGTAACCTGCCAGGCCAGTGGCAAGGCAGGTGGCACTACAAAGGCCCCCTGATACCACTACCTGTGGTGGGGGTTCCCTTTGAAAGGGTGGGGATTGACATTGTTGGTCCCATGGATCCCCAAACAGCATCTGGGCACAGGTTTATCCTGGTGGTAGTGGATCATGCCACCAGGTACCCAGAGGCTATTCCCCTTAGGACCACTACAGCACCTGTGGTGGCAAGGGCCCTCCTGGGAATTTTCTCAAGAGTGGGCTTCCCTAAGGAGGTTGTATCAGACAGGGGTGCAAACTTTATGTCTGGATACTTAAAAGCAATGTGGAAGGAGTGTGGAGTGACTTACAAGTTCACCACACCCTATCACCCACAATGCAATGGTTTAGTTGAGAGATTCAACAAAACCTTGAAGGGCATGATTAAAGGGCTCCCAGAAAAGCTTAGGCGAAGATGGGACATACTCTTGCCCTGCCTTTTATTTGCGTACAGGGAGGTGCCTCAAAAGGGGGTTGGCTACAGCCCTTTTGAACTTTTGTTTGGTCACCCTGTCAGGGGTCCACTGTGCTTGGTGAAGGAAGGATGGGAGTTACCTCTCAAGCCCCCAAAGCAAGACATAGTGGACTACGTACTTGGTCTCCGCTCCCGGATGGCTGAGTATATGAAAAAGGCAACTAAAAACCTTGAGGCTAGCCAGGAACTTCAAAAGGCCTGGCATGACCAAAGGCTGTACTGACTGTTTACCAGCCAGGACAGAAGGTGTGGGTGTTGGAGCCAGTGGCCCCAGCAGCTCTCCAAGACAAATGGAGTGGACCCCACACCATTGTTGAGCAGAAGGGTGAGGTTACCTACTTAGTAGACCTAGGAACACCCACGAGTCCCCACAGGGTTCTCCATGTCAACAGGTTAAAACCATATGTGGACAGGGCAGACATGGGCTTGCTCATGGCTACTGATGAGGGACAGGAGGAAGAGAGTGACCCACTCCCTGACCTGCTCTCACAGAACCCTGGTGATGGGTCAGTGGATGGTGTAGCCTTGGCAGGCAGCCTCACTACCCAGCAGCAGACTGATTGCAGACAGGTGCTCAATCAGTTCAGACACATATTCTCACTGACACCCAGTCAGACTACCTGGTGCACTCATGAAGTGGACACTGGGGACAGTCTGCCTATTAAAAATAAGATTTATAGGCAACCTGACCATGTCAGGGACTGTATCAGGACAGCAGTCCAGAAGATGTTGGATTTGGGAGTTATTGAACCCTCAGATAGCCCTTGGGCTAGTCCAGTGGTCCTTGTGCCAAAACCTCACACCAATGGTGGGAAAAGAGAGATGAGGTTTTGTGTGGACTACAGGGGTCTCAATGCAGTCACTAGGACTGATGCCCATCCAATACCAAGGGCAGATGAGCTAATAGACACTTTGGCCTCAGCCAAGTATCTAAGCACATTTGACCTGACAGCTGGCTACTGGCAGATCAGACTAGCTGATGATGCAAAGCCAAAGACAGCATTCTCAACCCCTAGTGGGCATTATCAATTTGTGGTGATGCCCTTTGGTCTGAAGAATGCACCTGCCACTTTTCAGAGGTTGGTGAATACAGTCCTTACAGGTCTGGAAGCCTATAGTGCAGCATATCTAGATGATATTGCTGTCTTTAGCTCCACCTGGGAGGATCACCTGGTCCACCTCAGAAATGTTTTACAGGCCCTGCAGAAAGCAGGCCTGACTATCAAGGCCACCAAGTGCCAGATAGGGCAGAGTCAGGTTGTGTACCTGGGCCACCTTGTGGGTGGAGGCCAGGTTCAACCACTGCAGAGCAAGATCCAGACCATCATGGACTGGACTGCTCCAACTACCCAGACTCAGGTGAGAGCCTTCTTAGGCCTGACTGGGTACTATAGGAGATTTGTCAAGGGGTATGGATCAATAGTGACACCCCTGAATGACTTAACTTCCAAGAAAATGCCCAAAAAGGTTCAGTGGACAGTTAGCTGTCAAAAGGCATTTGATGACCTGAAGCAGGCCATGTGCACTGCTCCCATTCTACAGAGTCCTGATTACTCCAAGAAGTTCATTGTTCAAACTGATGCATCTGAATTGGGGGTAGGGGCTGTACTGTCACAATTGAATGATGAAGGTCAGGATCAGCCAGTAGCTTTCATTAGCAGAAGGCTGACCCCTAGAGAGAAACGTTGGTCAGCCATTGAGAGGGAGGCCTTTGCTGTGGTCTGGGCTCTGAAGAAGTTGAGGCCATACTTGTTTGGTACTCACTTCCTTGTTCAAACAGACCATAAGCCCCTCTTATGGCTAAAACAAATGAAGGGTGAAAACCCCAAACTGCTTAGGTGGTCCATTTCCCTACAGGGGATGGACTTCACAGTGGAACATAGACCTGGGAGTAACCATGCCAATGCAGATGGACTCTCTAGGTACTTCCACTTAGAACATGAAGACTTAACTGGGCAAGGTTAGTTTAATGTCCCTACGTTTGGGGGGGGTTGTGTAGGAGAGTAGGATCTGCTTCACATGGGTACCCCCACTTTTTGCTGATGCTTCACTGTTTTTCGACCTTAGTCTGGCTGGGGCCCTGCTAATCAGAACCCCAGCCTAGCTGCTTCCTCTCTAAAATGGTTTCCATGTGCCTTAGGCACATCTCTGATTGGAATCTGGAGTGCCCTTATAAGTCCCTAGTATATGGTATACTATGTACCCAGGGCATAGGTACCTCAGAGGCCTACCAGGGGCTGCAGCATGTATTGTGCCACCCCTGGAAGGCCATCCAAACTGACACCACAGGTCTGCTACTGCAGCCTGGGTAAGGTGGTGCATGCACCCCTTACTGTGATATAGGCTACCTATATCACTATATACATACACACATATAAACCTATAAGTCACTCCTATGGCAGGCCTTATCAATCCTGAAGGCAGAGTGCGTGGTTCCTATGTGAGAGGGTGCCCCTGCATGAGCAGGGCCCCTCTGCAGCGTTCGGAGACCCTTCTCTGATGCTGTTTGTAGTGCAGCCTGACCATATACTCTTAAGCGCATTATAACCTCGCGTTAAATGCTAACTTTGGGATGGCTGCACGGAAACATGTCGTGTTTGGTGTCAAACATCTTGGAATACTACCCCCCGCCAGTTCTGGCGGCGGGGGTAGCATTCCACCCTTCTAGAGGGAAAGACATGTACACACCGGTATGCCCGGTACTGACTTTCCAGAGCCCTGGCATCACAAAATGGATGCCGCTGCCACAGACACGAGTCTGGCCTCCTGCTGCTGACCGAAACTCCGGCAGGGGAGGCCTGGACAATAGGTTTCCTGTCCCAGGGAGGTGTGACCACCTCCCCAGACAGGATAGTGTGTATTGGGGCTGGGCGGGAGCACTCTCTGGTGCTTTGAAGTCCTGCACTGGGGGCACATTTGGTGTCCCTGTGCATACCCCAGTTCAAACCGGCTCAGGGGCTTCCAGCCCCTGCTCTGGCACGAAACTGGACAAAGGGAAAGGGGTGTAACCACCCCTCTGCCCTGGCCCTCCCATAGGTGGGGCCACAGAGTATGTCCAACCTCCTACCTTAGTATAAGTAGGGGAACCCAGTCGTTAGGACTTTAGATTTACCTGGACAAAACTCTGACACAGAATCCTGGACCTTCGACGCTCTACATCAAGATTAGAGGACTGAAGAATCTCCCTTGGGGTCAAGGAGTGACTCCCCTGCTTGGCAGGCACCAAAGAAGCAATTGTCCGGTCTGCATCGCTGAAGCTCCCGTCGGACGCCGAAGTCTTTGCATCACCAGAGGGGGATTTCCAGACTTCGCCGAGGCTGCCCTGAGTCCTCAGCAAAGCTGAGGCCCGTAGCTGTCGTGGGTAACGTGGAACCGTGACCCCTGGACACTGAACGCATTTGCAAGTGCATCCTCTTCTGGGTCTCCCACGAAGTCGTGCTTTGGGCTCCGAGTAGCCCCAGCCTCCAGCACCAACTGCACTGAAGATCACTGGCCTCCACTCCACGAGTGTCCTGTGAGCTAGCTCCACGTGCACCGTCTCGAGGCTCCTTCGCGGTCGCTAGTCCGTTGGCTAGTAGGCCCTCCCGAAGGCCAATCTTTTTTCTGCTTGGGCTCCCTGGTTGCTCCAGGTGTGCCCTGACTTATCCTCGCTGGGTGAGTCCCCCAGACCTTGCTGGTCTGCAACATCGTCCTTCTTCGATTTCCACAAGACTTGCCGTTGCCAAGGCTTGTTGGGTCCAATCCGGTCGCCGACACCCCTGCAATCGACAGACGTCGTGGGACAGCTTGAATCCAGCTCCTGGTTGTCGTCGACGCCTCCTGGACCTCGTGGCTGAAGAGTCAAGACGACCGTCAACCTACCTGAAGCACTCGACATCGGTGGGCATCTGCTCATCGCCTTCCTGGTCACTGGCTAGTGACCCAGACTCTGTCCCCTCTGCTTTCAGGTTCTTCAGATCTTCGATCCACCTTTGGATCCACCCGAATACTTTCGACTTGGTCGCCAGCAGCACTTTGCAGCAGATCGCCATTGAAAGCGACGACGAAACCCGACCCCGAAAGACACCTATGCACCCGGCTTCCCTGGGTGAGGTAACTCGAGTACTCCGGTGCTCCCGTGGGTATTGACACTAGAACAGCCTAGTTCTCAAAGGGTTTGCTCCAAGTCCTCCTCTAAGTGTCCCTTTTCTTTTAAATTCTAATCGCGACTTTCCCCATAGAAGTTAACGGTGGTTCGCGGTTGTGTTCATACACTGCACGCGTCCCCCGTGGGTCCCCTGTGTCACTGCCTTGGGTGGTTCCTTGTGGTCCAAGCACTTCTACAGGCTCTAGGCCTTGTGTCTAGCTCAGTCGTGGTTCTTATACCACTTTATTGGTATATGGTTTGGTACGCCCCTGGGGCTCAAACGTGTATTTGTGCTATTACTGTAGATAACTAACTCGTAACGTATGTACTTCGAACTCTAGCCTCATAAAGAGACTAGAGGGGTGTGTTTAGTAATAAATACATATATTTTGAATATATACCTGGTGTGGTCCTCTTTCATTTGGTCACTCAAGAGATTATAGACTGGTAAAACAAGCTGCTTTACATTCCTTCAAGACTTAGCCTGAAGGCTGCTCTCCATAGCTACCACTAGGATAGCTTTCAATAAAGGTTGTCTTTAACCTATCTCCAATAAGGGGTTGTTTGGACTGGTGCAAGGTGCCCACTATAATTAGTGGACAGCATATGCCAGGCCAACTTCTCACATTGGTGTGCAGCGTGTGGGATTCCAGCTTGCTATTGTTTTACCAGATAATCTCAATTGAATTGATCAACTGAAAACCACTAAGGGTACCTAAGGTACATATAAATCAAGCTTAGTAATACAGTAAGTTCTACTGAACTTAGAGTTGTGTGTTAAGGGACAGCACACCCTTTCTACAACTCAAGAGAGTTTAGTAGGCCACACTAGAGTAGGTAGTGCATACACCACACCTCACTAGTGATGTCTTCAAAGCCAGGACCCAGTGAGTCCTTGCCAGAAGCCAGTGGGCTTCTTCCCTCCAAGTATGATAAACTCCCATTCTTGGAATTGAGAGCCTTATGCACTACTAGGAAGTTGAAGACAGGCAAAAGTGCCAGCACCCAACACCTCAGGGAGGTGTTACTAGCTGATGATCTCAGCAGGCCCCTAGGGTCTGAAGGGGTAGGCAAAGAGGGTGGGGCAGAAGATGAGGAAGGGGCCAGGGGTGAAGAAACCCAGGCCCCCCCTCTGAAACTGGCCAGGAAGGTGAAAATGACCTTGTCCTGGAAAATCCAATTCCTCCTGTGGAGGAGGAGGAGGGAGAGGATCAGACTGACCTCCCCTTTGTCCCCCCAGGAAGAGTTCTGAGTGTGCCCAGAAGGTCTAGGTCTCCTTCTCAGGAGTCTAACCACTCTGACACCTCAATAGGGACCTCTGTCTCCTCTCATAGGAGGGAATCCTCTCATGAGAGGAGAAAGAGACTGATTCAATATGAGCAAGCTCAGCTTGAACTCAGGAAACAGCAATTGGCTATAGACAGGGAGTCCCTAGATCTCTATAGAGAGAGACAAAAGTTGGGACTAGAGTCCCATGGTGGCAGCAGTTTCCCCAAAGATAGGGAAAGGTCTTATGACCATAGAAACCTGAGCAAGATTGTCCCTCCCTACCAGAGTGGGGATGATATCCACAAATGGATAACTGCTCTAGAGAGGGCCTGTAAAGTACAGAGGGTCCCTCAGGAGCAGTGGGCAGCAATCTTGTGGCTCTCCTTTGCAGACAAAGGTAGAGACAAGCTCCTCACTGTTAGAGAGGAGGATGCTGATAATTACAAAGTCTTGAAGAGTGCTCTAATTGATGGGTTTGGCCTAACCACTGAACAATACAGGTTAAAGTTCAGGGATACCCAAAAAGCACAGACTCAAGACTGGGTGGACTTTGTTGATTGTTCTGCCAAGGCTCTGGAAGGTTGGTTATTGGGCAGTAAGGTATGTGACTTCACAGGATTGTACAATCTGATAATGAGGGAGCAGATTCTTAATAACTGTCAAAATCAGCTGTTGCATCAGCACCTGGTAGACTCTGATCTGACCTCTCCCCAAGAATTGGGAAAGAAGGCAGACAAATGGGTCAGAACCAGGGTGAAGCAGAAGGTACAGAACCAAGGTGGTGACCCTAAGAAGCAAGATTCGAAAACCTCTGATAAGGGTGGGGAGAAGGGTAAAGATCAAAAGTCTTCACAAGGCCCCCAAAAATCTTCTTCAGGTGGGGATTCACAGTCTACCAAAGGGAAAGGCCAAAGAAAACCATGGTGCAAGGTCTGTAAGCAAAAGACCCACTGGACCAGTGATTGCACCAAGTCCAAAGACTCGACTCCAGCCCCCACCAATGCCCCTAAGGCACCTGCTCCCCCTAGTGCAGCTACAGTTGGTGGTGGGACTACACAAGCCAAGGGTTTAGTAGGGTTGACCCTGGGTAAAGAGATGAGCTCTGACCTAGTCAGAGAACTCACTCAGGCTGTCCTAGTCTGTGATGGAGGCATGGATATGACCTCCTCTGTGAGTCCCAGTAATCTGGGCAAGTACAGACAACAGCCTTTAATCAATGGAAGAGAGGCTTTGGCATTTAGGGACACAGGGGCAAGTGTCACCATGGTGACACAAGACCTTGTGAATCCTGGGCAGATAATACTTGGTGAAATGTACCAAGTGACCAATGCTAGCAACGTCAGAACAGACCATACTCTGGCAGTTGTTAACTTCTCCTGGGGAGGGGTAACTGGCCTTAAGAAGGTTGTGGTAAGTGCAGACCTACCCGTTGAATGCTTGCTTGGCAATGACTTAGAAACTTCAGCTTGGGCAGAAGTGGAGCTCAGGACCCATGCAGAAATGCTGGGGATCCCTGCAGATGTGTTTGCTGTGACCAGGTCACAAGCCAAAATGTCTAGCACTGAACAGGCCTTGGATTCTGGAATAATGGACCAAGTGCCTTCCAAGAAGAGGAGTAGTAGGGTAAAGGCAGTGCCTTCCCCCTTGGCTCAGAAGGAAGATCAGTCCCTTGAGGGGGATGATCTCAGTCCTGAGGAAGGAACTGTCCCAGAGGAGCTTGAACCTGAACAGGTTGAGTTCTTGGGGACAGGGGGACCTTCCAGGGCAGATCTGAGCCAGGAGCAGCAGAGCTGCCCCTCTCTTGAACCCCTCAGACAGCAAGCTGCTGCTGAGGCTGCTGGGAAAGCTAGTGGTCCCCATACTGTGTATTGGGATGATGGACTCTTGTACTCAGAGTGTAGAGACCCCAAGCCTGGTGCTACCAGGAGGTTGGTTATACCTCTGAAGTTCAGGGGCTTCCTATTGACCCTAGCCCATGATATTCCCTTAGCAGGTCACCTGGGCCAGAACAAGACTTGGGACAGAATTGTCCCTCACTTTCACTGGCCCCACATGTCTGAAGACACCAAGGAGTTTTGTCGCTCCTGTGTAACCTGCCAGGCCAGTGGCAAGGCAGGTGGCACTACAAAGGCCCCCCTGATACCACTACCTGTGGTGGGGGTTCCCTTTGAAAGGGTGGGGATTGACATTGTTGGTCCCATGGATCCCCAAACAGCATCTGGGCACAGGTTTATCCTGGTGGTAGTGGATCATGCCACCAGGTACCCAGAGGCTATTCCCCTTAGGACCACTACAGCACCTGTGGTGGCAAGGGCCCTCCTGGGAATTTTCTCAAGAGTGGGCTTCCCTAAGGAGGTTGTATCAGACAGGGGTGCAAACTTTATGTCTGGATACTTAAAAGCAATGTGGAAGGAGTGTGGAGTGACTTACAAGTTCACCACACCCTATCACCCACAATGCAATGGTTTAGTTGAGAGATTCAACAAAACCTTGAAGGGCATGATTAAAGGGCTCCCAGAAAAGCTTAGGCGAAGATGGGACATACTCTTGCCCTGCCTTTTATTTGCGTACAGGGAGGTGCCTCAAAAGGGGGTTGGCTACAGCCCTTTTGAACTTTTGTTTGGTCACCCTGTCAGGGGTCCACTGTGCTTGGTGAAGGAAGGATGGGAGTTACCTCTCAAGCCCCCAAAGCAAGACATAGTGGACTACGTACTTGGTCTCCGCTCCCGGATGGCTGAGTATATGAAAAAGGCAACTAAAAACCTTGAGGCTAGCCAGGAACTTCAAAAGGCCTGGCATGACCAAAGGCTGTACTGACTGTTTACCAGCCAGGACAGAAGGTGTGGGTGTTGGAGCCAGTGGCCCCAGCAGCTCTCCAAGACAAATGGAGTGGACCCCACACCATTGTTGAGCAGAAGGGTGAGGTTACCTACTTAGTAGACCTAGGAACACCCAGGAGTCCCCACAGGGTTCTCCATGTCAACAGGTTAAAACCATATGTGGACAGGGCAGACATGGGCTTGCTCATGGCTACTGATGAGGGACAGGAGGAAGAGAGTGACCCACTCCCTGACCTGCTCTCACAGAACCCTGGTGATGGGTCAGTGGATGGTGTAGCCTTGGCAGGCAGCCTCACTACCCAGCAGCAGACTGATTGCAGACAGGTGCTCAATCAGTTCAGACACATATTCTCACTGACACCCAGTCAGACTACCTGGTGCACTCATGAAGTGGACACTGGGGACAGTCTGCCTATTAAAAATAAGATTTATAGGCAACCTGACCATGTCAGGGACTGTATCAGGACAGAAGTCCAGAAGATGTTGGATTTGGGAGTTATTGAACCCTCAGATAGCCCTTGGGCTAGTCCAGTGGTCCTTGTGCCAAAACCTCACACCAATGGTGGGAAAAGAGAGATGAGGTTTTGTGTGGACTACAGGGGTCTCAATGCAGTCACTAGGACTGATGCCCATCCAATACCAAGGGCAGATGAGCTAATAGACACTTTGGCCTCAGCCAAGTATCTAAGCACATTTGACCTGACAGCTGGCTACTGGCAGATCAGACTAGCTGATGATGCAAAGCCAAAGACAGCATTCTCAACCCCTAGTGGGCATTATCAATTTGTGGTGATGCCCTTTGGTCTGAAGAATGCACCTGCCACTTTTCAGAGGTTGGTGAATACAGTCCTTACAGGTCTGGAAGCCTATAGTGCAGCATATCTAGATGATATTGCTGTCTTTAGCTCCACCTGGGAGGATCACCTGGTCCACCTCAGAAATGTTTTACAGGCCCTGCAGAAAGCAGGCCTGACTATCAAGGCCACCAAGTGCCAGATAGGGCAGAGTCAGGTTGTGTACCTGGGCCACCTTGTGGGTGGAGGCCAGGTTCAACCACTGCAGAGCAAGATCCAGACCATCATGGACTGGACTGCTCCAACTACCCAGACTCAGGTGAGAGCCTTCTTAGGCCTGACTGGGTACTATAGGAGATTTGTCAAGGGGTATGGATCAATAGTGACACCCCTGAATGACTTAACTTCCAAGAAAATGCCCAAAAAGGTTCAGTGGACAGTTAGCTGTCAAAAGGCATTTGATGACCTGAAGCAGGCCATGTGCACTGCTCCCATTCTACAGAGTCCTGATTACTCCAAGAAGTTCATTGTTCAAACTGATGCATCTGAATTGGGGGTAGGGGCTGTACTGTCACAATTGAATGATGAAGGTCAGGATCAGCCAGTAGCTTTCATTAGCAGAAGGCTGACCCCTAGAGAGAAACGTTGGTCAGCCATTGAGAGGGAGGCCTTTGCTGTGGTCTGGGCTCTGAAGAAGTTGAGGCCATACTTGTTTGGTACTCACTTCCTTGTTCAAACAGACCATAAGCCCCTCTTATGGCTAAAACAAATGAAGGGTGAAAACCCCAAACTGCTTAGGTGGTCCATTTCCCTACAGGGGATGGACTTCACAGTGGAACATAGACCTGGGAGTAACCATGCCAATGCAGATGGACTCTCTAGGTACTTCCACTTAGAACATGAAGACTTAACTGGGCAAGGTTAGTTTAATGTCCCTACGTTTGGGGGGGTTGTGTAGGAGAGTAGGATCTGCTTCACATGGGTACCCCCACTTTTTGCTGATGCTTCACTGTTTTTCGACCTTAGTCTGGCTGGGGCCCTGCTAATCAGAACCCCAGCCTAGCTGCTTCCTCTCTAAAATGGTTTCCATGTGCCTTAGGCACATCTCTGATTGGAATCTGGAGTGCCCTTATAAGTCCCTAGTATATGGTATACTATGTACCCAGGGCATAGGTACCTCAGAGGCCTACCAGGGGCTGCAGCATGTATTGTGCCACCCCTGGAAGGCCATCCAAACTGACACCACAGGTCTGCTACTGCAGCCTGGGTAAGGTGGTGCATGCACCCCTTACTGTGATATAGGCTACCTATATCACTATATACATACACACATATAAACCTATAAGTCACTCCTATGGCAGGCCTTATCAATCCTGAAGGCAGAGTGCGTGGTTCCTATGTGAGAGGGTGCCCCTGCATGAGCAGGGCCCCTCTGCAGCGTTCGGAGACCCTTCTCTGATGCTGTTTGTAGTGCAGCCTGACCATATACTCTTAAGCGCATTATAACCTCGCGTTAAATGCTAACTTTGGGATGGCTGCACGGAAACATGTCGTGTTTGGTGTCAAACATCTTGGAATACTACCCCCCGCCAGTTCTGGCGGCGGGGGTAGCATTCCACCCTTCTAGAGGGAAAGACATGTACACACCGGTATGCCCGGTACTGACTTTCCAGAGCCCTGGCATCACAAAATGGATGCCGCTGCCACAGACACGAGTCTGGCCTCCTGCTGCTGACCGAAACTCCGGCAGGGGAGGCCTGGACAATAGGTTTCCTGTCCCAGGGAGGTGTGACCACCTCCCCAGACAGGATAGTGTGTATTGGGGCTGGGCGGGAGCACTCTCTGGTGCTTTGAAGTCCTGCACTGGGGGCACATTTGGTGTCCCTGTGCATACCCCAGTTCAAACCGGCTCAGGGGCTTCCAGCCCCTGCTCTGGCGTGAAACTGGACAAAGGGAAAGGGGTGTAACCACCCCTCTGCCCTGGCCCTCCCATAGGTGGGGCCACAGAGTATGTCCAACCTCCTACCTTAGTATAAGTAGGGGAACCCAGTCCTTAGGACTTTAGATTTACCTGGACGAAACTCTGATACAGAATCCTGGACCTTCGACGCTCTACTTTAAGATTAGAGGACTGAAGAATCTCCCTTGGGGTCAAGGAGTGACTCCCCTGCTTGGCAGGCACCAAAGAAGCAATTGTCCGGTCTGCATCGCTGAAGCTCCCGTCGGACGCCGAAGTCTTTGCATCACCAGAGGTGGATTTCCAGACTTCCCCGAGGCTGCCCTGAGTCCCCAGCAAAGCTGAGGCCCGTAGCTGTCGTGGGTAACGTGGAACCGTGACCCCTGGACACCGAACGCATTTGCAAGTGCATCCTCTTCTGGGTCTCCCACGAAGTCGTGCTTTGGGCTCCGTGTAGCCCCAGCCTCCAGCACCAACTGCACCGAAGATCACTGGCCTCCACTCAATGAGTGTCCTGTGAGCCAGCTCCACGTGCATCGTCTCGAGGCTCCTTCGCGGTCGCTAGTCCGTTGGCTAGTAGGCCCTCCCGAAGGCCAATCTTTTTCTGCTTGGGCTCGCTGGTTGCTCCAGGTGTGCCCTGACATATCCTTGTGGGGTGAGTCCCCCAGACCTTGCTGGTCTGCAACATCGTCCTTCTTCGATTTCCACGAGACTTGCCGTTGCCAAGGCTTGTTGGGTCCAATCCGGTCGCCGACACCCCTGCAATCGACAGACGTCGTGGGACAGCTCGAATCCAGCTCCTGGTTGTCGTCGACGCCTCCTGGACCTCGTGGCTGAAGAGTCAAGACGACCGTCAACCTACCTGAAGCACTCGACATCGGTGGGCATCTGCTCATCGCCTTCCTGGTCACTGGCTAGTGACCCAGACTCTGTCCCCTCTGCTTTCAGGTTCTTCAGATCTTCGATCCACCTTTGGATCCACCCGAACACTTTCGACTTGGCCGCCAGCAGCACTTTGCAGCAGATCGCCATTGAAAGCGACGACGAAACCCGACCCCGAAAGACACCTATGCACCCGGCTCCCCTGGGTGAGGTAACTCGAGTACTCCGGTGCTCCCGTGGGTATTGACACTAGAACAGCCTAGTTCTCAAAGGGTTTGCTCCAAGTCCTCCTCTAAGTGTCCCTTTTCTTTTAAATTCTAATCGCGACTTTCCCCATAGAAGTTAACGGTGGTTCGCGGTTGTGTTCATACACTGCACGCGTCCCCCGTGGGTCCCCTGTGTCACTGCCTTGGGTGGTTCCTTGTGGTCCAAGCACTTCTACAGGCTCTAGGCCTTGTGTCTAGCTCAGTCGTGGTTCTTATACCACTTTATTGGTATATGGTTTGGTACGCCCCTGGGGCTCAAACGTGTATTTGTGCTATTACTGTAGATAACTAACTCGTAACGTATGTACTTCGAACTCTAGCCTCATAAAGAGACTAGAGGGGTGTGTTTAGTAATAAATACATATATTTTGAATATATACCTGGTGTGGTCCTCTTTCATTTGGTCACTCAAGAGATTATAGACTGGTAAAACAAGCTGCTTTACATTCCTTCAAGACTTAGCCTGAAGGCTGCTCTCCATAGCTACCACTAGGATAGCTTTCAATAAAGGTTGTCTTTAACCTATCTCCAATAAGGGGTTGTTTGGACTGGTGCAAGGTGCCCACTATAATTAGTGGACAGCATATGCCAGGCCAACTTCTCACATTGGTGTGCAGCGTGTGGGATTCCAGCTTGCTATTGTTTTACCAGATAATCTCAATTGAATTGATCAACTGAAAACCACTAAGGGTACCTAAGGTACATATAAATCAAGCTTAGTAATACAGTAAGTTCTACTGAACTTAGAGTTGTGTGTTAAGGGACAGCACACCCTTTCTACAACTCAAGAGAGTTTAGTAGGCCACACTAGAGTAGGTAGTGCATACACCACACCTCACTAGTGATGTCTTCAAAGCCAGGACCCAGTGAGTCCTTGCCAGAAGCCAGTGGGCTTCTTCCCTCCAAGTATGATAAACTCCCATTCTTGGAATTGAGAGCCTTATGCACTACTAGGAAGTTGAAGACAGGCAAAAGTGCCAGCACCCAACACCTCAGGGAGGTGTTACTAGCTGATGATCTCAGCAGGCCCCTAGGGTCTGAAGGGGTAGGCAAAGAGGGTGGGGCAGAAGATGAGGAAGGGGCCAGGGGTGAAGAAACCCAGGCCCCCCCTCTGAAACTGGCCAGGAAGGTGAAAATGACCTTGTCCTGGAAAATCCAATTCCTCCTGTGGAGGAGGAGGAGGGAGAGGATCAGACTGACCTCCCCTTTGTCCCCCCAGGAAGAGTTCTGAGTGTGCCCAGAAGGTCTAGGTCTCCTTCTCAGGAGTCTAACCACTCTGACACCTCAATAGGGACCTCTGTCTCCTCTCATAGGAGGGAATCCTCTCATGAGAGGAGAAAGAGACTGATTCAATATGAGCAAGCTCAGCTTGAACTCAGGAAACAGCAATTGGCTATAGACAGGGAGTCCCTAGATCTCTATAGAGAGAGACAAAAGTTGGGACTAGAGTCCCATGGTGGCAGCAGTTTCCCCAAAGATAGGGAAAGGTCTTATGACCATAGAAACCTGAGCAAGATTGTCCCTCCCTACCAGAGTGGGGATGATATCCACAAATGGATAACTGCTCTAGAGAGGGCCTGTAAAGTACAGAGGGTCCCTCAGGAGCAGTGGGCAGCAATCTTGTGGCTCTCCTTTGCAGACAAAGGTAGAGACAAGCTCCTCACTGTTAGAGAGGAGGATGCTGATAATTACAAAGTCTTGAAGAGTGCTCTAATTGATGGGTTTGGCCTAACCACTGAACAATACAGGTTAAAGTTCAGGGATACCCAAAAAGCACAGACTCAAGACTGGGTGGACTTTGTTGATTGTTCTGCCAAGGCTCTGGAAGGTTGGTTATTGGGCAGTAAGGTATGTGACTTCACAGGATTGTACAATCTGATAATGAGGGAGCAGATTCTTAATAACTGTCAAAATCAGCTGTTGCATCAGCACCTGGTAGACTCTGATCTGACCTCTCCCCAAGAATTGGGAAAGAAGGCAGACAAATGGGTCAGAACCAGGGTGAAGCAGAAGGTACAGAACCAAGGTGGTGACCCTAAGAAGCAAGATTCGAAAACCTCTGATAAGGGTGGGGAGAAGGGTAAAGATCAAAAGTCTTCACAAGGCCCCCAAAAATCTTCTTCAGGTGGGGATTCACAGTCTACCAAAGGGAAAGGCCAAAGGAAACCATGGTGCAAGGTCTGTAAGCAAAAGACCCACTGGACCAGTGATTGCACCAAGTCCAAAGACTCGACTCCAGCCCCCACCAATGCCCCTAAGGCACCTGCTCCCCCTAGTGCAGCTACAGTTGGTGGTGGGACTACACAAGCCAAGGGTTTAGTAGGGTTGACCCTGGGTAAAGAGATGAGCTCTGACCTAGTCAGAGAACTCACTCAGGCTGTCCTAGTCTGTGATGGAGGCATGGATATGACCTCCTCTGTGAGTCCCAGTAATCTGGGCAAGTACAGACAACAGCCTTTAATCAATGGAAGAGAGGCTTTGGCATTTAGGGACACAGGGGCAAGTGTCACCATGGTGACACAAGACCTTGTGAATCCTGGGCAGATAATACTTGGTGAAATGTACCAAGTGACCAATGCTAGCAACGTCAGAACAGACCATACTCTGGCAGTTGTTAACTTCTCCTGGGGAGGGGTAACTGGCCTTAAGAAGGTTGTGGTAAGTGCAGACCTACCCGTTGAATGCTTGCTTGGCAATGACTTAGAAACTTCAGCTTGGGCAGAAGTGGAGCTCAGGACCCATGCAGAAATGCTGGGGATCCCTGCAGATGTGTTTGCTGTGACCAGGTCACAAGCCAAAATGTCTAGCACTGAACAGGCCTTGGATTCTGGAATAATGGACCAAGTGCCTTCCAAGAAGAGGAGTAGTAGGGTAAAGGCAGTGCCTTCCCCTTGGCTCAGAAGGAAGATCAGTCCCTTGAGGGGGATGATCTCAGTCCTGAGGAAGGAACTGTCCCAGAGGAGCTTGAACCTGACCAGGTTGAGTTCTTGGGGACAGGGGGACCTTCCAGGGCAGATCTGAGCCAGGAGCAGCAGAGCTGCCCCTCTCTTGAACCCCTCAGACAGCAAGCTGCTGCTGAGGCTGCTGGGAAAGCTAGTGGTCCCCATACTGTGTATTGGGATGATGGACTCTTGTACTCAGAGTGTAGAGACCCCAAGCCTGGTGCTACCAGGAGGTTGGTTATACCTCTGAAGTTCAGGGGCTTCCTATTGACCCTAGCCCATGATATTCCCTTAGCAGGTCACCTGGGCCAGAACAAGACTTGGGACAGAATTGTCCCTCACTTTCACTGGCCCCACATGTCTGAAGACACCAAGGAGTTTTGTCGCTCCTGTGTAACCTGCCAGGCCAGTGGCAAGGCAGGTGGCACTACAAAGGCCCTCCTGATACCACTACCTGTGGTGGGGGTTCCCTTTGAAAGGGTGGGGATTGACATTGTTGGTCCCATGGATCCCCAAACAGCATCTGGGCACAGGTTTATCCTGGTGGTAGTGGATCATGCCACCAGGTACCCAGAGGCTATTCCCCTTAGGACCACTACAGCACCTGTGGTGGCAAGGGCCCTCCTGGGAATTTTCTCAAGAGTGGGCTTCCCTAAGGAGGTTGTATCAGACAGGGGTGCAAACTTTATGTCTGGATACTTAAAAGCAATGTGGAAGGAGTGTGGAGTGACTTACAAGTTCACCACACCCTATCACCCACAATGCAATGGTTTAGTTGAGAGATTCAACAAAACCTTGAAGGGCATGATTAAAGGGCTCCCAGAAAAGCTTAGGCGAAGATGGGACATACTCTTGCCCTGCCTTTTATTTGCATACAGGGAGGTGCCTCAAAAGGGGTTGGCTACAGCCCTTTTGAACTTTTGTTTGGTCACCCTGTCAGGGGTCCACTGTGCTTGGTGAAGGAAGGATGGGAGTTACCTCTCAAGCCCCCAAAGCAAGACATAGTGGACTACGTACTTGGTCTCCGCTCCCGGATGGCTGAGTATATGAAAAAGGCAACTAAAAACCTTGAGGCTAGCCAGGAACTTCAAAAGGCCTGGCATGACCAAAAGGCTGTACTGACTGTTTACCAGCCAGGACAGAAGGTGTGGGTGTTGGAGCCAGTGGCCCCAGCAGCTCTCCAAGACAAATGGAGTGGACCCCACACCATTGTTGAGCAGAAGGGTGAGGTTACCTACTTAGTAGACCTAGGAACACCCAGGAGTCCCCACAGGGTTCTCCATGTCAACAGGTTAAAACCATATGTGGACAGGGCAGACATGGGCTTGCTCATGGCTACTGATGAGGGACAGGAGGAAGAGAGTGACCCACTCCCTGACCTGCTCTCACAGAACCCTGATGATGGGTCAGTGGATGGTGTAGCCTTGGCAGGCAGCCTCACTACCCAGCAGCAGACTGATTGCAGACAGGTGCTCAATCAGTTCAGACACATATTCTCACTGACACCCAGTCAGACTACCTGGTGCACTCATGAAGTGGACACTGGGGACAGTCTGCCTATTAAAAATAAGATTTATAGGCAACCTGACCATGTCAGGGACTGTATCAGGACAGAAGTCCAGAAGATGTTGGATTTGGGAGTTATTGAACCCTCAGATAGCCCTTGGGCTAGTCCAGTGGTCCTTGTGCCAAAACCTCACACCAATGGTGGGAAAAGAGAGATGAGGTTTTGTGTGGACTACAGGGGTCTCAATGCAGTCACTAGGACTGATGCCCATCCAATACCCAGGGCAGATGAGCTAATAGACACTTTGGCCTCAGCCAAGTATCTAAGCACATTTGACCTGACAGCTGGCTACTGGCAGATCAGACTAGCTGATGATGCAAAGCCAAAGACAGCATTCTCAACCCCTAGTGGGCATTATCAATTTGTGGTGATGCCCTTTGGTCTGAAGAATGCACCTGCCACTTTTCAGAGGTTGGTGAATACAGTCCTTACAGGTCTGGAAGCCTATAGTGCAGCATATCTAGATGATATTGCTGTCTTTAGCTCCACCTGGGAGGATCACCTGGTCCACCTCAGAAATGTTTTACAGGCCCTGCAGAAAGCAGGCCTGACTATCAAGGCCACCAAGTGCCAGATAGGGCAGAGTCAGGTTGTGTACCTGGGCCACCTTGTGGGTGGAGGCCAGGTTCAACCACTTGCAGAGCAAGATCCAGACCATCATGGACTGGACTGCTCCAACTACCCAGACTCAGGTGAGAGCCTTCTTAGGCCTGACTGGGTACTATAGGAGATTTGTCAAGGGGTATGGATCAATAGTGACACCCCTGAATGACTTAACTTCCAAGAAAATGCCCAAAAAGGTTCAGTGGACAGTTAGCTGTCAAAAGGCATTTGATGACCTGAAGCAGGCCATGTGCACTGCTCCCATTCTACAGAGTCCTGATTACTCCAAGAAGTTCATTGTTCAAACTGATGCATCTGAATTGGGGGTAGGGGCTGTACTGTCACAATTGAATGATGAAGGTCAGGATCAGCCAGTAGCTTTCATTAGCAGAAGGCTGACCCCTAGAGAGAAACGTTGGTCAGCCATTGAGAGGGAGGCCTTTGCTGTGGTCTGGGCTCTGAAGAAGTTGAGGCCATACTTGTTTGGTACTCACTTCCTTGTTCAAACAGACCATAAGCCCCTCTTATGGCTAAAACAAATGAAGGGTGAAAACCCCAAACTGCTTAGGTGGTCCATTTCCCTACAGGGGATGGACTTCACAGTGGAACATAGACCTGGGAGTAACCATGCCAATGCAGATGGACTCTCTAGGTACTTCCACTTAGAACATGAAGACTTAACTGGGCAAGGTTAGTTTAATGTCCCTACGTTTGGGGGGGGTTGTGTAGGAGAGTAGGATCTGCTTCACATGGGTACCCCCACTTTTTGCTGATGCTTCACTGTTTTTCGACCTTAGTCTGGCTGGGGCCCTGCTAATCAGAACCCCAGCCTAGCTGCTTCCTCTCTAAAATGGTTTCCATGTGCCTTAGGCACATCTCTGATTGGAATCTGGAGTGCCCTTATAAGTCCCTAGTATATGGTATACTATGTACCCAGGGCATAGGTACCTCAGAGGCCTACCAGGGGCTGCAGCATGTATTGTGCCACCCCTGGAAGGCCATCCAAACTGACACCACAGGTCTGCTACTGCAGCCTGGGTAAGGTGGTGCATGCACCCCTTACTGTGATATAGGCTACCTATATCACTATATACATACACACATATAAACCTATAAGTCACTCCTATGGCAGGCCTTATCAATCCTGAAGGCAGAGTGCGTGGTTCCTATGTGAGAGGGTGCCCCTGCATGAGCAGGGCCCCTCTGCAGCGTTCGGAGACCCTTCTCTGATGCTGTTTGTAGTGCAGCCTGACCATATACTCTTAAGCGCATTATAACCTCGCGTTAAATGCTAACTTTGGGATGGCTGCACGGAAACTATGTCGTGTTTGGTGTCAAACATCTTGGAATACTACCCCCCGCCAGTTCTGGCGGCGGGGGTAGCATTCCACCCTTCTAGAGGGAAAGACATGTACACACCGGTATGCCCGGTACTGACTTTCCAGAGCCCTGGCATCACAAAATGGATGCCGCTGCCACAGACACGAGTCTGGCCTCCTGCTGCTGACCGAAACTCCGGCAGGGGAGGCCTGGACAATAGGTTTCCTGTCCCAGGGAGGTGTGACCACCTCCCCAGACAGGATAGTGTGTATTGGGGCTGGGCGGGAGCACTCTCTGGTGCTTTGAAGTCCTGCACTGGGGGCACATTTGGTGTCCCTGTGCATACCCCAGTTCAAACCGGCTCAGGGGCTTCCAGCCCCTGCTCTGGCACGAAACTGGACAAAGGGAAAGGGGTGTAACCACCCCTCTGCCCTGGCCCTCCCATAGGTGGGGCCACAGAGTATGTCCAACCTCCTACCTTAGTATAAGTAGGGGAACCCAGTCCTTAGGACTTTAGATTTACCTGGACGAAACTCTGATACAGAATCCTGGACCTTCGACGCTCTACTTTAAGATTAGAGGACTGAAGAATCTCCCTTGGGGTCAAGGAGTGACTCCCCTGCTTGGCAGGCACCAAAGAAGCAATTGTCCGGTCTGCATCGCTGAAGCTCCCGTCGGACGCCGAAGTCTTTGCATTACCAGAGGTGGATTTCCAGACTTTCCCGAGGCTGCCCTGAGTCCCCAGCAAAGCTGAGGCCCGTAGCTGTCGTGGGTAACGTGGAACCGTGACCCCTGGACACCAAATGCATTTGCAAGTGTATCCTCTTCTGGATCTCCCACGAAGTCGTGCTTTGGGCTCCGAGTAGCCCCAGCCTCCAGCACCAACTGCACCGAAGATCACTGGCCTCCACTCTACGAGTGTCCTGTGAGCCAGCTCCACGTGCATTGTCTCGAGGCTCCTTTGCGGTCGCTAGTCCGTTGGCTAGTAGGGTCTCCCGAAGGCCAATCTTTTTCTGCTTGGGCTCCCTGGTTGCTCCAGGTGTGCCCTGACTTATCCTTGCTGGGTGAGTCCCCCAGACCTTGCTGGTCTGCAAAGTCTTCCTTCTTCAATTTCCATAAGACTTGCTGTTGCCAAGGCTTGTTGGGTCCAATCCGGTCGCCGACACCCCTGCAATCGACAGACGTTGTGGGACAGCTCGAATCCAGCTCCTGGTTGTCGTCGACGCCTCCTGGACCTCGTGGATGAAGAGTCAAGACAACCGTCAACCTACCTGAAGCACTCGACATCGGTGGGCATCTGCTCATCGCCTTCCTGGTCACTGGCTAGTGACCCAGACTCTGTCCCCTCTGCTTTCAGGTTCTTCAGATCTTCGATCCACCTTTGGATCCACCCGAACACTTTCGACTTGGCCGCCAGCAGCACTTTGCAGCAGATCGCCATTGAAAGCGATGACGAAACCCGACCCCGAAAGACACCTATGCACCCGGCTCCCCTGGGTGAGGTAACTCGAGTACTCCGGTGCTCCCGTGGGTATTGACACTAGAACAGCCTAGTTCTCAAAGGGTTTGCTCCAAGTCCTCCTCTAAGTGTCCCTTTTCTTTTAAATTCTAATCGCGACTTTCCCCATAGAAGTTAACGGTGGTTCGCGGTTGTGTTCATACACTGCACGCGTCCCCCGTGGGTCCCCTGTGTCACTGCCTTGGGTGGTTCCTTGTGGTCCAAGCACTTCTACAGGCTCTAGGCCTTGTGTCTAGCTCAGTCGTGGTTCTTATACCACTTTATTGGTATATGGTTTGGTACGCCCCTGGGGCTCAAACGTGTATTTGTGCTATTACTGTAGATAACTAACTCGTAACGTATGTACTTCGAACTCTAGCCTCATAAAGAGACTAGAGGGGTGTGTTTAGTAATAAATACATATATTTTGAATATATACCTGGTGTGGTCCTCTTTCATTTGGTCACTCAAGAGATTATAGACTGGTAAAACAAGCTGCTTTACATTCCTTCAAGACTTAGCCTGAAGGCTGCTCTCCATAGCTACCACTAGGATAGCTTTCAATAAAGGTTGTCTTTAACCTATCTCCAATAAGGGGTTGTTTGGACTGGTGCAAGGTGCCCACTATAATTAGTGGACAGCATATGCCAGGCCAACTTCTCACACTTTCTGCACCTCTCTTGCCTCTGTCTGCACCCCAGTTCCCTCTTTCTGCACCTCTTTTGCCTGTTTCTGCAACTCTCTTGCCTCTTTCTCTACTTTTCTTGCCTCTTTCTGCACCTCTGTTGCTGCCTTCTGCACTTCTCTTGCCTCTTTCTGCACCCCTCTTGCCTCTTTCTGCACCTCTGTTGCTTCTTTCTGCACTTCTCTTGCTTCCTTCTATATCTCTCTTCCTTCTTTTGTTATCCCTCTTGCCTCTTTCTGCACCATTCTTCCCTCTTTGTGCACCTCTATTGTCTTTTTTTTGCACCTCTTTTGCCGCTTTCTGTACCCCTCGTGCCTTTTTCCACACCTCTTATGCTTGTTTCTGCACTTCTTTTGCCTCTTTCTGTACCCCTCTTGCCTCCTTCTGCACCTCTGTTGTTTCTTTCTGCACTGCTCTTGCTTCTTTCTGCACCTCTCTTGCAAATTTCTGCACCCCTCTTGCCTCTTTCTGCACCTCTGTTGCTTCTTTCTGCACCTCTCTTGCCTCTGTCTGTACCCAAGTTCCCGCTTTCTGTACCCCTGCTGCCTCTATCTCCACCTCTGTTGCTTTATTTCGCACTTCTCTTGCTTCTTTCTGCACCCCTCTTGCCTCTTTCTGCACCTCTGTTGTTCTTTCTGCACTGCTCTTGCTTCTGTCTGCTACTCTCTTGCACATTTCTGCAACCCTCTTGCCTCTTTCTGCACCTCTGTTTGTTCTTTTTGCACCTCTCTTGCCTCTGTCTGCACCCGTGTTCCATCTTTCTGCACCTCTTTTGCCTCTTTCTCCACCTCTGCACCTCTGTTGCTTCTTTCTGCACTTCTCTTGCTTCTTTGTACACCTCTCTTGCTTCTTTCTGCACCCCTCTTGCCTCTTTCTATATCCTTCTTCCCTCTTTGTGCACCTCTCTTGCCTCTTTCTGCACCTCACTTGCCTCTTTCTTCACCCCTCTTGCCTCTTTCCGCACCTCTTTTGCTTGTTTCTGCACTTCTTTTGCTTCTTTCTGTCCCCTTCTTGCCTCCTTCTGCACCTCTGTTGGTTCTTTCAGCACTGCTCTTGCTTCTTTCTGCACCTCTTTTGCCTGTTTCTGCAACTCTCTTGTGTCTTTCTGCACCTCTCTTGCCTCTTTCTGCACCCCTCTTGCTTCTCTCTGCACTTCTCTTGCTTCTTTCTGCACTTCTGTTGCTTCTTTCTGTACCTATCTTGCCTCTTTCTGCACCCTTCTTCCCTCTTTCTGCACCCCTCTTGCCTCTCTCTGCACACTTCTTCCCCCTTTCTCCACCTCTCTTCCCTCTTTCTGCACCTCTCTTGCCTCTTTCTGCACCCATGTTCCCTCTTTCTGCACATCTCTTGCCTGTTTCTGTAATTCTCTTGCGACTTTCTACAGTTCTCTTGCCTCTTTCCGCACCTCTGTTGCTTCTTTGTGTACTTCTCTTGCCTCTTTCTGCACCCCTCTTGCCTCTTTCTGCACCTCCCTTGGTTGTTTCTGTACTGCTCTTGTTTCTTTCTGCACCTCTCGTGCAAATTTCTGCACCCCTCTTGCCTCTTTCTGCACCTCTCTTGCCTCTGTCTGCACCCCTCTTGCCTCTTTCTGCACCTCTGTTGCTTCTTTCTGCACTTCTCTTCCCTCTTTCTGCACCTCTCTTGCCTCCTTCTGCACCCCTGTTCCCTATTTCTGCACCCCTGTTGCTTCTTTCTGCACTTCTCTTGCCTCTTTCTGCACCCTTCTTGCCTCTTTCTGCACCCCCCTTGGTTGTTTCTGTACTTTTCTTGCCTCTTTTTGCACCTCTGTTGCTTCTGTCTGCACTTCTCTTTCTTCTTTCTGTACCTCTCTTGCAAATTTCTTCACCCCTCATGCCTCTGTGTGCACCTCTCTTGCCTCTTTCTGCTCCTCTCTTGCCTCTTTCTGCACCCCTCTTGCCTTTTTCTGCTCCTCTTTTGCTTTTTTCTGCACCCCTCTTGCCTCTTTCTGCTCCTCTTTTGCTTTTTTCTGCACTTCTCTTGCCTCTTTCTGCACCTCTGTTGGTTCTTTCTGCACCTCTCTTGCCTCTGTCTGCACCCCAGTTCCCTCTTTCTGCACCTCTTTTGCCTGTTTCTGCAACTCTCTTGCCTCTTTCTCTACTTTTCTTGCCTCTTTCTGCACCTCTGTTGCTGCCTTCTGCACTTCTCTTGCCTATTTCTGCACCCCTCTTGCCTCTTTCTGCACCTCTGTTGCTTCTTTCTGCACTTCTCTTGCTTCTTTCTATATCTCTCTTGCTTCTTTTCTTACCCCTCTTGCCTCTTTCTGCACCATTCTTCCCTCTTTGTGCACCTCTATTGTCTTTTTTTTGCACCTCTTTTGCCGCTTTCTGTACCCCTCGTGCCTTTTTCCACACCTCTTATGCTTGTTTCTGCACTTCTTTTGCCTCTTTCTGTACCCCTCTTGCCTCCTTCTGCACCTCTGTTGTTTCTTTCTGCACTGCTCTTACTTCTTTCTGCACCTCTCTTGCAAATTTCTGCACCCCTCTTGCCTCTTTCTGCACCTTTGTTGCTTCTTTCTGCACCTCTCTTGCCTCTGTCTGTACCCAAGTTCCCTCTTTCTGTACCCCTGCTGCCTCTTTCTCCACCTCTTTTGCTTTATTCTGCACTTCTCTTGCTTCTTTCTGCACCCCTCTTGCCTCTTTCTGCACCTCTGTTGTTCTTTCTGCACTGCTCTTGCTTCTGTCTGCTACTCTCTTGCACATTTCTGCAACCCTCTTGCCTCTTTCTGCACATCTGTTGGTTCTTTCTGCACCTCTCTTGCCTCTGTCTGCACCCGTGTTCCATCTTTCTGCACCTCTTTTGCCTCTTTCTCCACCTCTGCACCTCTGTTGCTTCTTTCTGCACTTCTCTTGCTTCTTTGTACACCTCTCTTGCTTCTTTCTGCACCCCTCTTGCCTCTTTCTGTACCCTTCTTCCCTATTTGTGCACCTCTCTTGCCTCTTTCTGCACCTCACTTGCCTCTTTCTTCACCCCTCTTGCCTCTTTCCGCACCTCTTTTGCTTGTTTCTGCACTTCTTTTGCTTCTTTCTGTCCCCCTCTTGCCTCATTCTGCACCTCTGTTGGTTCTTTCAGCACTGCTCTTGCTTCTTTCTGCACCTCTTTTGCCTGTTTCTGCAACTCTCTTGCATCTTTCTGCACCTCTCTTGCCTCTTTCTGCACCCCTCTTGCTTCTCTCTGCACTTCTCTTGCTTCTTTCTGCACTTCTGTTGCTTCTTTCTGTACCTATCTTGCCTCTTTCTGCACCCTTCTTCCCTCTTTCTGCACCTCTCTTGCCTCTTTCTGCACCCCTCTTGCTTCTCTCTGCACTTCTCTTGCTTCTTTCTGCACTTCTGTTGCTTCTTTCTGTACCTATCTTGCCTCTTTCTGCACCCTTCTTCCCTCTTTCTGCACCTCTCTTGCCTCTTTCTGCTCCTCTCTTGCCTCTTTCTGCACCCCTCTTGCCTTTTTCTGCTCCTCTTTTGCTTTTTTCTGCACCCCTCTTGCCTCTTTCTGCTCCTCTTTTGCTTTTTTCTGCACTTCTCTTGCCTCTTTCTGCACCTCTGTTGGTTCTTTCTGCACCTCTCTTGCCTCTGTCTGCACCCCAGTTCCCTCTTTTTGCACCTCTTTTGCCTGTTTCTGCAACTCTCTTGCCTCTTTCTCTACTTTTCTTGCCTCTTTCTGCACCTCTGTTGCTGCCTTCTGCACTTCTCTTGCCTCTTTCTGCACCCCTCTTGCCTCTTTCTGCACCTCTGTTGCTTCTTTCTGCACTTCTCTTGCTTCTTTCTATATCTCTCTTGCTTCTTTTCTTATCCCTCTTGCCTCTTTCTGCACCATTCTTCCCTCTTTGTGCACCTCTATTGTCTTTTTTTTTGCACCTCTTTTGCCGCTTGCTGTACCCCTCGTGCCTTTTTCCACACCTCTTATACTTGTTTCTGCACTTCTTTTGCCTCCTTCTGCACCTCTGTTGTTTCTTTCTGCACTGCTCTTACTTCTTTCTGCACCTCTCTTGCAAATGTCTGCACCCCTCTTGCCTCTTTCTGCACCTCTGTTGCTTCTTTCTGCACCTCTCTTGCCTCAGTCTGTACCCAAGTTCCCTCTTTCTGTACCCCTGCTGCCTCTTTCTCCACCTCTTTTGCTTTATTCTGCACTTCTCTTGCTTCTTTCTGCACCCCTCTTGCCTCTTTCTGCACCTCTGTTGTTCTTTCTGCACTGCTCTTGCTTCTGTCTGCTACTCTCTTGCACATTTCTGCAACCCTCTTGCCTCTTTCTGCACATCTGTTGGTTCTTTCTGCACCTCTCTTGCCTCTGTCTGCACCCGTGTTCCATCTTTCTGCACCTCTTTTGCCTCTTTCTCCACCTCTGCACCTCTGTTGCTTCTTTCTGCACTTCTCTTGCTTCTTTGTACACCTCTCTTGCTTCTTTCTGCACCCCTCTTGCCTCTTTCTGTACCCTTCTTCCCTATTTGTGCACCTCTCTTGCCTCTTTCTGCACCTCACTTGCCTCTTTCTTCACCCCTCTTGCCTCTTTCCGCACTTCTTTTGCTTGTTTCTGCACTTCTTTTGCTTCTTTCTGTCCCCCTCTTGCCTCATTCTGCACCTCTGTTGGTTCTTTCAGCACTGCTCTTGCTTCTTTCTGCACCTCTTTTGCCTGTTTCTGCAACTCTCTTGCATCTTTCTGCACCTCTCTTGCCTCTTTCTGCACCCCTCTTGCTTCTCTCTGCACTTCTCTTGCTTCTTTCTGCACTTCTGTTGCTTCTTTCTGTACCTATCTTGCCTCTTTCTGCACCCTTCTTCCCTCTTTCTGCACCTCTCTTGCTTCTTTCTGCACCCCTCTTGCCTCTCTGCATACTTCTTCCCCCTTTCTCCACCTCTCTGCCCTCTTTCTGCACCTCTCTTGCCTCTTTCTGCACCCATGTTCCCTCTTTCTGCACATCTCTTGCCTGTTTCTGTAAATCTCTTGCGACTTTCTACAGTTCTCTTGCCTCTTTCTGCACCTCTGTTGCTTCTTTCTGCACTTCTCTTGCCTCTTTCTGCACCCCTCTTGCCTCTTTCTGCACCTCCCTTTGTTGTTTCTGTACTGCTCTTGTTTCTTTCTGCACCTCTCGTATAAATTTCTGCACCCCTCTTGCCTCTTTTTGCACTCCTCTACCCTTTTTATGCACCTCTCTTGCCTCTGTCTGCACGCCCCTCTTGCCTCTTTCTGCACCTCTGTTGCTTCTTTCTGCACTTCTCTTGCTTCTTTCTGCACCACTCTTGCCTCTTTTTGCACCTCTGTTGCTTCTTTCTGCACTTCTCTTTCTTCTTTCTGTACCTGTCTTGCAAATTTCTTCACCCCTCATGCCTCTGTGTGCACCTCTCTTGCCTCTTTCTGCACCTCTGTTTCTTCTTTTTGCACTTCTCTTGCTTCTTTCTGCACTTCTCTTGCTTCTTTCTGCACCCCTCCTGCCTCTTTCTGCTCCTCTTTTGCTTTTTTCTGCACCTCTCTTGTTTCTTTCTGCATCCCTCTTGCCTCTTTCTGCACCTCTGTTGGTTCTTTCTGCACTGCTCTTGCTTCTGTCTGCTACTCTCTTGCATATTTCTGTACCCCTCTTGCCTCTTTCTGCACCTCTGTTGGTTCTTTCTGCACCTCTCTTGCCTCTGTCTGCACCCCTGTTCCCTCTTTCTGTACCTCTTTACCTGTTTCTGCAACTGTCTTGCCTCTTTCTGTACTTCTCTTGCCTCTTTCTGCACCCCTCTTGCCTCTTTCTGTACCTCTGTTGCTTCTTTCTGCACTTCTCGTGCTTCTTTTGATACCTCTCTTGCTTCTTTCTGTAACCCTCTTGCCTCTTGGTGCACCATTCTTCCCTCTTTGTGCACCTCTTTTGCCTGTTTCTGCAACTCTCTTGCCTCTTTCTGTGCTTTTCTTGCCTCTTTCTACACCTCTGTTGCTGCCTTCTCCACTTCTCTTGCCTCTTTCTGCACCCCTCTTGCCTCTTTCGGCACCTCTGTTGTTTCTTTCTGCGCTGCTCATGCTTCTTTCTGCACCTCTCTTGCAAATTTCTGCACCCCTCTTGCCTCTTTCTGTGTTCCTCTTGCCTCCTTCTGCACCTCTGTTGTTTCTTTCTGCACTGCTCTTCCTTCTTTCTACACCTCTTTTGCCCCTTTCTGCAACTCTCTTGCGTCTTTCTGCACTTCTCTTGCCTCCTTCTGAACCTATGTTGCTTCTTTCTGCACTTCTCTTGCCTTTTTCTGTACCCCTCTTGCCTCTTTCTGCTTCTCTGTTGCATCTATCTGCACTTCTCTTCCTTCTTTCTGCACTTCTGTTGCTTCTTTCTGCACACCTCTTGCCTCTTTATGTACCCTTCTTCCATATTTTTGCACCACTCTTGCCTCTTTCTGCACCCCTGTTCCCTTTTTCTGCACCTCTCTTGCCTGTTTCTGCAACACTCTTGCCTCTTTCTGCAGTTCTCTTGTCTCCTTCTGTACCTCTGTTGCTTCTTTCTGCACCTCTCTTGCAAATTTCTGTACCCCTCTTGCCTCTTTGTACACCCCTCTTGCCTCCTTCTGCACCTCTGTTGGTTCTTTCGGCACTGCTCTTGCTTCTTTCTGCACCTCTTTTGCCTGTTTCTGCACTTCTCTTGACTCCTACACGTCTGTTGCTTCTGTCTGCACTTCTCTTGCCTCTTGCTGCACCCGTCTTGCCTCTTTCTGCACCTGTTGCTTCTTTCTGCACTTCTCTTGCTTCTTTCTGCACCTCTATTGCTTTTTTCTGCACTCCTCTTGCCTCTTTCTGCACCTCTCTTGCTTGTTTCTGCACCCCTCTTGCCTTCTTCTGCACCCATCTTGCCTCTTTCTGCACCTCTTTTGCTTTTTTCTATACTACTCTTGCTTCTTTCTGCACCCCTCTTGCCTCTTTCTGCACGTCTGTTGGTTCTTTCTGCACTGCTCTTGCTTCTGTCTGCTACTCTCCTGCACATTTCTGTATCCCTCTTGCCTCTTTCTGCACCTCTACTGGTTCTTTCTGCACCTCTCTTGCCTCTGTCTGCACCCCTGTTCCCTCTTTCTGCACCTCTTTTGCCTGTTGCTGCAACTCTCATGCCTCTTTCATCACTTTTCTTGCCTCTTTCTGCACCTCTGTTGCTGCCTTCTGCAATTCCCTTGCCTCTTTCTGCACCTCTGTTGCTTTTTTCTGCACTTCTCTTGCTTCTTTCTATACCTCTCTTGCTTCTTTCTGTATCCCTCTTGCCTCTTTGTGCACCCTTCTTCCCTCTTTGTGCACCTCTCTTACCTCTTTCTGTACCTCTCTTGCTACTTTCTGCACCCCTCTTGCCTCTTTCCACACCTCTTTTGCTTGTTTCTGCACTTCTTTTGCCTCTTTCTATACCCCTCTTGCTTCTTTCTGCACCTCTCTTGCACATTTCTGCACCCCTCTTGCCTCTTTCTGCACTTCTCTTGCCTCCTTCTGCACCTCTGTTGGTTCTTTCTGCAGTGCTCTTGCTTCTTTCTGCACCTTTTTTGCCTGTTTCTGCAACTCTATTGCCTCTTTCTGCACTTCTCTTGCCTCCTTCTGCACCTCTGTTGCTTCTTTCTGCACTTCTCTTGCCTCTTTCTGTACCCCTCTTGCCTCTTTCTGCATCTCTGTTGCTTCTATCTGCACTTCTCTTGCTTCTTTCTGCACTTCTGTTGCTTCTTTCTGCACACCTCATGCCTCTTTCTGCACCCTTCTTCAATCTTTTTGCACCTCTCATGCCTCTTTCTGCATCCCTGTTCCCTTTTTCTGCACCTCTTTTGCCTGTTTCTGGAACACTCTTGCCTCTTTCGGCAATTCTCTTGTCTCCTTCAGCACCTCTGTTGCTTCTTTCTGCACCTCTCTTGCAAATTTCTGCACCCCTCTTTCCTCCTGCACCTCTGTTGGTTCTTTCGGCACTGTTCTAGCTTCTTTCTGCACCTCTTTTGCCTGTTTCTGCACTTCTCTTGCCTCCTTCTGCACCCCTCTTGCCTCTTTCTGCACCTCTGTTGCTTCTTTCTGCACCCCTCTTGTTCTTTTCTGTACCCCTCTTGCCTCTTTATGCACCTGTTTTGCTTTTTCCTGTACTTCTCTTGCTTCTTTCTGCACCCCTCTTGCCTCTTTCTACACCTCTGTTGCTTCTGTCTGCACTTCTCTTGCCTCTTGCTGCACCCATCTTGCCTCTTTCTGCACCTCTGTTGCTTCTTTCTGCACTTTTCTTGCTTCTTTCTGCACCTCTATTGCTTCTTTCTGCACTCCCCTTGCCTCTTTCTGCACCACCCATGCCTCTTTCTGCACTTCTCTTTCCTCCTTCTGCACCTCTGTTGCTTCTTTCTGCACCCCTCTTGTTCTTTTCTGCACCTTCTTGCCTCTATCTGCACCTTTTTTGCTTTTTCCTGTACTTCTCTTGCTTCTTTCTGCACCCCTCTTGCCTCTTTCTACACCTCTGTTGCTTCTGTCTGCACTTCTCTTGCCTCTTGCTGCACCCCTCTTGCCTCTTTCTGCACCTCTGTTGCTTCTTTCTGCACTTTTCTTGCTTCTTTCTGCACCTCTATTGCCTCTTTCTGCACCTGTTTTGCTTTTTTCTGTACTTCTCTTGCTTCTTTCTGCACTTCCCTTGCCTGTTTCTGCACCACCCTTGCCTCTTTCTGCACTTCTCTTTGCTCCTTCTGCACTTCTGTTGCTTCTTTCTGCACCCCTCTTGCTCTTTTCTGCACCCCTCTTGCCTCTTTCTGCACCTGTTTTGCTTTTTTCTGTACTTCTCTTGCTTCTTTCTGCACCCCTCTTGCCTTTTTCTGCACCTCTGTTGGTTCTTTCTGCACTGCTCTTGCTTCTGTCTGCTACTCTCCTGCACATTTCTGTACCCCTCTTGCCTCTTTCTGCATATCTGTTGGTTCTTTCTGCACCTTTCTTGCCTCTGTCTGCACCCCTGTTCCCTCTTTCTGCACTTCTCTTGCTTCTTTCTTCACCTCTCTTGCTTCTTTCTGTATCCCTCTTGCCTCTTTGTGCACCCTTCTTCCCTCTTTGTGCACCTCTCATGCCTCTTTCTGCACCTCTCCTGCCGCTTTCTGCACCCCTCTTGCCTCTTTATGCACCTCTTTTGCTTGCTTTTGCACTTCTTTTGCCTCTTTATGTACGTCTCTTGCCTCCCTCTGCACCTCTGTTTCTGCCTTCTGCACTTCTCTTGCCTTTTTCTGCACCCTTCTTGCCTCCTTCTGCACCTCTGTTGCTTCTTTCTGCACGTCTCTTGCCTCTTTCTGTACCCCTCTTGCCTCCTTCTGCACTTCTGTTGCTTCTATATGCACTTCTCCTGCCTCTTTCTGTAACCCTCTTGCCTCCTTCTGCACCTCCGTTGCTTCTATCTGCACTTCTCTTGCTTCTTTCTGCACTTCTGTTGCTTCTTTCTGCACCCCTCTTGCCTCTTTCTGCACCCTTCTTCCATCCTTTTGCACCTCTTGTGCTCTTCTGCACCCCTGTTCCCTTTTTCTTCACCTCTCTTACCTGTTTCTGCAACACTCTTGCCTCTTTCTGCAGTTCTCTTGTCTTCTTCTATACCTCTGTTGCGTCTTTCTGCACCTCTCTTGCAAATTTCCGCACCCCCCTTGCCTCTTTCTGCACCCCTCTTGCCTGTTTCTACAACTCTATTGCCTCTTTCTGCACTTTTCTTACCTCCTTCTGCACCTCTGTTGCTTCTTTCTGTACTTCTCTTGCCTCTTTCCGTACCCCTCTTGCCTCTTTCTGCACCTCTGTTGCTTCTATCTGCACTTCTCTTGCTTCTTTCTGCACTTCTGTTGCTTCTTTCTGCACCCCTCTTGCCTCTTTCTGCACCCTTCTTCCATCTTTCTGCAATTCTCTTGCCTCTTTCTGCACCCCTGTTCCCTTTTTCTGCACCTCTCTTGCCTGTTTCTGCAACACTCTTGCCTCTTTCTGCAGTTCTCTTGTCTCCTTCTGCACCTCTCTTGCCTCTTTCTGCACCTCTGTTGCTTCTATCTGCACTTCTCTTGCTTCTTTCTGCACTTCTGTTGCTTCTTTCTGCACCCCTCTTGCCTCTTTCTGCACCCTTCTTCCATCTTTCTGCAATTCTCTTGCCTCTTTCTGCACCCCTGTTCCCTTTTTCTGCACCTCTCTTGCCTGTTTCTGCAACACTCTTGCCTCTTTCTGCAGTTCTCTTGTCTCCTTCTGCACCTCTGTTGCTTCTTTCTGCACCGTTCTTGCAAATTTCTGCACCCTTCATGCCTCTTTCTCAACCCCTCTTGCCTCCTTCTGCACCTCTGTTGGTTCTTTCGGCACTGCTCTTGCTTCTTTCTGCACCTCTTTTGCCTGTTTCTTCACTTCTCTTGCCTCCTTCTGCATGTCTGTTGCTTCTGTCTGCACTTCTCTTGCCTCTTGCTGCACCCTTTTTGCCTCTTTCTGCACCTTTGTTGCTTCTTTCTGTACCCCTCTTGCCTCCTCCTGCACCTCTGTTGTTTCTTTCTGCATCCCTCTTGCCTCTTTCTGCACCCCTCTTGCCTCCTTCTGCACCTCTGTTGGTTCTTTCTGCACTGCTCTTGCTTCTTTCTACACCTCTTATGCCTGTTTCTGGAACTCTATCGCCTCTTTTTGCACTTCTCTTGCCTCATTCTGCACCTCTGTTGCTTCTTTCTGCATTTCTCTTGCCTCTTTCTGTACCCCTCTTGCCTCTTTCCTGCACCTCTGTTGCTTCTATCTGCACTTCTCTTGCTTCTTTCTGCACTTCTCTTGCTTCTTTCTGCACCCCTCTTGCCTCTTTCTGCACCCTTCTTCCATCTTTCTGCACTTCTCTTGACTATTTCTGTACCCCTGTTCCCTTTTGCTGCACCTCTCTTTCCTGTTTCTGCAACACTCTTGCCTCTTTCTGCAGTTCTCTTGTCTCCTTCGGCACCTCTGTTGCTTGTTTCTGGACCTCTCTTGCAAATTTCTACACCCCTCTGGCCTCTTTCTGCACCCCTCTTGCCTCCTTCTGCACCTCTGTTGGTTCTTTTGGCCCTGCTCTTGCTTCTTTCTGCACCTCTTTTGCCTGCTTCTGCACTTCTCTTGCCTCCTTCTGCATGTCTGTTGCTTCTGTCTGCACTTCTCTTGCCTCTTGCTGCACCTCTGTTGCATCTTTCTGCACTTCTCTTGCTTCTTTCTGCACCTCTGTTGATTCTTTTTGCACTGTTCTTGCCTCTTTCTGCACCCCTCTTCCCTCTTTCTGTACCCCTCTTGCCTCTTTCTGCACCTCTGTTGCTTCTTTCTACACTTCTCTTGCCTCTTTCTGCATCCCTCTTGCCTCTTTCTGCACCTCACTTGCCTCCTTTTGCACCTCTGTTGGTTCTTTCTGCACTGCTCTTGCTTCTTTCTGCACCTCTTTTGCCTGTTTCTGCAACTCTATTTCCTCTTTCTGCATTTTTCTTGCCTCCTTCTGCACCTCTATTGCTTCTTTCTGCACTTCTCTTGCCTCTTTCTGTACCCCTCTTGCCTCTTTCTGCACCTGTGTTGCTTTTATCTGCACTTCTCTTGCTTCTTTCTGCACCTCTGTTGGTTCTTTTTGCGCTGCTCTTGCCTCTTTCTGCACCCCTCTTCCCTCTTTCTGCACCTCTCTTGCCTCTTTCTGTACCTCTGTTGCTTCTTTCTGCACTTCTCTTGCCTCCTTCTGTACCCCTCTTGCCTCTTTCTGCACCTTTGTTGCTTTTATCTGCACTTCTCTTGCTTCTTTCTTCACCTCTGTTGGTTCTTTTTGCACTGCTCTTGCCTCTTTCTGTACTCCTCTTCCCTCTTTCTGCACCTCTCTTGCCTCTTTCTGTACCTCTGTTGCTTCTTTCTGCACTTCTCTTGCCTCTTTCTGCACCCTTCTTGCCTCTTTCTGCACCTCTGTTACTTCTTTCTGCACTTCTCTTGCCTCTTTCTGCACTTCTGTTGCTTCTTTCTACACTCCTCTTTCCTCTTTTTGGACCATTCTTCCCTCTTTCTGCACCTCTCTTGCCTCTTTTTGCACCTCTGTTCCCTTTTTATGCACCTCTCTTGGCTGTTTCTGCAAATCTCTTGCCTCTTTCTGCAGTTCATTTGTCTCCTTCTGCACCTCTGTTGCTTCTTTCTGTGCTTCTCTTGCCTCTTTCTGCATCACTCTTGCCTCCTTCTGCACCTCTGTTGGTTCTTTCTGCACTGCTCTTGCTTCTTTCTGCACCTCTCTTGCAAATTTCTGCACTTCTCTTGCCTCTTTCTGTACCCCTCTTTCCTCTTTCTGTACCTCTCTTGCCTCTGTCTGCACCCCTGTTCCCTCTTTCTGAACCTCTTTTGCCTGTTTATGCAACTCTCTTGCTTCTTTCTGAACTTCTCTCGCCTCTTTCTGTATTCAAATGGGAAGTGCAAGCAGTCAAGTTTAAAGGTTTGCGTGCTCTCGTGAATGAGGTATATGTCTACCTGTATACGTATTCTTACATGTGTTATGCATCTGAAGATGGTAGCTTAAAAAGCGGGTAACTTCTCCTATAGGTGGTCAAATGTTCTCAGTACTGCTCTGTTATTCGGTTGCACAGGCAGACATGTTGTATGTATACATGTGTTATAGAGCCCCTCAAATATACTATTGAATACCCATGTGCCCTGTATTGTGAGCTGAAAGAAATGCATACACCTTTTTTTACACAAATTTACAGAGTATGCTATTTGAAACACAGGTATTCAAGTGTTTGTATGTTTATTTTCATTTAACATGTCACTAGGTAAAAGCATAGACACGCATGCATACCTTCACAAACTTTGTCAGACTTACTACAGTGATATGCTTAGGATTGCTGTTTTATATTTGGTAGGCCTAACATTCTGAGCAGTCGATTAATAGTGAACCTTCAAGAGAAAGGTGAGGTTTAAGACATCTTCGGAGAAGGATTAGTGATTAGGGTAGTTTGTATGAGTCTGTTGTAAGGTACAGTAAAAGTAGGCCTCTTTCTGCACCTCTGTTGGTTCTTTCTGTGCCTTTCTTCCTCTTTTTGAACATGTCCTACCTATGTAGGCATAGTTAGAAATTAGCATTTAAAAAACCTTAGAAATTCACTAAAAATACTATAGGTTTCAGGGACGTTATAGTTAGAAATTAGCATTTAAAAAACCTTTGAAATTCACTGAAAAAACCATAGGTTTCAGTGACGTTATAGTTAGAAATTAGCATTTAAAAAACCTTTGAAATTCACTGAAAAAACCATAGGTTTCAGGGACGTTATAGTTAGAAATTAGCATTTAAAATCCTTAGAAATTCACTGAAAAAACCACAGGTTTCAGGGACGTTATTGTTAGTTGGACATTTAGGGGCCGATTCCGATTCGGGCCGGAAAACATACCGACCGACTCGGTACGGGAATGTTGTCCGACCGACACGTACCGGCGCTGCCCAACCTGCTTAGTACGATGAAATGCATGTGAATCACGACCGACTCATACGGAACACAAGTCGAACGACCGAACCGTACGGAAACCAGCTATCCGGCCGGGAAACTACGCAAATCGAACCGACCGACACGCACCAGGAATGAACCCGACAGAAACGTACCCGTGAACTCGGACCCGCGCAGTACGATGCAATGCGTGTAAAACCAGACCGAGTCGCACGGAGCCCAAGCCGTACGACCGACACGCATACAAAACCCAGCCGAAGCAACCCAAAACTCCGCTACCGACGCGTACGCCGCACATGAAACCCAGCAGAAACACAGCGTGAAAGACTCGGAGAAACTCGCACGAGACAACTGCAGCGTCCGACTCGGTCAGAAGAACGTCTCCTACATGCCCAAAAAATACAAAGGAAAAAATACAAAAAAAGGGCCAAACAAGCAATGACAAAGTCAATAAATACTGGGGAAAAAAACATGGAACAAAGACACACCCACAACTCCACCCATATAAAGGCCACAAATCCCTACCATGATCCTTTGCAAATTCAACTGACCTGCCAGCACAGAACACCATCAGACAGCAACCACAGACACACTCACAACTCATCCATCACACAAGCCACACACCATTAGCACCTCACAAATAGCACCCTCACATACACCCAGCAAAACCTACACTCACCCACCCTCACTTGCACACTCACACACACATCAATCCCCACCACCACCCATCACCATGCCCCCAAAGAAGAATCCAAAGTTCCTAGACAGTGAATTGGAAGTCCTGGTAGATGAGATCCTCAGGGTAGAGCCACAGTTGTTTGGTACATTGGTCCAACAGACCCCCATGTCGCAGAAAACCAAGATGTGGGACAGGATCCTTGTGAGAAGTTGGCCTGGTATATGCTGTTCACTAATTAAAGTGGACACCTTGCACCAGAACAATTCGACTCTTATGGTAGATAGGTTTAAGACAACCTTTATAGAAAGCTATCCTAGTGGTAGCTGTGGAGGGCAGCCTTCAGGCTAAGTCTTGAAGGAATGTAAAGCAGCTTGTTTTACCACACAATCTCTTGAATCACCAAATGAAAAGACACCACACAGGTATATATATCAAATATATATGTATTTATTAATAAACAACTCTCTACTAATCTCTTTATGAGATTAGAAGTCAGGAACATATGTACAAGTCAAATGTTATCAAAATAAGTTTAGCACAATCGAATATCACAATCTTAGTTTGGCTAGACCTAGGTCTAGGGCATCTAGAATCGAGGGACCCCCAAGAACCACCCCAGGTAGTTGTAGGAGACCCACAGGGGACGGACGCGGTGTCCTGGCACCGGTGCGAGTCCTGTACGAGTCTATGCGAACAGACGCGATTGAGATTTCAATGTTAAAGGTCCCTTGCGTGTTCGAGGCGAACACACCGATCGGTCCTTGTATGAGTCGAAGGACCCGGTTACAGATAGAGTTGCGAGGGAGTTGGACTCGGTGTGTCTAACACAGACGCGAACCATGTACGAGTCAGCGCGATAGTCGCACTTGGAAAGTAAGAGTTTTAGGACACCTCTAGGGAAGCTACAAGCAAGTCACTTACAGGGTAAGTAGTTCTAGGGCCCACACCCACAGGAGCACCGTAGTGCTGAAGTTACCTCACCCAGGGGAGCCGGGTGCATAGGTGTTCTTTGGTGTCGGGTCGCGGCGTCGTTTTCAATGGGAGCCAGTGAAGACTGGCTGCTTGCGGCGACAGAAGAAGTGTCCGGAGGAATCCAAGCCTGGATTCGGAAGATGGAAGACCTGAAAGCAGAGGGGACAGTGTTCAAAGTCACTTGGCAGTGACTCGGGGCAAGGAAGATGGATGCCCACCGTCATCGCAAGATTCAGGTCGTTCGCGGTTGCCTTGACTCTTCAGCCACGAGGTCCAGGAGGCGTCGACGATGACCAGGAGCTGGATTCGGCGTGTCCCACAATGTCTGCAGCTTACTGCGGTGTCGGCAACTCGATCGGAGCCAACAAGCCTTGGTAACAGCAAGTCTTGGGGAAAAAGTGAAGAGACAATGGCGCAGACCAGCAAGGTCTGTGGAACTCACCCAGCGAGGGTAAATCAGGGCAGGCCTGGAGCAACCAGGGGAGCCATTTGGTTTCTTTAGAAAGTCTTCTGGGGACCCGCAAGCCGGCTGGCAAGGGATCATGAAGACGCCTTGGGAGGATTCTCTCACAGGGGCCCACGGTCACTCGGGACGTGGTAGGCCGCTGATCTTAGGAGGGATTCCTGCTGGAGGCTGGGACCACACGTGGTCCAAAGCACGTTGTGTAGGGGTTGCACTCGACAATAGTGCACGGTACCCAGGGGTCACGGTTCCTCGTTACTCTTGGGGTCCACTGGCCTCAGCTTCGCTGGGGACTCACGATGGCCTTTGAGAAGTCAGGAAATCTACTTCTTGGGCTGCAGGGACTTCGGACTCCGGCGGGAGCGGCGTAGTTTGCAACCGTTGTTTGTAGTTTTTGGTGCCTGCCAAGCAGGGAGTCACTCCTTGACTCCAAGGGAGATTCTTCAGTCTTCCAAAGGTAGTGGAACGTCGAAGGTCCGGGATTCTTCTTGTAGAGCGTCGTCCAGGAAAATCTAGGGTGCAATGCACAGGTTCCCCTCTTATACTAAAAGAAAGGGAGGGACTAGCTCTATGACCCTACCTATGGGAGGGTCAGGGGAGTGGGCGGCTACACCCACTTCCCTTTGTCCAGTTTCGCGCCAGAGCAGGGACAGGTAGCCCCTGAGCCGGTTTGAACTGGCATATGCACAGAGGAGCCTTCTGCTCTCCCAGTGCAGGACTTCAAAGCACTCTAAGAGTGCACCCACCCAGCCCCAATACACTAAACCCTGTCTGGGAGGTGGTCACACCCCCTTGAGACAGGATATCTATTGTTGGGCTTCCTCCACTGCGAGTGTTGGTCATCAGCAGGAGGGCAGCCCAGTGTCTGTGACTGGTGGCATCCATTTTGTGATGCCAGGGCTCTGCAGGATTCTACCGCGTTTCCACAGTAGGTACATGTCTATCCCTCTAGAAGGGTGGAATGCTACCCCCGCCGCCAGGACTGGCGGGGGTAGTATTCCAAGATGTTTGACACCAAACATGACATGTTTTGATGCAGCCATTCCAAAGTTAGCATTCTACCGCGAGGATATAATGCACTTAAAAGTATATGGTTTAACCGCATCCACAAACAGCCCCAGAGAATGGACTCTGAGAGCTGCAGAGGGGCCCTGCTCAGGCAGAGGCACCCCCTCACATGGAAACTAAGCACCCTGCCCTCAGGATTGATAGGGCCTGCTTTAGGGGTGACTGATAAGTCTCAATGTGTGTGCAGGAGAGATATAGGGGACCTATTTCTCAGTGAGGGGTGCTAGCACTTCCTCACCCAGGCTGCAGTAGAAGGCCTGTGGTGTCAGATTTAGTCTGCTTCCCAGGGGTGGCATAATACATGCTTCAGCCCCTGGTTGGCCTGTGAAGTACCTATGCCCTTGGTACCTAAGGTACCATATACTAGGGACTCATAAGGTACCACAGTATCCAATCACTAGTGCACCTAGAGTGCACTCCAAGTCGTTTAAAGAGAAAGCAGATAGACTGGGGACCTGAATAGCAGGTTCCCAGCCAAACTAAGTCAAAAACCAACAAAACACCAGGAAAAAAAGTGGGGGCAACCATGTAGTCAGATTCCACCTTCCTACATAACCCCCCAAACGAAAGGAGATGAGGCTAACCTTGTCCAGGTGAGCCTGTATTTACTGAGTGGCCATATAAGGAAGTACCTGCACTAGCATGGTTACCCCCTGTCTTATGGTCCACTAAGTTATCCCTCACCCTAAGGGTATGAGAGGGTCTCCATCATGGGGAATTACTACCTGTGGGGTGTTTTGGTAAAGGACAAGGCTGAGGAGGTGTCTGAGCAGGGAAGTGAGACCCTAGGGAAGTTGGTCTCAGTTTCCTCAGATCACTGGTCACCATGTATGCCTGTCTTTCCATGACTGAGCTGCACTTTGCTCTAAGGGTCAACCTTTGGCTGCCTACAGCGGGGGTTGGGTCCCTTTGGGTGGAACACTGGAGGGACATGGCAGGTTTGGAACCTTTGGTTCCAGGTTTCCCTTGCCTAACAGAGTCCTTCTGGGGAAGGTCCCTACACAAAGGTATGGGGGATCCCTCAGTGTGTGGAGGAATTTTCACCTGGCTAGGGCTACTAGACTGGGTGCCCCTAATCTGCTGATGGGGGGTTCCTCTGGACAGGGGGCCCTGTGGGGTCCACTGACCTCCCTGACCTCTGCAGCCCTGGGCTGACTGGGGCAGGGTAGAGAGGGCAGGTTACCTGCTCCAGACTGGGTACCACCTTGGAAGGGTCCTCTGCCATCAGGGGTGGGGCCAGGCCAGGCCTGACTACCTCTGGGGCAGTTCCTTCACTAGGGGTAGGATCAGTTCCCTGAGGAGGCTGACCCTTACCTGCTGTCTGGGGGAAGGAGACTTTTCTTCAACCCCTGTGCTCTCTTTTGGGGAGAGTGGGCCATTCTTCCAGGCTCCATCTCTCCAGCATTTCCCTGGGCTGGGGCTGTGGCCATCACAGCCCCACTAGCTTTTTCAGGGACGCCTAGCATCTTCAGATGGGTTTGGTGTTCAACTTCAGCTAAGGCTGAAATTTCCAGATCATTGCCCATCAGGCAATCTACAGGCAAGTTGGGGGACACTGCCACTCTTTTGGGCCTGTGACCCCCTCCCAGCTGAGAGTGACTATGGCCATGGGGTGATCTGTCCTGACACCATCAATGTTGGTCACCTGGTACTTAAACTCAGGTAAAAGCTGGTGAGGGGGACTAGTTTCCCTGCCACCATGGTGACACCAGCCCCTGTGTCCCTGAATGCCACAGCCTTCTGACCATTAATCATTGGCTCCAGTCTGTACCTGCCCAATGCAATGGGACCCATGGTAAAGGTGGCAAATCCTATACCACCATCAGAGTCTGAGGAGTCTGTTGAGGGGGACCTGTCTAAACTAGGGCCCACCTCTGTTCCCCTTGCAAAAGCACCTAACTTTTTGGGCGCACTACTCCCAACTGGAGGATTACTACTGGTAGTACCAGGAGGGGTGGTAGTAATAGCTGGAGGAACAGTTTCTTTATTGCCAATTCTGGGGCAACTGGGATCAGTTTTCCAGTGTCCAGGCTTTTTACAGACATGGCAATATGGTTTCTTTTCAGGAGAGGAAGGAGTTTGGGACCCACCCCCAGAAGAGGACTTTTGGGGCCCTGTAGTGGACTTATCCTTAGATTTATCCCCACCTTTCTCTTGGGACTTGGTAGAATCTTTCTTCTGGTCACCACCCTGATTCTTAGGCCTCACCCTGGATCTGACCCATTTGTCTGCCTTCTTTCCCAATTCTTGGGGAGAGGTCAGATCAGAGTCCACCAGGTACTGGTGCAAAAGCTGGTTTTGACAGTTATTAAGGATCTGCTCCCTCATAATCAAATTGTACAATCCTTTGAGATCAGTAACCCTACTGCCAATCAGCCAACCCTCCAGAGCCTTGGTTGCACAATCTACAAAGTCAGTCCAGTCCTGAGTCTGTGCCTTCTGGGTGTCTCTGAACTTCAACCTGTACTGCTCAGTGGTTAAGCCAAACCCATCTATCACTGCACTCTTCAGGACTTCATAGTTATCAGCATCCTCTTCTCTAACAGTGAGGAGCTTGTCTCTACCTTTATCTGAAAAGGAGAGCCACAAGATTGCTGCCCACTGCGTTTGGGGGACCTGTTGGACTCTACAGGCCCTTTCCATAGCAGTTATCCACTTGTGGATATCATCCCCACTCTGGTAGGGAGGAACAACCTTGCCCAGTTTCCTATGGTCTGGAATAGATTCTCTGCCTCTAGGGACACTGTTGCTGCCACCAAGGGGTTCTAACCCCTCTCTTCTAGAAGCTCTCTGGATCTCCAGGGCTTCTCTATCCAGTGCCAACTGCTTGGTTCTGAGGGCTACTCTTGCTTCCTCATACTGCAGCAGTTTGCACATTCTTTCAGAGGAGGTCTCTCTTATGGGAAAGTATGAGTTCCTCTGGTGGACAAATTCTCTGCCAGAGTGATAAGAGTGCTCAGATTCCCTGGAAGGGGACCTATGCCTCTCATCCACTCTGTCAGTTCTCTTAGGGAGAATTCCTTTGTCCTTTTCAGGCCCCTTGAGGCCTGGCCCTTCAATCTCAGAGTCCTGGTCATTCGGATTTTCATCGTCTGACCCAGATACTGTAATTGACCCACCCACTGATTCAGACCCATTAGCTCCTAGAGCCAATCTAAGATCATCTGCTGTCAGCAGATCTATCAGGTGTAGGGTTGAGGGACTCTGTCCTAGTCTCAGGTGTCTTTCAACACACATGGCTCTCAAGTCAGAGAAAGCCATGTCCTTATACTGAGGCTGAGTGGATCCACTGGTTCCACCCTTTAAGGACATTCTAGTGTTGTGCAGTGTTGTACTACCTACACTAGTATGTGGCCTACTGATACTAGCTTGAGCTGTAGAAAGGGTGTGCTATCCCTTGGCACACAGCTCTAAGTTCAGTAGAACTTATCGATACTAAGCTTGACTTTATATGTACCTTAAGTACCTATAGTGGTTTTCAGTTAGTAATTCAAATAGAGATTTTCTGGTAAAACAATAGCAAGCTGGAATCCCACACGCTGCCCACCAATGTGAGAAGTTGGCCTGGTATATGCTGTTCACTAATTAAAGTGGACACCTTGCACCAGAACAATTCGACTCTTATGGTAGATAGGTTTAAGACAACCTTTATAGAAAGCTATCCTAGTGGTAGCTGTGGAGAGCAGCCTTCAGGCTAAGTCTTGAAGGAATGTAAAGCAGCTTGTTTTACCACACAATCTCTTGAATCACCAAATGAAAAGACACCACACAGGTATATATATCAAATATATATGTATTTATTAATAAACAACTCTCTACTAATCTCTTTATGAGATTAGAAGTCAGGAACATATGTACAAGTCAAATGTTATCAAAATAAGTTTCGCACAATCGAATATCACAATCTTAGTTTGGCTAGACCTAGGTCTAGGGCATCTAGAATCGAGGGACCCCAAGAACCACCCCAGGTAGTTGTAGGAGACCCACAGGGGACGGACGCGGTGTCCTGGCACCGGTGCGAGTCCTGTACGAGTCTATGCGAACAGACGCGATTGAGATTTCAATGTTAAAGGTCCCTTGCGTGTTCGAGGTGAACACACCGATCGGTCCTTGTACGAGTCGAAGGACGCGGTTACAGATAGGAGTTGCAAGGGAGTTGGACGCGGTGTGTCTAACACAGACGTGAACCATGTACGAGTCAGCGCGATAGTCGCACTTGGGAAGTAAGAGTTTTAGGACACTTCTAGGGAAGCTACAAGCAAGTCACTTACAGGGTAAGTAGTTCTAGGGCCCACACCCACAGGAGCACCGTAGTGCTGAAGTTACCTCACCCAGGGGAGCCGGGTGCATAGGTGTTCTTTGGTGTCGGGTCGCGGCCTCGTTTTCAATGGGAGCCAGTGAAGACTGGCTGCTTGCGGCGACAGAAGAAGTGTCCGGAGGAATCCAAGCCTGGATTCGGAAGATAGAAGACCTGAAAGCAGAGGGGACAGTGTTCAATGTCACTTGGCAGTGACTCGGGGCAAAGAAGATGGATGCCCACCGTCGTCGCAAGATTCAGGTTGTTCGCAGTTGCCTTGACTCTTCAGCCACGAGGTCCAGGAGGCGTCAACGACGACCAGGAGCTATATTCGGCGTGTCCCACATGGTCTGCAGCTTACTGCGGTGACGACAACTCGATCGGAGCCAACAAGCCTTGGTAACAGCAAGTCTCGGGGAAAGTGTGAAGAGACAATGGCGCAGACCAGCAAGGTCTGTGGAACTCACCCAGCAAGGGTAAGTCAGGGCAGGCCTGGAGCAACCAGGGGAGCCCTTTGGTTTCTTTAGAAAGTCTTCTGGGGACCCGCAAGCCGGCTGGCAAGGGATCGCGAAGACGCCTTGGGAGGATTCTCTCACAGGGGCCCACGGTCACTCGGGACGTGGTAGGCCGCTGATCTTAGGAGGGATTCCTGCTGGAGGCTGGGCCCACACGTGGTCCAAAGCACAAGTTCGTGGAACGTTGTGTAGGGGTTGCACTCGACAATAGTGCACGGTACCCAGGGGTCGCGGTTCCTCATTACTCTTGGGGTTCACTGGCCTCAGCTTCGCTAGGGACTCACGATGGCCTTTGAGAAGTCAGGAAATCTACTTCTTGGGCTGCAGAGACTTCGGACTCCAGCGGGAGCGGCGTAGTTTGCGACTGTCGTTTGTAGTTTTTTGGTGCCTGCCAAGCAGGGGAGTCACTCCTTGACTCCAAGGGAGATTCTTCAGTCTTCCAAAGGTAGTGGAACGTCGAAGGTCCAGGATTCTTCTTGTAGAGCGTCGTCCAGGAAAATCTAGGGTGCAATGCACAGGTTCCCCCTCTTATACTAAAAGAAAGGGAGGGACTAGCTCTATGACCCTACCTATGGGAGGGTCAGGGGAGTGGGCGGCTACACCCACTTCCCTTTGTCCAGTTTCGCGCCAGAGCAGGGACAGGCAGCCCCTGAGCCGGTTTGAACTGGCATATGCACAGAGGAGCCTTCTGCTCCCCCAGTGCAGGACTTCAAAGCACTCTAAGAGTGCACCCACCCAGCCCCAGTACACTAAACCCTGTCTGGGAGGTGGTCACACCCCCTTGAGACAGGATATCTATTGTTGGGCTTCCTCCACTGCGAGTGTTGGTCATCAGCAGGCGGGCAGCCCAGTGTCTGTGACTGGTGGCATCCATTTTGTGATGCCAGGGCTCTGCAGGATTCTACTGCGTTTCCACAGTAGGTACATGTCTATCCCTCTAGAAGGATGGAATGCTACCCCCGCCGCCAGGACTGGCAGGGGGGTAGTATTCCAAGATGTTTGACACCAAACACGACATGTTTTGATGCAGCCATTCCAAAGTTAGCATTCTACCGCGAGGATATAATGCACTTAAAAGTATATGGTTTAACCGCATCCACAAACAGCCCCAGAGAATGGACTCTGAGAGCTGCAGAGGGGCCCTGCTCAGGCAGAGGCACCCCCTCACATGGAAACTAAGCACCCTGCCCTCAGAATTGATAGGGCCTGCTTTAGGGGTGACTGATAAGTCTCAATGTGTGTGCAGGAGAGATATAGGGACCTATATCTCAGTGAGGGGTGCTAGCACTTCCTCACCCAGGCTGCAGTAGCAGGCCTGTGGTGTCAGATTTAGTCTGCTTCCCAGGGGTGGCATAATACATGCTTCAGCCCCTGGTAGGCCTGTGAAGTACCTATGCCCTTGGTACCTAAGGTACCATATACTAGGGACTCATAAGGTACCACAGTATCCAATCACTAGTGCACCTAGAGTGCACTCCAAGTCGTTTAAAGAGAAAGCAGATAGGCTGGGGACCTGAATAGCAGGTTCCCAGCCAAACTAAGTCAAAAACCAACAAAACACCAGGAAAAAAAGTGGGGGCAACCATGTAGTCAGATTCCACCTTCCTACAATCGTCGACAGGGTGAACGCACAATCACCATGTTTGCGCACAAAGGAAGACATCCAGAACAGGTGGTATGATGTGCGCAGGAGGGTCAAGGCCCTACTCAAGAAGGATTACACCTTGAGCCATCGCACCGGCAGTGGCCCTCCTGCCAAACCAGTATACCTCAGGCCCTGGGAGGAGAAGGTGCGGGCCATCCTACCACCAGAGAGCGTACATGGACTATCAAACATCCCAGAGCCTGGTGAGTACATAACCAATATACCCAATATCGTGTGACAATACACACACATCACTGTCAAGGGGATAGTCAAACCATGCACCGTTAGCAAAACCACAGTAACCAAAACATAATCATCCCAAGATGTGTATGTTAGTTAGACAAACACAATACCTGCCATCCCATAGTGATATGTAACTGTGTCATGACATGTACAAACCCAACAACAAATAGAACAAGGCAGTGGCACAAATCTAACCAACAAACACTGTCAGACATTTTGCCACCACTAGAACACCACCTCACAGGGAAGCTCACTGAAAGGAAGAAATTCTGTGTATGCTGGTGAAGTCAGTGTAGCCAATAGCATGATGGGAGTTGTAGTCACAGATATTGGTCACCCTCACAATTGGCCCATCAACACCACTCTGAACCATGCTCACATCACAGGGATTGGAAAAAAACAGACAAGATGGCTGACACTGGGTACTGCTGTGGGGAGCACAAGGCCCTGCTGGGAACTGTTGTAGGAGAGTAGGATCTGCCTCTTATGTTGCCCCCACTTTTTTTCTGATGTTTACACTGGTTTCTGGCTATAGTCTGGCTGGGCCCCTGCTAATCAGGGCCCCAGCCTCTCTGTTCTCTCTAAACGATTTGGAGTGCACTCTAGGTGCACTAGTGATTGGATACTGTGGTACCTTATGAGTCCCTAGTATATGGTACCTTAGGTACCCAGGGCATAGGTACTTCACAGGCCTACCAGGGGCTGCAGCATGTATTATGCCACCCCTGGGAAGCAGACTAAATCTGACACCACAGGCCTTCTACTGCAGCCTGGGTGAGGTGGTGCTAGCACTCCTCACTGAGATATAGGTTCCCTATATCTCTCCTGCACACACATATAAACCTATCAGTCACCCCTAAGGCAGGCCCTATCAATCCTGAGGGCAGGGTGCTTGGCTTCTATGTGAGGGGGTGCCTCTGCCTGAGCAGGGCCCCTCTGCAGCTCTCAGAGTCCATTCTCTGGTGCTGTTTGTGGATGCGGTTAAACCATATACTTTTAAGTGCATTATATCCTCGCGGTAAAATGCTAACTTTGGAATGACTGCATCGAAACATGTCGTGTTTGGTGTCAAACATCTTGGAATACTACCTCCCCCCCCCGCCAGTCCTGGCGGCGGGGGTAGCATTCCACCCTTCTAGAGGGATAGACATGTACCTACTGTGGAAACGCGGTAGAATCCTGCAGAGCCCTGGCATCCCAAAATGGATAAACAACAAAAGAGTGTATCCAACATACAAAAGGGCTAGCAAAAAAGCTCACTGTATTTTAAAAGAACCCTCACTCACCAACCTAGTTGGTGACATGCTTCATCATTGGGTTCCCACCAGAGAGGCCGAATGCCTCTCCGGTGTGCTTCAACGCCTGATTACAGCGGAGCAGGTTATTGTGATATGAGTGCAAATCGTGAGTAGTGCAAAGAGGTGATTAATTTAAAAAGTACCACAGTTTTATCCCAAAATCTTTTAATGGTGGAAAACCGGGCACTATTTAAAAACAAGTGTATTGGATGTATAAAAACTGGTTTTAATAGACCAGTTACATCCCAGTGTGTAAAAAACAAATGGTCAACATGTTTCTGCTTCCAGGTATATTCAGTGAAGCATTCGTCAGGACCAGAAAGGGGACTGCCACGGCGGTATGCGCTCGCTAAGGCGCACCCTAACCTGTGGAGTCAAAGACCGCGTGAACTCACGGTTCTTATGTAACCTTCAGGGTTTCTGAAAGCCTTTAAGTGTGAAGTTTCAAATGACCTCACTACATGAGTCCTGGTGGGGGGCGGGACTCGTATTCAAAATTACTTCTAAGTCTGCCGCCCGCTGGACACCTGCCTGATTCCTCCAAGGACTCCGACGAGTGTACTTTTTAAATTAATCACCTCTTTGCACTACTCACGATTTGCACTCATATCACAATAACCTGCTCCGCTGTAATCAGGCGTTGAAGCACACCGGAGAGGCATTCGGCCTCTCTGGTGGGAACCCAATGATGAAGCATGTCACCAACTAGGTTGGTGAGTGAGGGTTCTTTTAAAATACAGTGAGCTTTTTTGCTAGCCCTTTTGTATGTTGGATACACTCTTTTGTTGTTTATTTAATATTGTCTAGGGGGTTTAACAGTGACTCCAGTGGCTTTCCCTCTCTCTCTTGTTGTTTATTTATATCACAAAATGGATGCCACCAGTCACAGACACTGGGCTGCCCTCCTGCTGATGACCAACACTCGCAGTGGAGGAAGTCCAACAATAGATATCCTGTCCCAAGGGGGTGTGACCACCTCCCAGACAGGGTTTAGTGTATTGGGGCTGGGTGGGTGCACTCTTAGAGTGCTTTGAAGTCCTGCACTGGGGGAGCAGAAGGCTCCTCTGTGCATATGCCAGTTCAAACCGGCTCAGGGGCTACCTGCCCCTGCTCTGGCACGAAACTGGACAAAGGGAAGTGGGTGTAGCCACCCACCCCCCTGACCCTCCCATAGTTAGGGTCATAGAGCTAGTCCCTCCCTTTCTTTTAGTATAAGAGGGGGAACCGGTGCATTGCACCCTAGATTTCCCTGGACGATGCTCTGAAGAAGAATCCCGGACCTTCGACATTCCACTACCTTTGGAAGACTGAAGAATCTCCCTTGGAGTCAAGGAGTGACTCCCCTGCTTGGCAGGCACCAAAAAACTACAAACGACAGTCACAAACTATGCCGCTCCCGCCGGAGTCCGAAGTCCCTGCAGCCCAAGAAGTAGATTTCCTGACTTCTCAAAGACCATCGTGAGTCCCCAGCGAAGCTGAGGCCAGTGGACCCCAAGAGTAACGAGGAACTGCGACCCCTGGGTACCGTGCACTATTGTCGAGTGCAACCCCTTCACAACGTTCCACAAACTTTTGCTTTGGACCACGTATGGTCCTAGCCTCCAGCAGGAGTCCCTCCGAAGATCAGAGGCCTACCACGTCCCGAGTGACCGTGGGCCCCTGTGAGCGAATCCTCCCGAGGCGTCTTTGCGATCCCTTGCCAGCCGGCTTGTGGGTCCCCAGAAGACTTTCTAAAGAAACCAAAGGGCTCCCCTGGTTGCTCCAGACCTTCCCTGACTTACCCTTGCTGGGTGAGTCCCACAGACCTTGCTGGTCTGCGCCATTGTCTCTTCACTCTTTCCCCGAGACTTGCTGTTACCAAGGCTTGTTGGCTCCGATCAAGTCGCCGACACCGCAGTAAGCTGCAGACATCGTGAGACACGCCGAATCCAGCTCCTGGTTGTCGTCAACGCCTCCTGGACCTCGTGGCTGAAGAGTCAAGGCAACTACGAACTACCTGAATCTTGCGACGACGGTGGGCATCCATCTTCCTTGCCCCGAGTCACTGCCAAGTGACTTTGAACACTGTCCCCTCTGCTTTCAGGTCTTCCATCTTCCGAATCCAGGCTTGGGTTCCTCCGGACACTTCTCCTGTCGCCGCAAGCAGCAAGTCTTCACTGGCTCCCATTGAAAACGATGCCGCGACCCGACACCAAAGAACACCTATGCACCCGGCTCCCCTGGGTGAGGTAACTTCAGCACTACGGTGCTCCTGTGGGTGTGGGCCCTAGAACTACTTACCCTGTAAGTGACTTGCTTGTAGCTTCCCTCGAAGTGTCCTAAAACTTTAACTTTCTAAGTGCGACAATTGCGCTGACTCGTACAGGGTTCGCGTCTGTGTTAGACACACCGCGTCCATCTCCTTTGTAACACTATCTAGAACTGTATCCTTCGACTCGTACTGAGTCCGATCGGTGTTCGCCTCGAACACACAAAGGGCCTGTAGCACTGAGACCTCCATTGCACTGACTCGCACAAGGTTCGCGTCTGTGTTAGACACAGCGCGTCCATCTCCCTTGCAACTCTATCTATAACTGCGTCCTTCGACTCGTACAAGGACCGATCGGTGTGTTCGCCTCGAACACGCAAGGGACCTTTAACATTGAAATCTCAATCGCGTCTGAGCGCATAGACTCGCACAGGACTCGCACCGGTGCCAGGTCACCGCGTCCGTCCCCTGTGGGTCTCCTACAACTACCTGGGGTGGTTCTTGGGGGTCCCTCGATTCTAGATGCCCTAGACCTAGGTCTAGCAAACTAAGATTGTGATATTCGATTGTGCTAAACTTATTTTGATAACATTTGACTTGTACATATGTTCCTGACCTCTAATCTCATAAAGAGATTAGTAGAGAGTGTTTATTAATAAATACATATATATTTGATATATATACCTGTGTGGTGTCTTTTCATTTGGTGATTCAAGAGATTGTGTGGTAAAACAAGCTGCTTTACATTCCTTCAAGACTTAGCCTGAAGGCTGCTCTCCACAGCTACCACTAGGATAGCTTTCTATAAAGGTTGTCTTAAACCTATCTACCATAAGAGTCGGATTGTTCTGGTGCAAGGTGTCCACTTAAATTAGTGAACAGCATATACCAGGCCAACTTCTCACAACTGTGCACCAACCAACAGCAGGACACCACTGCCTGACATCCTGAAAGCCAACTTGCAGTCCCTGCAATGGAAGCACGTTCCATGGTGGGATATCTGGCTGGGTGGGAAGGAGGACTGACAGCTCTGACCATAGTTACCAGCAGCTTTTCTCACACACCCCCTTAACACAAACTCCACACAACTCACCTGGGAGAATGCAATGCCTCACACTCTAATTAAATATCCCACAAAAAACCACCACACTTGGTTATGCTGTGTGAAGCACAGGGACACTTTTGGGACTTGTAGCCAAACAAATGACAGGACAACACTGTCAGCCATCCTGTCAGCACAGGCACACTACCCCACAGGGAAGCAGAGTCAAAAGGAAGGAAGTATGTGCATGCTGGGAAGGGGGGTGTAGGCAATAGCATGATGGGAGTGGTAGTCACAGCTCAACATCCCCACCCACATGGCCCAGCAAGCTCACAGTGAAGCATGCACACCTCACAGGGAGTGAAAAGCCACTTCAAAGATGTCTGACAATGGTGCTCTGTTGTGGGGAGCACAAGGCCCTGCTGGGAACTGGGCACCAACCAACAGCAGGACACCACTGACTGACATCCTGAGAGTCAACCTGCACCCACTGCAAGGGTGGCATGCTTCAGGGTGGGTGAACTGGGCTGGGGGAGAAGGAGGTCCGGATGTCAACCAAATACCACCAATGCTGGTCATGCACACACTTCAACATCCACATTGAAATGCATCAGGTTGGCAGGACAATGAGCCACACCAATATCAACCTCTGACTGTGACAACTTAGGACAATGCAATGTACAGGGCCGCATCCAGAGGTACAGTCACAACTGTCATGTGTTTGAACCATTGATGCCTGCAGAAACATAACATACATTGTGTGTCTCTTCCAAAAACAGGTGATGATGGGGACACAGCAGCAGATGAGGAGGAGTCCCTGTTCCAGGCTCCGGGGGACCCTGAGCTCTCTGGTGTGGAACAGCCTCTGCCCTCATCGGATGGCGAAGACCAACCTGGCACCTCCGGTGGGAGTCATCATGCAGCACCAGCAGGACCACCATCTGCACCCCCTGCACCCATTCCTCCAACATCTGCCAACACACAGACCACCCCCGCTGACACGGACAGACCAAGGACACTGGATGACAACAGCACAGGGACCCCAGCCCACCGTGAAGCAACGGACAACAACCCCAGTACCAACCCCCAAGGGGGCCTAGGGTCACCTGTGCGCGCCACCGCAGCTCCCGCACGAGTGGCCAGGGGTGGTGGGAGGGGTGGTAGGAAGAGGTCGCTGTTTGCAGAGGGGTCTGGACTGCATGATGACCCACAACTGGCATGCATTGCTGATGCGTACCAGAATAGCACCGGAGAGGTCAGCCAGGTAGTGGGGATCCTCAAGGACATTCAACAGCAGCAGGCTGCCCATCATGCTCGCTTGGACTCCCACATGTCCCGTGTGGAGACACACATGTCCCGTGTGGAGACACACATGCCTGGCATGGAGTCCAAGTGGGACACATTGGAAGAACTGACAGCGGTGCAGAGGGACATATTGACATGCCTCCGCCAGATTAGCACCAACATGTCCACACCTCCCTGTGTGCCCACAACATCTGGTGCCGCAACAACTGCACTGCCACAGGGAGGGAGGATGACTGTGGTGGAGAGTCCTCTGCACCGCAGCGGCCTGCATGTGAGGGTCCCCCCAGAAAGAAGAGGGGTCGTCCGAGGAAGAACAACTGAGAGGCCGATGGCCATGTACATCCCCCAGGAACCCAACACCTGTTCTGGAAATTCTCCTTTGTGTGCAAACTGTTCACCCTGTCGAATGCAACCCAACTCTCCCACATGACATGGGGAGTTTAAGTTGGACTAATGTATCAGATGACTGTGGACTTTACTCAGGACATTTCTGCTACCAACACTTCCAACTCATCTGGGAACTTTGGATTCCAATCCCAATGTACAGCACCCACCATCCTGTGCACTATCCTCACACATGTATGTAAATAAACTCACTAATACACCATACTTGCCTCTGTTGTGATTCCAACGTTGTTTTTGTCATGGAGATGATGATCTGCTAAATGACACTGTGCATGCTAACTGCCACAGCAAGTTCAACACCGTCATGTGAGTCATGGCGACGTGACACATATGAGGGAGACACACCACTAGGGCTACACAACACATAGACACCAGGGCCATCTGACTCATCGCCTACACTGATGTTGCCAGGAAATACAGTGGAATGCACAGACACACACCTATTCAGAGTCTGTGTTAACTAGCCCACAACTGCAGTAAGCAAATGTCAGTCAGATGTGTGACCACAGACAACGCACATCCCAAAGTGAAGCACAGGTTTGTTACACATTTGTAACATGTTGTTTCCACTACAAATGCAAGGTAATCCCACGTGGCAGTGGCCACACAGTCAACAAGTGTAGAAGAAATAAAGTCCAGGGGTGTGTGGCACATCACCTGTAGGGAAACGACTGCTTCCACCCTGAAAGCTGAATCATGGTGTCGGGGGATCCGAGTTGACCAAACAACTCTGAAAGTACCCTGTGAAGGACAGACATGACACACAGTCAAAAGCACTGAAGAACAGGACAGAACTGCAATACTCATGCCCAATACATGTCACAAGATACCTACACAAAACCAAGTTAGAATGTCAACACTGTTGGGGAGTACAGACTACCTGTAAGGACACATCGCTGCACGCATCCAGTCAAGTAGCACATGGCCACACTCAAACAGCACCAGAGCACCACCCACACATATCATGCAAACTCACACCATTGACATGACATCTCTGGATACTCACATTCAGCTGAAGAAGTTGGTGATGAGCTGTGTGCGGACATCACCCTCATCCTCATCATCATCACTGGCATCGTGGCGCCCAGGCCAGGATCCTCCACAGGTGGCGGATGTTGGTCATCGTCATCCAGGATGAGAGGCAACTCCTTCCGCACTGCCAGGTTGTGTAGCATGCAGCAGACGATGACAATCTTGCACACCTTTGCTGGCGCATATGGGAGGGCCCCTCCTGTCTTGTCTAGGCAGCGGAAGCAGCTCTTCAGGAGACCAAATGTCCGCTCGATCACTCTCCTGGTCCGACCATGTGCCTCATTGTAGCGCATCTGGGCTGGTGTCACAGGGTTCCTGAGGGGTGTCAGCAACCACGGCATGTTGGGGTATCCGGAGTCACCTACATACAGACAATTGCACATTAGCTGAGTTGGAAAAGAGGGCGGAATACAACATTGCAGAACACACACAATGGTACAAAGTCAGTACACACCGACAAGCCAGGCACGCTGGTTCTGCATCTGTGACATCATCCTCGGGATGCGACTACTCCTCATCACGTAGGCATCGTGTGCTGAACCGAGGAAACGGGCACACACATGTGAGATGCTCATATCTGCAAGACATACCACCAGAGCATTGATCGAATGGTAATGTTTCCTGTTCCTGTATGCCTGCTCATGTGCCTGTGGTGGTACCAAAGCCACATGTGTCCCATCAATGGAGCCAATGACATGTGGCATCCTCCCCAGGGCATAGAAGTCACTCTTGACGTCAGTGAGTTGTTGACGTTTAGGGAAATAGATGTACTGGTTCAGGTATCTCAACATTGCCTCCAAAACATCGCGTAGCACACGGCTGAACATGGTCTGTGACATCCCACCAGCAGACGCCACAGTGTGTTGAAAGGTACCGGTGGCAAAGAAGTGTAGGGCTGCCATCACCTTCACTTTGGGGGTCAGCGCTGTAGGGTATGGCCGGCCAGGTTGCAAATGTGGGGCCAACCACACCGCCAATTCCTCAATCAGCGCCCTGTTGAAGCGGTACCGTCGGATGCAGTCACGTTCAACCATCGTTGCAAGGTCAGGAAATGGTCTATGGACAGCTGGTGCCCTGCAGTGCATAGGTGAAGAAAGAAAGATTGTCAGTCACCCCACATATGTGGCATAGACCATACTCAATATCACATGATACATCATTACGAGACACAAGTACCTGATGTGTGTGCCGTTCTGTATGGACATATATGGCACCTACATGGCCAACATCTAACATCACAGTTCAACATGTGTTGACAACAAGTTCCAGGTTGTGCTATGGGAAATCATTAGGCTGTGTCACAGTACCCATGTACTGCTGTCACGTTCCAAACACACACCACAGTGACATGTGAGGACAGATGTGCCACAGGCATCACAGCTCATTGACAGGTAGATTCCCAGGGACCCTGTATTGCCACATGGACACTGGCATGACATGGCGTATCATGTACACGTCAGCAAAACAACCATGACTCCCACAGGTAGTGGCCCCTGTTGCCTCTGCAGGACAGACATGGACGTCTGTGACACACACACGCACAACATCAAAGTCCATGCACAAACAACGTGGATGTGGAGACTGTCTCCCATTGTGCACATGGAATCAGAGACATCGGAAACACAACATGCACACAGACTGTGGAGGGCCATCACTATTGTGGCAATGGGTCACCCTGTGATGTACATACCTTCCCACATGGGACTCAGGGGTATGTGACATGACATACACATACACAACCTGGAAATGTGACCATGCCACATGCTCTGAAATGAACTGTTGCACACCACAGTGGTCATGTGCACAACACACAAAGGATTCTGTCCCCATGAACACGTGCACAGCCTGGGAGTGGCTGCCCCCAAGTGCCACCCAAAAAACCACATGTTGACCCCCAGACACAGAAAAGGTAATGCAGCCTTACATGCCTTAGGATACAGTGTGGACAGGCTGTGGTGTTGTAGGTGTGCCCCTGAGTCCCTGGCAAGTAAATGTGGCTGGCATACGTTCACCAGTGATAACCACGGTGACATATGCGAGTGACTTGTACAGGGACGCGTCGTACAGCAATGGACCGATCCGTGTGCACGCATTGGCCATTGCATATGATGTGAACGGATACGCGTTGTACAGCAATGGACCGATCGGTGCGCACGCATTGGCCATTGCATATGCTGTGAACGGATACGCGTTGTACAGCAATGGACCGATCGGTGCGCACGCATTGGCCATTGCATATGATGTGGACGGATGCGTGTTGTTTTTCGAAATACGCGTTGTACAGCAATGGACCGATCGGTGCGCACGCATTGGACATTGCATATGATGTGAACGGATACGCGTTGTACAGCAATGGACCGATCGGTGCGCACGCATTGGACATTGCATATGATGTGAACGGATACGCGTTGTACAGCAATGGACCGATCGGTGCGCACGCATTGGCCATTGCATATGATGTGGACGGATGCGTGTTGTTTTTCGAAATACGCGTTGTACAGCAATGGACCGATCGGTGCATACGCATTGGACATTGCATATGATGTGAACGGATACGCGTTGTACAGCAATAGACCGATCGGTGCGCACGCATTGGACATTGCATATGATGTGGACGGATGCGTGTTGTTTTTCGAAATACGCGTTGTACAGCAATGGACCGATCGGAGCGCACGCATTGGCTATGGCCTGACATGGTAACGGACGCGTTTTGAAGCTTGTACGAGTCGGATGCAGTGAATTCAGTTGGCCAGCCACAACAATGTTGCAAATTCATGGGTGTCATGAAGTTAAACTTTTGAAGGATGCTGTGGGCGTGTATAAGTGGTGCAATTCCATGGATTGGCCATATTCAGAAGATGCAAACGACTCGGACCTATCACTTTGGACACATGGGACAGTATCTGCCTCTGCAGCACACATATAATGCTGGCTGTTCCCCTGAGAGCTCACTTGCCTGCACTACATGCTCCAGGACGACATCTGCCACCACCACTGCTGCTGTCTCTGCATCCTCTGGCTACTGCAATGGCACGTACTGTGGATAGAGCCCCAGCCTTCAGCACTGAGGAGAACCAGGCCCTGCTGGACAGCCTCCTTCCACAGTACAGCAAGCTGTATGGGAAACCAGGGGAGCAGGTGAGTGTGCTGGCCACTGCCTTACTAATTGTGCATGTTGTCTGAATAGCAAGACTTACAGTGTGTACACCAGTGGCTAGCATGCTCACTGAGTAGTTGTCACCCCCCAAAGTGTGTAGTCACATGCACTGAAAAGGTATAGTGCAGTAACAGTGCATTCCAACAAGGTTTTACTTCCCAGGCAATGATACCATGTAGTAACTGCTGGCAAACTGTTCATAGCCATAGTTGCACTACCTGTGTACGATCTGTGGGGGTCTACAGGCGCAGGATCCGCAACTGCCAGAAGAGGTGGCAGGACCTTCGGGGCTGGACCCGGAGGATCGCAAGGGTCCAGCTGAAGCTGTCGCCTTCTCGCAGGATGGGCAGACACCGGACCCTGACCCCCCACATGCTTCGGATGGATCCTGGCGGTGGTCTTCCCTGACCTGGATGGGCAGCTGAAGGCCAGACAGCAGCAAGGAGGGGGTAAGTGCTAGCCTCAACTGTGTACTATGACTCTATGCACTCCTTTAGCCTGGTTCCACTTCCACAGTACAACTGTCATGTCGTCCTGGACTCATGTCCCTCACTTGTGTCATGCCCCCTCTTCATCTGATACACAGGTGTGGCCCTTACAGTCTGTAACTTAGGTCACTTGTGTACTGTGTACTTGCAGTTACCTGTGGTTCAGGTTGGGGACAGCATCAGTTACAGGAACTTTGTGGTGGGCTGCATGGGTGGTACAATTGCTCACATTGCCTGTGATCTGACATGTACTCTGGGTGTGGCTTTAATATGTGTTCCAATTGCTGCTCTGACTCACCACATGTCTGGGGTATGTGCCACACACCCATGCTGCTGCAGAGACCAAGGCAGGGGCCTCAGAAGTATGTACATCATGTGTGTGACACATGCATAGCCACCTGCCTAGTGTTCAGGGTAATACCATGTTGCACATGGACCAGGACTGTAATGCCTACTCCGTACATCGAAGGAACTCTGTTCTCCCACTCCCGTGTGTCAGCATACATATTGGGCATTGTGAAGAGTGCACTCAGGTGTGTGCCTCTGTGTCACCGTGGCGTGGCCTTGCTATTTGGACTCCTGGAGTGTTTAACAATTTGGGGTGGCCAGCCATCTGAGTTATGACTATGGGATCTGCACATAGGTCAATGCATAGGTCTCTGATCCCTTGACTGTGCACAATGTTGTATGAAACATTGAGGTGCAGGCAGCTTTGGTTCATTCTCATCAGACGGTGAAGTGCTCATGTGTATGGATTTGTGTTTGCAGTCACTCAAATGTCTCATTTGATTGACGTGGGATCATCTCAGTCCTCATGATGTGGGTGGCCAGGGTGCACATGTGCACCTGTCAGCTACAGGGCTTACATTTCTAAAACTCCCCTGATTGTGACACAGTGCAGACTGGTGTTGTGTGTATGCACTGCCCCTGTGACAGGAGACAGTTATGACTGACTTGCCAGACAGGCCTGTGCCATGACATTCCAATCGCAAAGGGTGATCCAGCAGTGGTGTGATGTGTCCTGCATGCACACCATTGTTGCATTGTCTATCAGGACATGAGGACATCATTGTGTCTGGTGATGGAAGCAAAACCCGCATATCAACAGAGACTTTGCCCATCACTTTTCCTGACACATGTACTGAGTCAGTGGCAGGAGATGGCATGTGTTTGGAGTGACACATTTCCATATATACTCTTGGATGTCCAACAACTGTGTATGTGGTGCATGTGTGCACATATGATTAGTCGCATACAACAGGCAGCAGACAGATGGGTGCATGGACAGGTAGGATATGTGTGGCATGACTGACTGTCAGGCAGACAATGGGATTCTTCAAATCAGTGTCAGCACTAATTGCAATGTCTAGCAAACTATGGCAGGGCTTGCTCTGTGATGTGCTGTACTTACTGTGGTGTGTGTGGTCAGTACAGGTGACTAATGTTGCTCTGTTTATCCTGATTGGTTGCAGATACATCCACGGCCACAGGAGGAGACAGCTCCACGGACCAAGAGGAGCGGCAGAGCCAGACTGGGTCCACTGCAGGGGAGAGCGAGGGACCCAGTGGCACGGAGGGTGAGGGGAGCCACACTGAGGAGACCTCAGCTACGACCACCTCGGCTGGTGAAAACAGCACTTCCAGTGAGGACTCCCTTGTGGAGGCGGGTGGCAGCAGACCAGAGGCAACGGCAACCAAGTCTGTCCCCGCCACCACCACCATCTCCACCCTCCCATCTGCTCCCATCCCACCTGTCCGTGGAGGCTCCCGTGTAGGGGAGCGTGTCTCCTTCATGCCAGGCCCTGCCTCTGTCCCCCCTGCTGCCCTGAGTGTGGAGTCTGTGGACTTACTTAAGCAGATCCATGTAGGGCAGACATCAATGCTGAGTGTCCTCCATGCACACACGGGTCTTCTGACACAACTGGTGTCATTCATGGAGGGCATGTCATCTGGCATGTCTGCCCTACATCGGACCAATCAGTCCATGGCCTCCTCACTGATGGCAGCAGTGTCCCTCCTGCAACAGTCCCTCACCCCTCCTCCCTCTGCCCCATCCACAACACCCAGCACCCTACCTGTCCCAAGCACACACACACCGGCACCGGCACGCACCAGCACAGACACAAGCAGCACATAGACACACAAGCCAAAATCCAGATGCACACGCACGCTCAGTCAGGGGACTGATACCTCACTCACAGGGGATGGGGCCCAGACACACACACACGCATCCACGAGCACTGCGCAGTCCTCAGATACCTCTCCCTCCAAAAGCCCTTCCCTTGCCTCACCTGCAACCCCCCCCTCCCAGAAGTTCTTCCTCTGTGAGCTTGGCCTCTTCCCCACAGATACACCTGACACGAAGTCCAGGCAGAAGAGGCGACCACCACACACAGAGGGGAGTGCCCCTCACACCCGTTCACCCTCCCCCAGGCACAGGCAGACAGAGGACCCCATTCGAAAGTCCCCCCGGACCAGGAAGGGCAAGACCCCACCACCACCACCACGCAGCTCCACCACACAGTCTCTCTCCTCCATCCCCCAGGCCACCACTGCACAGGTTCCAGCGCCACACCCTGCCCCAGGTTCCCCCACACACCGATACCGCATCCCCAAACTGCTTCGGCCCTCCCCCCCTACCACTTGCTCTTCCACCCCCAAACCAGACACTCTGCCTGTTTGTGCCACTGGTGTGGAGACCGGGTCCCCCCCTCTGTCCTGCCCACCTCATCTGCCCCCCCCTTCCACTCCCTTGGAGTTATGCACTGCAGTGGAGTCCACAACCACCCCGTCTGACTCGGGCACTGCAGTGGGGCCCCAGTCCACTCCATCTGACCGGCCCACTGCAGTGGTTGCAGCACCCACAACATCTGAGTTGTGCCCTACAGTGGTGCCGGCCCCCACTGCATCAGACACCTCCACTGCAGTTGCCGGTGACACTCCTGCACCCACCACCCCTTCCCTGCCTCCTTCTGGCATCCCCTGATCCTGTCCCTGCGGTGCCTGGCCTGCCCCTCGTATGCCCATCCGAGGGGGATGTCCCCTGTCCGTACCAGTGCAGGCAAGCAATGGCTGACAAGTTGTCACGTATCACCCTGTTGGGACTGTGTATTTGGACTGGCCATTGGCCTTAGTTTCTTTTGGACTTCAAATTTTAATTTAACATTTGCTGAATAAAGCCTCTTTTTGTTTAATTGTGGTTTTTCTTTGGATGTACATGATGTAGATGAGTATCATCATGCATTTGCAGTTGTAATAGTGTTCAGATCAGGAAAATGAAGTGTTGCTGTGATGGACTCCATGTGGTCCATGGGATATGTGTCCTAATGTAGTCTGGATCTATAGCATCCTTTGCTGCACTCTGAGGGTGTAATGTTCAGCATTTGACACATGGATGTACATTTTGCATTTGTAAATTAACATCTTTGGCTTACACTGATGCACATCTGGTGGGCTTACCACTGTTCAATGTTTCGATTTCCCTGACTGTGTGCCCATCTCCACTGGACATGCAGTTTAGCACATCAATGTTGAAGGACTCATCTGTGTATACAGTGCAACTTGCTTGACACGTGTTTAGGGTGTATGCAGATGACTGACGTGACACTCCCGTACCCAGGCTGATGTGAGCAGAGCCTTCAGTGTGTTATAGTTGTTGACTCACTGACTGAGTGTTCTGCTGACATGTTTGAGTCGTGCACAGACAAGGTTTGGCACAGCGGACCTTCCACAGGAGTGGAGTGCCCTCATGGCAGTGTGTAATCCCGTGCCATTGCCTGGGCCCGTGTTGTGTGTTGTGTGAGCATGTCTGTGTGTGTTCCCTTCCCTTTTCCTACACAGGCTGTGTCCCTAGGGATGTTCCTGTTTGTGATGCTTGCTGAGTTGTCCTGTGTTCATCCAGCATCTTGGACCTGGTTTCTCCGGGATGTGGGTGCATGGTAAACTAATGTTCATCAGGTTGTCATCTCTAGTTGTCTTTGTTGTCAGGGCTGGGGATGTGGGCAAACGCAGATGGGACACAGTCAGGATTACCCTTGGCACTTGTTGGTTACACAAGTCATGTAATTTACAGTTTGTGGTAGCTTTCAGTGATTGTGACACGTTGTGTGTGTGACTGCTGCCACTCCTCAGGGTCAGAGCTGCAATGTTGGAAGTTGTCTATGTGTGTTCTTTGTGTGTCACCTTGGCTTCTTCATTGGTGTGTGACTGTGGCCGGGATCCCATTGATTGGGGTGGATTTCACGTCATGCCCATGTACGGCGTACTGTGCAGTGTGTCAGACATTCACGAGTCTTGTTGACTGGCCATGTGTGATGGGTTTCGCACCTTAGTTCCCACCACCCCCTGGGATTGTCATGGGTGCATGTGCAATGTCACCAGTCCATGTGAGCTTCACAGCTGCACATTGGTGGAGATCAAGGTGTGTGGTGTTGAGTGTGTGCAAATGTGAGTTGTTGCACGGCTAGACCCCTACCTCCATATTGGCCTTGGCTGACCGGCCGTGCTGATTGATTTGTGCTTGTGTAGGTGTGATGGTAGTTAGTTGCTCAGGACACATGGCTGTGGTTCACTGTGTGAACGACATCTACCTTTGTCATCACATTGGGATTATCATGCAGGCTAGTGTCACCACAATGTGGTGTCCCTGGGAGTAGTGCTGTGGTGGGTCTGTCTCTTGCTGTGTTAGTTGCTGTTCCTACAAGCTTGTGTGACATGTGTAATTTGGGCTCCCTCTCATCTAACAATGCCTGATTGCCCACATAGGGGAATCTGATCCATTAGTTACTTTTGTGTGGCACTGTATACACATCTGTGTAATTGGGATTCAGGCCTCCTCATGTGTTGTGTGGTTGCCTGGGGACACTGGCACACACCCCCATCCCCTGTTGTGTTTGGTATGCAGTGTGAGGCTGCCTGTTTGTGTTTGTGCATCTGCACCACTGCATTGGCATATCTTTAGTGTGCCATTGGCTGTATGTTGTTTGATGGATTTCGCCTGCTGTCCCTGGGACTCCTAGGTCATCAGTCAGCACAATAATCATGGTTTGTATGTCCCATTGCTGCCATGGTATGGTATTTGTTCACCTCACATCTATGTCTCCACAGGATATCTACATTTGTGTGTCCATTGGTGCAGATATGTGGGTCTGCATTATGATGGTCACTTCTGTCATTGTGTACTTGATAAATGTTGACAATGTCAGCCCCCATGGGTGATGTTTGTCTGCACATGGCCAAAGGTATGTCTTATTTGCACTGCACTGTTTGCCTCACCCAATCTATGTTGCTATGGGACACAAGCACTACTTTGCCACTGATGTGTTTGTTGTTGTGTGACCAGGAATCATCCATGCTGTTTGGCAGTTGCAGCTTTTTCCATGACAACACTTACCTTTTGGTCACTGTGATGATGGGGGTTTAGACCCCATTGCCACAGTGTTCAAAATGTGCTTCAGGTATGGATCCCACACTTACATTTTAGTCACTGTCATGATGGGGGTTTAGACCCCATTGCCACAATGTTTAAAATGTGCTTCAGCTATGGACCCCACACTTACATTTTGGTCACTGTGATGATGGGGGTTTAGACCCCATTGCCACAATGTTCAAAATGTGCTTCAGCTATGGACCCCACACTTACATTTTGGTCACTGTGATGATGGGGGTTTAGACCCCATTGCCACAATGTTCAAAATGTGCTTCAGCTATGGACCCCACACTTACATTTTGGTCACTGTGATGATGGGGGTTTAGACCCCATTGCCACAATGTTCAATATGTGCTTCAGCTATGGACCCCACACTTACCTTTTGGTCACTGTGATGATGGGGGTTTAGACCCCATTGCCACAATGTTCAATTGGGCTTCAGCTATGGACACCACACTTACATTTTGGTCACTGTGATGATGGGGGTTTAGACCCCATTGCCACAGTGGTCATGGTCTGCTTGCATTGTGGAGGCCACACCCATTTATGTGTGACACATGTGATAGGGGGTCACATTGTATGTTCATTGTCATGTTCAGTGTTGTAGGCATTTGACACAGACTACACACGCTTGTCATGATGTTGGGGTGATGTCTTTTTCTGACATTCCTTATGTTGGAGTATGCTGGTTGTGTCATGCATTACCCGTCCTATGAGTGGGGATGGTAGTGGTGGTAGGCATCCAGGCCCCCCTGAGTAGGGGTGGTGGTAGCTGTAGGCATCCAATCCCCCTATGAGTGGGGTTGGTAGTAGTGACAGGCATCCAGGCGCCCCTGAGTAGGGGTGGTGGTAGTGGTAGGCATCCAGGCCCAACTGAGTAGGGGTGGTGGTGGTGGTAGTGGTAGGCATCCATCCCCCTATGAGTGGGGATGGTAGTAGTGACAGGCATCCAGGCCCCCATGAGTAGGGGTGGTGGTAGGGGTAGGCATCCAGGCGCCCCTGAGTAGGGGTGGTGGTAGTGGTAGGCATCCATCCCCCTATGAGTGGGGATGGTAGTAGTGACAGGCATCCAGGCCCACATGAGTAGGGGTGGTGGTAGTGGTAGGCATCCATCACCCTATGAGTGGGGATTGTAGTAGTGACAGGCATCCAGGCCCCCATGAGTAGGGGTGGTGGTAGTGGTAGGCATCCAGGCCCACCTGAGTAGGGGTGGTGGTAGTGGTAGGCATCCATCCCCCTATGAGTGGGGATGGTAGTAGTGAAGGCATCCAGGTCACATGAGTAGGGGTGGTGGTAGTGGTAGGCATCCATCACCCTATGAGTGGGGATGGTAGTAGTGACAGGCATCCAGGCCCCCATGAGTAGGGGTGGTGGTAGTGGTAGGCATCCATGCCCCCTGAGTAGGGGTGGTGGTAGTGGTAGGCATCCATCCCCCTATGAGTGGGGATGGTAGTAGTGACAGGCAACCAGGCCCACATGAGTAGGGGTGGTGGTAGTGGTAGGCATCCAGGCCTCTGAGTAGGGGTGGTGGTAGTGGTAGGCATCCATCCCCCTATGAGTGGGGATGGTAGTAGTGGCAGGCATCCAGGCCCACATGAGTAGGGGTGGTGGTAGTGGTAGGCATCCAGGCCCCCATGAGTAGGGGTGGTGGTAGTGGTAGGCATCCATCCCCCTATGAGTGGGGATGGTAGTAGTGACAGGCATCCAGGCCCACATGAGTAGGGGTGGTGGTAGTGGTAGGCATCCAGGCCTCCATGAGTAGGGGTGTTGGTAGTGGTAGGCATCCATCCCCCTATGAGTGGGGATGGTAGTAGTGACAGGCATCCAGGCCCACATGAGTAGGGGTGGTGGTAGTGGTAGGCATCCATCACCCTATGAGTGGGGATGGTAGTAGTGACAGGCATCCAGGCCCCTATGAGTGGGGATGGTAGTAGTGACAGGCATCCAGGCCCACATGAGTAGGGGTGGTGGTAGTGGTAGGCATCCATCACCCTATGAGCGGGGATGGTAGTAGTGACAGGCATCCAGGCCCCCATGAGTAGGGGTGGTGGTAGTGGTAGGCATCCAGGCCCCCCTGAGTAGGGGTGGTGGTAGTGGTAGGCATCCATCCCCCTATGAGTGGGGATGGTAGTAGTGACAGGCATCCAGGCCCACATGAGTAGGGGTGGTGGTAGTGGTAGGCATCCATCACCCTATGAGTGGGGATGGTAGTAGTGACAGGCATCCAGGCCCCCATGAGTAGGGGTGGTGGTAGTGGTGGGCATCCAGGCCCCCCTGAATAGGGGTGGTGGTAGTGGTAGGCATCCATCCCCCTATGAGTGGGGATGGTAGTAGTGAGAGGCATCCAGGCCCCCAAGAGTAGGGGTGGTGGTAGTGGTAGGCATCCAGGCCCCCCTGAGTAGGGGTGGTGGTAGTGGTAGGCATCCATCCCCCTATGAGTGGGGATGGTAGTAGTGACAGGCATCCAGGTGCCCCTCAGTAGGGGTGGTGGTAGTGGTAGGCATCCAGGCCCCCCTGAGTAGGGGTGGTGGTGGTGGTAGTGGTAGGCATCCATCCCCCTATGAGTGGGGATGGTAGTAGTGACAGGCATCCAGGCCCCCATGAGTAGGGGTGGTGGTAGGGGTAGGCATCCAGGCGCCCCTGAGTAGGGGTGGTGGTAGTGGTAGGCATCCATCCCCTATGAGTGGGGATGGTAGTAGTGACAGGCATCCAGGCCCACATGAGTAGGGGTGGGGGTAGTGGTAGGCATCCATCACCCTATGAGTGGGGATTGTAGTAGTGACAGGCATCCAGGCCCCCATGAGTAGGGGTGGTGGTAGTGGTAGGCATCCAGGCCCCCCTGAGTAGGGGTGGTGGTAGTGGTAGGCATCCATCCCCCTATGAGTGGGGATGGTAGTAGTGAAGGCATCCAGGTCACATGAGTAGGGGTGGTGGTAGTGGTAGGCATCCATCACCCTATGAGTGGGGATGGTAGTAGTGACAGGCATCCAGGCCCCCATGAGTAGGGGTGGTGGTAGTGGTAGGCATCCATGCCCCCCTGAGTAGGGGTGGTGGTAGTGGTAGGCATCCATCCCCCTATGAGTGGGGATGGTAGTAGTGACAGGCAACCAGGCCCACATGAGTAGGGGTGGTGGTAGTGGTAGGCATCCAGGCCCCCCTGAGTAGGGGTGGTGGTAGTGGTAGGCATCCATCCCCCTATGAGTGGGGATGGTAGTAGTGGCAGGCATCCAGGCCCACATGAGTAGGGGTGGTGGTAGTGGTAGGCATCCAGGCCCCCATGAGTAGGTGTGGTGGTAGTGGTAGGCATCCATCCCCCTATGAGTGGGGATGGTAGTAGTGCCAGGCATCCAGGCCCACATGAGTAGGGGTGGTGGTAGTGGTAGGCATCCAGGCCTCCATGAGTAGGGGTGTTGGTAGTGGTAGGCATCCATCCCCCTATGAGTGGGGATGGTAGTAGTGACAGGCATCCAGGCCCACATGAGTAGGGGTGGTGGTAGTGGTAGGCATCCATCACCCTATGAGTGGGGATGGTAGTAGTGACAGGCATCCAGGCCCCTATGAGTGGGGATGGTAGTAGTGACAGGCATCCAGGCCCACATGAGTAGGGGTGGTGGTAGTGGTAGGCATCCATCACCCTATGAGTGGGGATGGTAGTAGTGACAGGCATCCAGGCCCCCATGAGTAGGGGTGGTGGTAGTGGTAGGCATCCAGGCCCCCTGAGTAGGGGTGGTGGTAGTGGTAGGCATCCATCCCCCTATGAGTGGGGATGGTAGTAGTGACAGGCATCCAGGCCCACATGAGTAGGGGTGGTGGTAGTGGTAGGCATCCAGGCCCCCATGAGTAGGGGTGGTGGTAGTGGTAGGCATCCATCCCCCTATGAGTGGGGATGGTAGTAGTGACAGGCATCCAGGTGTACATGAGTAAGGGTGGTGGTAGTGGTAGGCATCCATCCCCCTATGGGTGTGTATGGCATTGGTGATAGCCATCCCGCCCCTATGGTTCTGCTGTTGCTAGTGTACGTCATTTCTGCATCCCTATGTGTGTGTGACATATGTCGGGTACGTGTCGTTTGTTTGTGTTGTGGGTGTTTGACTTACCGTCTGCGCCGTACGCGTCCGTACCGGTCCCGGTAATAGATGTAGAGTATTGGTAGGACCTACGCGATGGGATTCATGGTTGGGTCGTCTCGTTCGTGTTTCTCGTGGCTTCGACTCGTACTCGTTGCTGGCTTGTTCGTCTCGTCGCCGTGGATCGTCTTGTGGCGTGAATCGGAGCTTATGTGCAGCTCTCCCGGATGCTCTGACGTGCCGGACGTAGCGACGGGTTCGGCGCGTACGGAAGGCACATCGTACTGGTCTGGCCGGAAGGTGCTGTGTATTTGCTTCCGTGCGACTCGATTCGGCGTTTACGGATCCGGCTCGGGCGGGGAACAGGAGCTGGAATGGGTAAGTACGGCTCGCTCGGAATCTGTGCTGTTATGCGCATCGTACTTGCTCGTTCGGACGACTGTTCGAATCGGTCGGGAAACACGCATTCGGCTTGGTTTTTTTCCGGACGAATAGTGTTAGGTGCGCTTCCGGCCGAGATCGGAATCGACCCCTTACTCGTACAAAACCAGAGAAATTTGGCCGTTATAGTTAGCTGAGCTAACTATGACTCACGCCCCCGCAATGCACTGCTTATGACCTCACATATTATATCACTCATGACATGGTCAGTGACATCACTGACGACATCACTGATGACATCTCAAATTACATAACTGATGACATATATAAATATATGCGAGAGGTGGTCCTGTCTCGCCACGAGCACCAGCTGGAGGGTGCTCCCCCCGAAAAGGACCGTGTTTGTTGAATAAAATATATATATATATATAAATATTTTAATTAAAAAGAATAATATATAAAAAATGAAAAGTAAAAATATATTTCTATCGATTATGTTATATATATTTACATAGTACTACATTTAAAATATATATAATATGATGTAAAATGTGTATTTTGTTAATTATGTTACACTGAATATATTTATATAAGTACTAACATATATTTATATATGTGTGTGTTTATATAAGTATATATTTACATATGATATTAAATGTTAATGGAATATATTTAAATTACATTTTATTAAAGTTATATATTAAAATATTCATTATTTAGTACTTTAAACTCTATATATATTTAAGAAAAAACGTTACTGTTATAGGTATAGGATCACGATATTTTTGTCAACAATATTGTTTATCACGATATTGTACTCACAAAGGGTATGCAGTTCCTCAAGGCGGTCAAGGTGATAAAGAGGTAGGAGGAAGGGGATCCTCCTTGTCGGAACTAGAGTCCTAACACACCCAGCAAGCTAGGTGTCATGCTTCATCATTTGGACTCCTCGTCGGGTGGGCGCTGCAATACCCGACGGGCACCCTTAAAGGGGCTCTTTAGCGGAGATCTTTTGTTCCTTGCCGTTTGGTGCTGTGGGTGTGAGGGGTCTAGATGGTGTAGATGTGGTGAAAGTGAGTGATATTAAAAAAGGTTGGGTAGTCCAAATAAACTTTTATTCAGGCTGGCTAACCACCTTCTTAAAAACTATTGGAGTGGCCGCTCTCTGACATTATGGTCCAGTGGAGCTAGGCTCAACTCTCATGGTCGACATGTTTCATACACAGTGGTCTGGTGTGATCCGTGGCATTTCATCAGGACCTAGTGTGTGCACTATCTACACGTGGTGGTTGGTAAAACAGTTTCTACCTACCGAGCATCATGAATGCGTGCACAGTGTCCCGCCAATTAAAATGGTGACCTAACTGTAGGGAGAGTGTCACTCCATTCGGTGTTCGGCTCTAGACACCCAGTATCGCGGTGTCCTATCCTCGTTGGGATGTATGCTGATACACCTACCCCGTTTCGCCTGGCAACCGGTTGAATCTCCAGAGCTGAAAGTAATTCTCTTGGTCAGGAAAGCTGACCTGTAAGCACACAGAAAGAAGAGGCCTATGGGCACATTTGCATCGCTGATCCAGCACTCCCAACTCGGACTGGACATTAGCTTGAGTTCTGACTTCATTTTGAATGTGATCTCTGTAGGAGAGTAGGATCTGCTTCACATGGGTACCCCCACTTTTTGCTGATGCTTCACTGTTTTTCGACTTTAGTCTGGCTGGGGCCCTGCTAATCAGAACCCCAGCCTAGCTTCTTCCTCTCTAAAATGGTTTCCATGTGCCTTAGGCACATCTCTGATTGGAATCTGGAGTGCCCTTATAAGTCCCTAGTATATGGTATACTATGTACCCAGGGCATAGGTACCTCAGAGGCCTACCAGGGGCTGCAGCATGTATTGTGCCACCCCTGGAAGGCCATCCAAAATGACACCACAGGTCTGCTACTGCAGCCTGGGTAAGGTGGTGCATGCACCCCTTACTGTGATATAGGCTACCTATATCACTACATACATACACACATATAAACCTATAAGTCACTCCTATGGCAGGCCTTATCAATCCTGAAGGCAGAGTGCTTGGTTCCTATGTGAGAGGGTGCCCCTGCATGAGCAGAGCCCCTCTGCAGCATTCGGAGACCCTTCTCTGATGCTGTTTGTAGTGCAGCCTGACCATATACTCGTAAGCGCATTATAACCTTGCGTTAAATGCTAACTTTGGGATGCCTGCACGGAAACATGTCGTGTTTGGTGTCAAACATCTTGGAATACTACCCCCCGCCAGTTCTGGCGGCGGGGGTAGCATTCCACCCTTCTAGAGGGAGAGACATGTACACACCGGCCTGCCCGGTAACTTCTTTCCAAGCCCTGGCATCACAAAATGGATGCCGCTGCCACAGACACGAGTCTGGCCTCCTGCTGCTGACCGAAACTCCGGCAGGGAGGCCTGGACAATAGGTTTCCTGTCCCAGGGAGGTGTAACCACCTCCCCAGACAGGATAGTGTGTATTGGGGCTGGGCGGGAGCACTCTCTGGTGCTTTGAAGTCCTGCACTGGGGGCACATTTGGTGTCCCTGTGCATACCCCAGTTCAAACCGGCTCAGGGGCTTCCAGCCCCTGCTCTGGCGCGAAACTGGACAAAGGGAAAGGAGTGTAACCACCCCTCTGCCCTGACCCTCCCATAGGTGGGTCCCCAGAGTATGTCCAACCCCCTAACTTGGTATAAGTATGGGACCCCAGTCCTTAGGACTTTAGATTTACCTGGACGAAACTCTGACACCTTCGACACCGCCACCTTCCCAGAGAGCTGGAAGCACGCCGAACTCTGCGCCCTACTGAAGAAACCGTCAGCGGACCCCACCGACCTCAAAAACTACCGCCCCATCTCGCTCCTTCCTTTTCCTGCCAAAGTCATCGAGAAGACCGTCAACAGACAACTGGCCGCCTTCATCGAGACGAATGGATCCCTCGACCACTCACAGTCCGGCTTCCGGGCCAACCACAGCACCGAGACCGCCCTCATCGCAGCCACCGACGACATCCGAGCCCTGCTCGACAACGGGAAACAGCGGCCCTCATCCTCCTGGACCTCTCCGCAGCGTTCGACACAGTCTGCCACCGCACCCTAGTGCAACGCCTGAACAACGTCGGAATCCAAGAGAAGGCACTGGAGTGGATCATCTCCTTCCTCGCCGGAAGAACCCAGAGAGTCCGCCTCCCCGTTCAGTTCCGAGGCCACCGAAGTCATCTGCGGCGTACCACAAGGATCATCACTCAGCCCCACCCTCTTCAACGTCTACATGAGCCCCCTCGCAGCCATCGCACGCCAACACAACCTCAACATCATCTCCTACGCCGACGACACCCAGCTGATCCTCTCCCTCACCAACGACCCCACAACCGCCAAAACCAACCTACATGAAGGGATGAAGGACGGAGCCGAGTGGATGAGGAACAGCCGCCTGAAACTGAACTCAGATAAGACGGAAGTCCTCATCCTAGGATCATCACCCTCCGCCTGGGACGACTCCTGGTGGCCCCCTGCCCTGGGCAACGCACCCAAACCAACGGACCACGCACGCAACCTGGGCTTCATCCTGGACTCCTCCTCTCAATGACCAGACAAGTCAACGCCGTCTCCTCGTCTTGCTTCAACATCCTACGCATGCTGCGGAAGATCTTCCGGTGGATCCCCACCGAAACCAGGAAGACGGTCACCCAGGCCCTCGTCACCAGCCGACTGGACTACGGCAACTCCCTCTACGCCGGAACCACAGCCAAACTTCAGAAAAGACTCCAACGCATCCAGAACGCCTCAGCTCGACTCATCCTGGACATCCCCGACACAGCCACATCGCCGGACACCTGAGAGACCTGCACTGGCTCCCCGTCAGCAAGAGAATCACGTTCCGACTCCTCACCCACGCACACAAAGCTCTCCACAACCAAGGCCCCAGATACCTCAACGACCGTCTGACCTTCTACACTCCCACCCGCCAGCTACGATCGACCAACCACGCCCTCGCCGCCGTCCCCCGCATCCGAAGAGCCACAACGGGAGGAAGATCCTTCTCCTACCTGGCTGCCAAGACGTGGAACTCCCTACCCATCCACCTCCGCCTGACCCAAGACCACCTCTCCTTCAGGAAGCAACTCAAGACCTGGCTGTTCGAACAGTAGTGGACCCCCCTCCCCCTAGCGCCTTGAGACCCTCCGGGTGAGTAGCGCGCTATACAAATGCTTGATTGATTGATTGATTGACACAGAATCCTGGACCTTCGACGCTCTACTTCAAGATTAGAGGACTGAAGAATCTCCCTTGGGGTCAAGGAGTGACTCCCCTGCTTGGCAGGCACCAAAGAAGCAATTGTCCGGTCTGCATCGCTGAAGCTCCCGCCGGACGCCGAAGTCTTTGCATCACCAGAGGTAGATTTCCAGACTTCCCCAAGGCTGCCCTGAGTCCCCAGCAAAGCTGAGGCCCGTAGCTGTTGTGGGTAACATGGAACCGTGACCCCTAGACACCGATCGCATTTGCAAGTGCATCCTCTTCTGGGTCTCCCACGAAGTTGTGCTTTGGGCTCCGAGTAGCCCCAGCCTCCAGCACCGACTGCACCGAAGATCACTGGCCTCCACTCCACGAGTGTCCTGTGAGCCAGCTACAAGTGCGTCCACTCGAGGCTCCTTTGCGGTCGCTAGTCCATTGGCTAGTAGGCCCTCCCGAAGGCCAATCTTCTTCTACTTGGGCTCCATGGTTGCTCCAGGCGTGCCCTGACTTACCCTTGCTGGGTGAGTCCCTTAGACCTTGCTGGTCTGCACCATCGTCCTTCTTCCATTTCCATGAGACTTGCCGTTGCCAAGGCTTGTTGGGTCCAATCCGGTCGCCGACACCCCTGCAATCGACAGACGTTGTGGGACAGCTCGAATCCTGCTCTTGGTTGTCGTCGACGCCTCCTGGACCTCGTGGCTGAAGAGTCAAGACGACCGTCAACCTACCTGAAGCACTCGACATCGGTGGGCATCTGCTCATCGCCTTCCTGGTCACTGGCTAGTGACCCAGACTCTGTCCCCTCTGCTTTCAGGTTCTTCAGATCTTCGATCCACCTTTGGATCCACCCGAACACTTTCGACTTGGCCGCCAGCAGCACTTTGCAGCAGATCGCCCTTGAAAACGATGACGAAACCCTACCCCGAAAGACACCTATGCACCCGGCTCCCCTGGGTGAGGTAACTCGAGTACTCCGGTGCTCCCGTGGGTATTGACACTAGAACAGGCTAGTTCTAAAAGGGTTTGCTCCAAGTCCTCCTCAAAGTGTCCCTTTTCTTTAAACTTCCAACCGCGACTTTCCCCATAGAAGTCAACGGCGATTCGCGGCTGTGTTCTCACACTGCACACGTCCCCGTGGGTCCCCTGTGTCACTACCTTGGGTGGTTCCTTGTGGTCCAAGCACTTCTACAGGCTCTAGGCCTTGTGTCTAGCTCAGTCGTGGTTCTTATACCACTTTATTGGTATATGGTTTGGTACGCCCCTAGGGCTCAAACGTGCATTTGTGCTATTACTGTAGATAACTAACTTATAACTTATGTACTTCGAACTCTAGCCTCATAAAGAGACTAGAGGGGTGTGTTTAGCAATAAATACATATATTTTGAATATATACCTGGTGTGGTCCTCTTTCATTTGGTCACTCAAGAGATTATAGACTGGTAAAAGAAGCTGCTTTACATTCCTTCAAGACTTAGCCTGAAGGCTGCTCTCCATAGCTACCACTAGGATAGCTTTCAATAAAGGTTGTCTTTAACCTATCTCCAATAAGGGGTTGTTTGGACTGGTGCAAGGTGCCCACTATAATTAGTGGACAGCATATGCCAGGCCAACTTCTCACAATCTCCTATTTCATTCCATGGCCTGGTACTCCAGAAAAAGCCTGAAGATTGGGAACCTTGTGAGTAATCATGGAAAAGGTATTCATTTTTTTTCACAGTTAGGACTTACTTTTTTCGTGTTCTCGAGGGCTGGGACAAGGAGCTGAGGCTACCGAAACATGGCACACTTTCTCCATACAAGATTTCCTGATTAGTCTCACTCAGAGATCTTTGCAGTGAAGTTTGAGGCTCTTGTGGGACCATGCAGTTCAAATATCTCACCTGGTAGATTCCCACCTGGCCACTCCTACTAGTCTTGCCATTCTGAAGAATTTCACTTACGAAAAAGTTACTGACTTCCAATGTGAGATGCAAGAGCAGCAAAGGGTGACAAAGTACACTGAGAGCTGATGTGATCTCGGTGGTTACAGTTTTCAGATTTACTCAACTCAGAGGTTTTAAAAATAAGGTACCGGAAAATTGCTGTACATGACTTTGCAGAGCCTGTTATGATTCGACAGTCCTGCTTTACCCCACTGAGGATTTGTACTTCATGATGAAAACTAAGTCATAAGCTAAAACTGTCCACTGTGGCTAACTACGAGGCCTTACCTCATCCTTGCTCCATTGTAGTTAGCCTGAAAAGACACCTAGGTTAATTTCACCCATGCCCCATACAGTAACATTGACTTTTAGGTCCGAATTGCAGCCTACCAATGATTTTACATTTTCTTTAAGCATGAATATCTCTTGGCGTGCCAAGCTACCAAGAATAACTTTCCTCAGAGAAATCTGCCTTCACTTTTAGCCACTTGTTTGTTTGACATTATGGAACCTCAGCCACAGCTCACCACAAGCCTGGGGCATCTCTCCTCCTATTTACCATTCCAGTTTGCTATACGTACACTTGCAAATCAAGTTAATCACGCAGGTAATTTGGGCATACTCACCCACGTAGCAGTGTTTATTTCCTCTTTGCAAGGGTTGTTCACGCTTATTCTCATTTATAACAAATTCTTGAAATATGATTTTATTTCTTTGTGTCCCATTGCATTATCAAATAAAAATATGAGCCCTAAAATGAATTAGTATTGTAAAATTAAAATGTAGTTTAAAAACCCATAGCAGAGCTTGGTTGCTTTTTTCTAATCTTTATATTTTTCCTAAATGATGGTACACAAAACGATGGTAACTTGTTGATCACAGGAAAATCATGCTTGATGTTTAAAGGGTTTTTCTGAAATTACCATATTTTAACATGTAATTGTAGTCTGTTCATTTTCTTCAGTGGTAAAGCGAAGGCAACTACAACCACTCTGTGCTGTAAAGCAGCAGGCTGATTGATTAATTAATTAATTAATTTAAAGACAATCCAGGAATGGCTATAAAGCAATATCTTTGTGTTGATGCACTTTATGAAAATATCACTTTGTTCCCGTGGAAAGTATGTTTGCTGGTATTATTTTTACAGGTTTGTTTTTGAAAACTCCAATATATATTTCCCAAAAGCTGTGTCAAAACAACATATTAGTTTTCAATGCTAACTCCGGGCGCAAGCTCTGCTGGCATTTCTGCTACAGAAATAAACAGCATAGTTTCAGAATCATTCCTCAGTTTGCCAATAACCTTCCTAGAGTCTGACATACTGACAGACCCTTTTGTGCTTTTGTAAATGTTTACTGTTAAGTGTTACTTGTTGTAATCTGCAGCAAACTGAAGTCTATGAAGAAAGGAAACAATTCACATTATAGATGACTCTGAACAGTAAAATTTACAATCCTGCTCTCTTCATTGGTGCTCACGGCTAGAAGCCCTTCCGTTGGCTATCTTCAAAAGCAAACTATCAACATAGGTCCATGGGGTTGGACCCATGCCAGATATTGCGAATATTAACTTTACTCACATTTACATGCAATAAAGGTAAATGGAGCCAATTAACATAGACAGTGGTAATCTAGAATGGATCCAAGTATCCTGGATCTTCTATGGACGCAACTGATAAGAAGTGCTAGTGCGTCTAACGAAAGAATCGGACATTTAGGTTAAGGTACAAGATGGTCAGCTACCTCTTCCATCACTCGTTGACTTAACGCGTGTCTGTGACCCCATACAGTACTCCACTGCCTTTTTGCTAGGTTCGCACTTTAGAAATACCACATACATATATGGTTTTGTAAAACCATTACGATTTATCTGTACTATGTGACTGGTTGAACTCTTTTTACTGTAACAAGGCGTGTAGGTACTATGGCGCTCACATGGAATACACTTAATTATTCTCCAGCCAATATATCATTACGGTGCTCTTTGAAAAAGGGAGACACACCCTGCTGCCCCAAATAATCAGTTTTTGGACTGATAGACACAATTCACTATTTTTCAAGGCACGCGTTACAGTAACAAAACATCAAGTATGTATTAATTTCAAAAAGACCAATTAAATTCAAGATTCCTGTTCTTCTGTATATTCTTTTTTATTTTTTTAGCCACAAGCCAACGCGTTTCTTCGCATAGGGGGTTTACCCTTACGACTTCATCAGGGCTAAAAACATAATAGAAATATCACTTTTGTAATACATATTCCAATTTGTTTAACAATTAGCAATAGTGAGAAATATTCTTATTCACCCAGTGCAGCACATAGTCCATAATTGGTCCTTCATGATTCGTGGTTACTATTAACATCATTATTCCCACTACAAATAAAACTCATCGTTAGTGTGAACTTATATAGATAAGTACATTCTCATTTATTTCGAGTTTAGACCACATTCAATTGATGGTGTGTGAGTGAGCATACTAATAAAACTTCCTTAACGCGATCTGCACCCGTTTATTTGGAGCTCAGAACCTTCAATTAAAAGTGTGGGAATGAGCATACTATTAAAAATCCATAAATGCACACCAGCACCCAATGTGTAAGAGGTGATGGAGAATTATCCTTATAAAAGTATTCGTACCTGTCTGGCCAAAGGGTAATAGAGGCAATAACGAAACCTAAGAAGGTCGATATAATGTCAGAAAATTAGCTCCAGTCAGCAAAAGCCGGTACTAGACTTCACTCAGTAGCTGCAATACATCTGATAGTGTATTAGAGATTAACTCGCTTACCTCCGTGCGTCTATATTTCTCCGGAGGTCTCAAATACTTCCAATATGGCTCTCCAATATCGTTTCCTATTATAGATGTTAAACGAAAGTATCCTGTAAACCATATTCTGGCACATGCATCAAGGTAGGCTTTGCGATTCCTTAATTGCGATTATTAAGGAATCGCAATTAAGGAATCGCAAAGCCTATGCATGTAGGAATCGCTATAAAAATAGCGATTCCTAAACATTCCTTAATTGCGACTCGCTAATTGCGAGTTGCAATTAAGAATACCTCTCCATTAATCCTATGGGCCTAGAGGCCCATAGGAATGAATGGGAAGACATTCTCAATTTGCGATTCGCAATTAGAGAATCGCAAATTGAGAATGCAATTTCAAGGGTGCCAGGGTGTCAAAAGGACCCCTGTTGCACCCTTGAAATCTGCATATGAGTACATCTTGCACACACACATGCCCCAAGGGCATGTGTGTGTGTAAATGGAACTTTTGAAAAATGCACGTTAGTGCATTTTTCAAAAGTTTTTGCAAATTACCATGAAGTTCAACTTCATGGTAATTTGCGCCCCTATTAGCGAAATCGCTAATTTTTTTACTTAATGCATTGCATTTAAGGAATCTCAATTTGCGATTCCTTAAATACAATCGCAATTTGAGAATTCGCAATTAATTGCGAATTCTCAAATTGCGAGGGCCTTGACCCTTGATGCATCGCAAAAAGTAATTTTGCGATCGCAAACGGCCGATTTTTGCGAATCGCACCGTTTGCGATCGCAAAAACCTTTGATGCATGTGCCCTATAGACTTTAATGACTTTCGACCTTGACTAATAGTTGATAATGAATTCAGAAACGAACCGTTTCATATATATATCCTACTCTTACCTTTGAAAAATATAATATTGTCCAAACCGACCACGTTTTCAATCCATTAACGCAACTTTGGTTTTGTTGCCTCTATCGTAGTGTGTTAAGCATATACTTCAAATCTAAAAAAGGCAAGAAAACAATCATGTTTAAAAGCCGATTTTACCCTATGCCTAATAAATGAAATCAATTCAAGACCTAACAGCGTGCTCTCGCTCTTACCTCCATCCGCTATAACGGTTCCGAGTCCTCTGCCCGATTACAGGTCACGAGGCCAAACACTGCTTCCACCTTGAAATCACAAACAGCGAAAACAAAAAAGGACTAACGCGCCCTACTAGGAATATTAGCAGGCGCCATCTTAGACTAGTAAATTTTATGTAACACCATCAAAATAACAAGAATAATTAGGTTCTCCATAATCAAAGGTCCTCTACCTTCAATCACAAACAACAATACAAAGAAAGGACTGTCGCGCCCTGCTAAAATTATTAGCAGGCGCCATCTTGGACTAATATATTTTATAAAATAACATTAATATTAGGTTCTCCATCATCAAATGTCCTCTATCACTCAAAATGATAGCAAACGATTTCACTAAGTGCACCCCCTTATTTCAAACATAGTCACAGAACAGTTACTCCATAAGTCATACTTAAACCGGGCGATCCCTCATGTCAATTTTAATTATTACGATGCCCTCAGGCCAGTACACATTATCCCCCAGAAATATTTATAATTCTCAGATGGATAAATCTAATATTAAAGTGGAAACAACAGTGGGAATGCTATGTACAATAGAGCATAAACCTCAATACTTGCTAGTCTTCACCATCATAATTGCGAGAGATTCTATATTAGGTTGTAAAAGATTAACCTAACGAACAAAAAAAAAAGGCTTAAACCTATACCACCATATATCTGGAATAAATATAACTCCCCTGCCAAGAGTCTACAGTTCAATCAATATTTGAGATTAGTTTCCTAAAAAGTATTGCAGCTCCTGGTCAAAGTTCAAACCGTCTTCTACCGCTCTCAAGCGCATTATCCATTTGGCCTCATGTCTACGCAGCTTAAGTTCTCGGTTTCCACCCCTTGGGTCCTTGGATATATGCTCTATACCCAAAAAAGTAAATGACTTGTTTCTCCCCTGTTTTCCACATGTATTTATATGTTCAGCAATTGGATATTGCATGTCATTCTGATTTACAGCTCGTAGATGTTCACTGATCCTAATTTTCAAAGCTCTTATTGTGCTCCCCACATAAAATTTCTGACATTTCCAAACAATTACATAAATCACATATTCAGGGCCCGATTCTGATGCGGGTTGGAAAAGCTTCCCGACCGAATCGGTTGGGAAATGGTTTCCGACCCACTCGGATCGGGAAAGTCCAACCGGCAGAGTATGATGCATCCGGATGTTTCCAGATACGATTTGGTTGAACTCCCATTGACTTCAATGGGAACATTTGTTCCTAACCGCATCAGAATTGGGCCCTCGGTCGGGAAGACACGTTCCCGATCCGATTTGGAAGGAGCAAATGCCGTTAGGAGGCCTTCCTAACCGCATCAGAATCAGGCCATCGGTCGGGAAGCTTTTCCAACCCGCATCAGAATCGGGCCCTCAGTGTTACAATTTATGTTAGTAAATATTGCATATGTTTGGTTGGGGATCATACAAAATTCCTTTGTTTTATCTTGAGCCCATTTACACATACCACAGTTTCCACACTTAAAGAAACCCTTTGTCATTGATGTTAACCAATGCTCTTGTAATACTGGTGTAGGATAACTTGGGCTGAGTATTGATCCTAACGTTCTTCCTCTCCTGTATGTAATTTGTGGTGTTGAGGCTATACATCCTTCTAAATTCTTATCTGCCCTCAGTAAACTCCAATGTTTTCTTAGACTCTTATGTAATACAGAACTCAGCTGAGTATAGTCTGTAACCAGTCTAACATGCGTAGATGTTTGTTGGTTGGTTCTATCTTTTTCAATGTATCCTCCCGTTTAATCTTTATTGCTTTCTCTTTAGATTTGAGAATATTTTGTCTTGAGTAACCCCTCTGAATAAATCTTTTCTCCATGTCATGAAGACATGACAGAAATTGTTCGTCTTCACTGCAATTTCCTCTAGCTCTAATCATTTCTGCTCCCGGTATAGACCGAATTTGATGGAGAGGGTGAGAGCTATTCGCGTGCAGGATAGCGTTGCAGGATGTAGGTTTACGATACATTTTACTACATATTCTATCGTCTTTAATAAATAATGTCAGATTTTCGCTGTTTGTGATTTCAAGGTGGAAGCAGTGTTTGGCCTCGTGACCTGTAATCGGGCAGAGGACTCGGAACTGTTATAGCGGATGGAGGTAAGAGCGAGAGCACGCTGTTAGGTCTTGAATTGATTTCATTTATTAGGCATAGGGTAAAATCGGCTTTTAAACATGATTGTTTTCTTGCCTTTTTTAGATTTGAAGTATATGCTTAACACACTACGATAGAGGCAACAAAACCAAAGTTGCGTTAATGGATTGAAAACGTGGTCGGTTTGGACAATATTATATTTTTCAAAGGTAAGAGAAGGATATATATATGAAACGGTTCGTTTCTGAATTCATTATCAACTATTAGTCAAGGCGAAAGTCATTAAAGTCTATATGGTTTACAGGATACTTTCGTTTAACATCTATAATAGAAAACGATATTGGAGAGCCATATTGGAAGTATTTGAGACCTCCGGAGAAATATAGACGCACGGAGGTAAGCGAATTAATCTCTAATACACTATCAGATGTATTGCAGCTACTGAGTGAAGTCTAGTACCGGCTTTTGCTGACTTGAGCTAATTTTCTGACATTATATCGACCTTCTTAGGTTTCGTTATTGCCTCTATTACCCTTTGGCCAGACAGGTACGAATACTTTTATAAGGATAATTCTCCATCACCTCTTACACATTGGGTGCTGGTGTGCATTTATGGATTTTTAATAGTATGCTCATTCCCACACTTTTAATTGAAGGTTCTGAGCTCGAAATAAACGGGTGCAGATGCGCGTTAAGGAAGTTTTATTAGTATGCTCACTCACACACCATCAATTGAATGTGGTCTAAACTCGAAATAAATGAGAATGTACTTATCTATATAAGTTCACACTAACGATGAGTTTTATTTGTAGTGGGAATAATGATGTTAATAGTAACCACGAATCATGAAGGACCAATTATGGACTATGTGCTGCACGGGCTGAATAAGAATATTTCTCACTATTGCTAATTGTTAAACAAATTGGAATATGTATTACAAAAGTGATATTTCTATTATGTTTTTAGCCCTGATGAAGTCGTAAGGGTAAACCCCCTATGCGAAGAAACGCGTTGGCTTGTGGCTAAAAAATAAAAAATAAAAAAGAATATACAGAAGAACAGGAATCTTGAATTTAATTGGTCTTTTTGAAATTAATACATACTTGATGTTTTGTTACTGTAACGCATGCCTTGAAAAATAGTGAATTATGTGACTGGTTGACCCTGCTGTTATCAAGAAAATAACCCTGGTTTGTGGAACATATTAAACCTGTGCAGTGAAAAGTGTTCATTCACTTGGATCAATTTTCTAATAATTCTTGTGCTAAATGAGTATACTGACCCTCACTGAATTAATTTGGTCACTGACTTAGGTTTTCCTGCCAGAGTGCTCTGGCAAAGGGAATGGGGCTCTCAGATTTAACTTTTGTAGTAACAGCTATATCATTACTGCCTAACGGTCACCATGCTAAGGGTGGAGAACTGAACTGAACGACATTTTCAACTTGTGTTAAGCTTTGTGTTAACTGAAAAAATATTTAAGGACACTTAATCGTTAGGCCTAGCTCAGTATTTAATTTGACTGGTTATGTCTAGTCATTCTACCTTGTGAAGAACACATATAGTGCTTTCTTTGCTCTCTTTGAGTCATCACATATGGTTTGTGCTGTATGGTTGTGTCATAGTTCATACAGTCATGCCCTAGCACAGAAGCATGCTAAGATAGTGCTTGGGAAAGCACAGAGAAGGCCATTGACATGGATGTTGTTAAGATTTCTCAACTACGAAACACCATTGCAGTGTACAGTTTGGGCAATCTTTGTTCTGAGCACATTGAAAATGGAGAAAAGAATGAGTGTGGCTACCCAAGGAAGAGGATGGTACTCAGTAATAAGTAGCTGTGAGGTTTTGAAGATGAACAGAGGAAGGTTAGGACCTGCATTACATGTGAAGATGTTGGCCAGTAGAGTGTAAGCTCACTTGTCCATCTCATGCTACTCCTTGCACAAGATTTTTTTTTACGAACAAGAGGTTTGGCCCTACTGGCGGTCAGGTAGGGCCTATACAAATTTTCATACAAAGAGGTTCCTAACCACCAATCTGTGAGGCTGTTTATTGATTAAACAGACTTAGATCATTTTTGAATTCATATGGTCTAATGTAATTTATTTACTATTTTCATCTTTTTTAGCATATTCAAACATTATTGAAAGATGTCCTTCAAAAAAGATAGACTACCTGCAACATTTAACATGTAAACACAAAATTACTGAATGAATAAAACCAAGCATGTATTACAAAACATACATTAAATACCGAATACAACATGAAACAATTTGAATTCTAACTACAGCCAGTCAGAAATGAACAACAACAGCCATGTAGATGGTTATTTCCACACCATTAGTGATTGAAACCACCTGTGGAGGCTGTTGTCCACTGGGTACACATATTTACAGGTCTAACAGGGCAAACAACATTTTTAAACAAATGCTCCAGATAGACAAGTGTTAGTCATTGGTGTGTTATCCCAGGGAAAGTTAACGCTGACGCGTTTCGAGCCCCTCTATAACTCTCGGGGTTCTCTTCAGGGCTTGTGACTGGATGAAATCTGGAAAAAAGTCCAGAAACGTTTTAATTTAGTGCTCTCTATCAGTTATTTTTTGGATACTACAGTTTAGTTTCCATGTGTGAAAAAAAGAAGGATGTACCTGTTTGTGTTCTTAATGGTACCAATTCATACTTAATGTACGATTAAGCAGACTGTAACTTCAGGATGATTGATCTGAAAGATCAAGTGGAAGACGGACTTTAAAATCCTGAATTGTTTGGAATGGAACAAGAATGTGAGTGAAAAAGTATAGCACGACTTACTTTAGGTAGCGTTCATTCATATCGATGAAACCATGACAGCGCCTGGTGTGCCTTAGCTATTTTCGATTTAATAGTTCTTAGTCCTCCTTATGTTACCCGTTGTTGTGGACTTTAATGTGTTCATACATTGTCCTAAAGAAGCTGAGACAAAGGCCAAATCACTATGTTTGGAATGTTATTAAAGACATTCAGGCTCATGGCAACAGGATGCAGTCTCTGGACTTACTTCGGAAACTGACTTTGAGTCGTTTCTCTACGGACGGTGAGCATCGTGTAGACGAGATTAGTTCCTGCACTGTTTGAATTCTCTGCAACCGAAGCAGACGCGCTTTTATTGAAACATTGTAACTGCATTTGTTCAAAGCTTTTCCAATCGCATTCAAAGCAAGCGGCATACTCACTTGTTTCAGTTGACTTCTCTCTCTGGTAATGGAAGCGTGTTCTTCCGCTCGATCGAGAACTGGATTTTCCTGCGCTGTTTGAATTCTCTACAACTGAAGCAGATGCGCTTTTACTGAAACATTGAAAGCACGTTTGTTCGAAGCTTTTCCAATCGCATTCACTGCAGCGGCGTACTCACTTGTTTCGGTTGACTTCTCTCTCTGGTAATGGATGCGTTTCTTCCGCTCGATCAAAAACCGGGTTTCCGGTGCCTGAGCCTCTTTATGTTGTGACACAACCTTGCATTGTGGGCATTGTAGTTCGTGTTCGTTTTCAATGCACATTCTTTAAGATAATTTATTCTGGCAATTGACAAAGGTGGAACTAATTTCAATGTAATATGAAACTCATATTCAAAGGCTTGAGAGGTGCAGTTATACCGATTGAAGGCAACTCATGCGGGTCATAAGATGCTGTATTGAAAAAACGTTATTGATCCAGTTTCGGTGATTGGCTCTTGTATAAAGGCTTGAAGGGGGTTATGCTCTCCCTATTTCGGACATCTCATTGAGGCCATGTGTTGTACTGTTGAATTTGAGAATAAAGTATGCCTCTTTCCTCAAGAGTGCAGTTTCAGTTTCGCCACCCCTGGGATTAGGTTTTATCACACTCAGTACTGTCCATTTAAAATCCCGTTCACTGTGGTTCATTTCTACAAAGTGGCTGACCATGGGGGCAGTCAGTACTTTTGTTTTGATTCTGGACCGATGTTGTACCAGTCTTTGTCGTATTTCCTGATTTGTTTTTCGATGTATAATTTTTGGCAGGGGCAAATCACTGCATATATCATGTTTTTCGTTTTGCAGTTAGAAAAGTATTTCATGGTCCATTTGATGTTGTGGTGTACGAATTTAAAACCTTCAATAGTCATGTCACAAACCAAACAGTTGCCAAACTTGTGGTGTCCAACGAAGGGTTTGAGGTCCCACTGGGCTAGTAGGTCTTTTTCTTGGTCGTTGAGTTGATCTCAGCCCTTACTATTTGCTGGCCTATGCTGGTATTCTTTTTTAATGCAAAAACAACAATTGATGGACAGAATGCAGAACAATGTCATACATTCACCCCAGTACAGAGATCTGGGCCTAAATCCATCGTTTTTTTGCTCACCATGCCATTACAGTTTGAACCCAGCCATATACAAATCAGTCTTGACCCTGTGCCCAATGGGAACAGTCCAGCCCGAACTGCCAGGCCAGGCCCTCCCTAGACTGGAAACAAGCATCTTAGGACCGGTTTCGGGGTTTCACCCCTCATCAGCCAAGATAGCTTGACTCCAGTGGCATGGAGAGCACGGGACCCACGTCTGGGCATACCCGTCCCGCTCGGGGTGACAAATGCAAAAACAACAATTGATGGACAGAATGCAGAACAATGTCATACATTCACCCCAGTACAGAGATCTGGGCCAAAATCCATCGTTTTTTTGCTCACCATGCCATTCCAGTTTGAACCCAGCCATATGCAAATCAGTCTTGACCCTGTGCCCAATGGGAACAGTCCAGCCCGAACTGCCAGGCCAGGTCCTCCCTGGACTGGAAACAAGCATCTTAGGACTGGTTTCAGGGTTTCACCCCTCATCAGCCAAGATAGCTTGACTCCAGTGGCATGGAGAGCACGGGACCCACGTCTGGGCATACCCGTCCCGCTCGGGGTGACAAATGCAAAAACAACAATTGATGGACAGAATGCAGAACAATGTCATACATTCACCCCAGTACAGAGATCTGGGCCTAAATCCATCGTTTTTGCTCACCATGCCATTCCAGTTTGAACCCAGCCATATGCAAATCAGTCTTGACCCTGTGCCCAATGGGAACAGTCCAGCCCGAACTGCCAGGCCAGGTCCTCCCTGGACTGGAAACAAGCATCTTAGGACCGGTTTCGGGGTTTCACCCTCATCAGCCAAGATAGCTTGACTCCAGTGGCATGGAGAGCACGGGACTCCACGTCTGGGCATACCCGTCCCACTCGGGGTGACAAATGCAAAAACAACAATTGATGGACAGAATGCAGAACAATGTCATACATTCACCCCAGTACAGAGATCATGATTCAACCCAGAACTGTGACTGGGGGTGAGTGTTTGAAAAGTTTCAGCACTCCGTCCATCATCTCTTTGTGTTTGCTTTGTTCGCCCTAAGTTGGCAGGGTATGCCCAGACGTGGGTCCCTTGCTCACTTTGTCACTGGATTCAAGCTAGCCTGGCTGATGAGGGCTGTTAGCCTGAAACCGGTCCCAGGATGCTTGTTTCCGGTCCAGGGAAGACTTGGCTTGGCAGTTCGGACTGGACTGTTCCCATGAGGCACAGGGTCAAGACTGATTTGCATATAGCTGTGTCTGAACTGGGGTGGTAAAGTGTGCTAAAGATTGATGATGGATTCAACCCAGATCTGCGACTGGGTGTGAGTGTTTGAAAAGTTTCAGTACTCCGTCCATCATCTCTTTGTGTTTGCTTTGTTCGCCCTAATTTTGCAGGGTATGCCCAGACGTGGGTCCCTTGCTCACTTTGCAACTGGATTCAAGCTAGCCTGGCTGATGAGTGCTGTTAGCCCGAAACCAGTCCCAGGATGCTTGTTTCCGGTCCAGGGAAGACATGGCTTTGCAGTTCGGGCTGGACTGTTCCCATGAGGCACTGGGTCAAGACTGATTTGCATATAGCTGTGTCTGAACTGGGGTGGCAAAGTGAGCTAAAGAATGATGATGGATTCAACTCAGATCTGTGACTGGGGGTGAGTGTTTGAAAAGTTTCAGCACTCCGTCCATCATCTCTTTGTGTTTGCTTTGTTCGCCCTAAGTTGGGAGGGTATGCCCAGACGTGGGTCCCTTGCTCATTTTGCCACTGGATTCAAGCTAGCCTTGCTGATGAGGGCTGTTAGCCCGAAACCGGTCCCAGGATGCTTGTTTCCGGTCCAGGGAAGACATGGCTTGGCAGTTCGGGCTGGACTGTTCCCTTGAGGCACAGGGTCAAGACTGATTTGCATATAGCTGTGTCTGAACTGGGGTGGCAAAGTGAGCTAAAGAATGATGATGGATTCAACCCAGATCTGTAACTGGGGGTGAGTGTTTGAAAAGTTTCAGCACTCCGTCCATCATCTCTTTGTGTTTGCTTTGTTCGCCCTAAGTTGGCAGGGTATGCCAAGACGTGGGTCCCTTGCTCACTTTGCCACTGGATTCAAGCTAGCCTGGCTGATGAGGGCTGTTAGCCTGAAACCGGTCCCAGGATATTTGTTTCCGGTCCAGGGAAGACTTGGCTTGGCAGTTCGGACTGGACTGTTCCCATGAGGCACAGGGTCAAGACTGATTTGCATATAGCTGTGTCTGAACTGGGGTGGTAAAGTGAGCTAAAGAATGATGATGGATTCAACCCAGATCTGTGACTGGAGGTGAGTGTTTGAAAAGTTTCAGCACTCCGTCCATCATCTCTTTGTGTTTGCTTTGTTCGCCCTAAGTTGGCAGGGTATGCCCAGACGTGGTTCCCTTGCTCACTCTGCCACTGGATTCAAGCTAGCCTGGCTGATGAGGGTTGTTAGCCCGAAACCGGTCCCAGGATGCTTGTTTCCGGTCCAGGGAAGACATGGCTTTGCAGTTCGGGCTGGACTGTTCCCATGAGGCACAGGGTCAAGACTGATTTGCATATAGCTGTTTCTGAACTGGGGTGGCAAAGTGAGCTAAAGAATGATGATGGATTAAACCCAGATCAGTTGACTGGGGGTGAGTGTTTGCAATGTTCAACACTCCGTCCATCATCCCCTTTGGTTTTGCTATGTTCGCCCTAAGTTGGCAGGGTATGCCCAGACGTGGGTCCCTTGCTCACTTTGCCACTGGATTCAAGATAACCTGGCTGATGACGGCTGTAAGTCAGAAACCGGTCCCAGGATGCTTGTTTCCGGTCCAGGGAAGACATGGCTTGGCAGTTCGGGCTGGACTGTTCCCATGAGGCACAGGGTCAAGACTGATTTGCATATAGCTGTGTCTGAACTGGGGTGGCAAAGTGAGCTAAAGAATGATGATGGATTCAACCCAGATCTGTGACTGGAGGTGAGTGTTTGAAAAGTTTCAGCACTCCGTCCATCATCTCTTTGTGTTTGCTTTGTTCGCCCTAAGTTGGCAGGGTATGCCCAGACGTGGTTCCCTTGCTCACTCTGCCACTGGATTCAAGCTAGCCTGGCTGATGAGGGTTGTTAACCCGAAACCGGTCCCAGTATGCTTGTTTCCGGTCCAGGGAAGACATGGCTTTGCAGTTCGGGCTGGACTGTTCCCATGAGGCACAGGGTCAAGACTGATTTGCATATAGCTGTTTCTGAACTGGGGTGGCAAAGTGAGCTAAAGAATGATGATGGATTCAACCCAGATCTGTGACTGGGGGTGAGTGTTTGAAAAGTTTCAGCACTCCGTCCATCATCTCTTTGTGTTTGCTTTGTTCGCCCTAAGTTGGCAGGGTATGCCCAGACGTGGGTCCCTTGCTCACTTTGCCACTGGATTCAAGCTAGCCTGGCTGATGAGGGCTGTTAGCCCGAAACCGGTCCCGGGATGCTTGTTTCCGGTCCAGGGAAGACATGGCTTGGCAGTTCGGGCTGGACTGTTCCCATGAGGCACAGGGTCAAGACTGATTTGCATATAGCTGTGTCTGAACTGGGGTGGTAAAGTGAGCTAAAGAATGATGATGGATTCAACCCAGATCTGTGACTGGGGGTGAGTGTTTGAAAAGTTTCAGCACTCCGTCCATCATCTCTTTGTGGCTGTTGTAACGGTTATTCCATGTTTTGAAGTAAGTGCCAGTTTTTTTGTATAATACTGCAAAATTTGTTTGTGTGGGGTCCAAATATAGAGACGCAGACCAACTTGTCAACCTGTTGTTTTTCTTTTTTAGATAATGGACATTCTCGGGGTGTATAGTGTGCTCTTTTCTTGGCATGTTTGAGCAACTTTTTGGGGTAACCTCGGTCTCTCAATTGTTCTCGGAAAGCTTCTGCATGTATTGTGTATTCTTCTTGGCGTGTGCAGTTTCTTCTAATCTTTAACAGTTGTCCGTATGGTAAATTGTCTTTCAGGCTTCATGGGTGGAAGCTTTTATAATGTAAGAGAGTGTTCTGATCTGTTGTTTTCTTGTGTAAAGTTGCGATAAGAGCATTTTGAATATTTCTGACTTCCACATCAAGGAATATTAGGCTGTTTTGGTTCTTAGTGAGTGTTAATTTGATGTCTGGATGTCTAAAGTTGAGCCATTGAAAGAAGTTGTCCAGCTCTTGTTCAGTGCCATCCCAAAGGCACCAAATATCGTCTATGTAACAATAACACTGTTTCAAGTGTTCCTGATGGGGATTGTTATTGAAAATGTATTTGTCTTCAAAAAGTGCCATATACAGGATGGCCATCTCTGGAGCGAAGGGACAACCCATCGCGGTCCCCTTCGTTTGGATATAGAATGAATCTTCAAATTTGAAGTCGTTTTTCTTAAGGGCTATAGAGGCCATTTTCAGAATGAACTCGGTTGGTGTATGGTGTGGGCGGGATCCTGGATTCCAGATAATATTCTAGTGCCTCTAGGGCCTCATCTTGTGGAATTCGTGTATATAAAGAGACCACATCTAAGGATACTAGCCACTGCTTGGAAGGATCGAAGTGAATGCCTTCTATTTTGTTTATAAAATCCATGGTGTCTCTTAGGTAGGAGGGTACTTCTTGTAGGAAAGGTTTCAGGAAAGTGTCCACGTATTTGGATATTGGTTCCAATAATGAGTCACAACCGGAAGCAATCGGTCGCCCCGGAGGCTCTTTAAGACCTTTGTGGATTTTTGGTAAAAAATAAATTACCGGGATTCTGCGATGCTTTTTGGATAGATATTCAAATTCTTTCTTCCCTAGGATTCCTTGTTCGAAGCCCTCTTTTGTGACTGCATTGATCAAACTCTGGAAATCTCGTGTGGGGTCTGTATTGATTTGTCTATACCAGACTTGGTTTTGGACCTGTTTACGGCCTTCCTTCAAGTATAATTCTTTAGGCCAAATAACGACTGCTCCGCCTTTGTCGGCCGCCTTAATGACTATTAAGTCATCTTTTTTAAGTTCTTGGATGGCCTTTTGTTGTCCGAATGTCAAGTTGTTTTTGATATAGGGTGTCTGCTTCTCTAGTTGTTGAATTGAAGACAGGACCACTTGTTCAAATGCTGGAATTTCCTTTGGAATCATGTGTATCGGAGGAATAAATCGTAATTTGTTCCTCAATCCAGTTGGTTCTGTTGTCATCTCCATCTCTCTGGTAGAAAAGAAAGAGTTAAGCCTAATTTTTCTGAAAAATTCTATGGCTTCTATTTTCAGTTTGGCGAAATCTGTGCGTCTCTTAGGAATAAACTTCAAACCCAATTTTAGGACCGATGTTTCATCCTTTGTTAAAACTTTATTTGATAGATTCACGATTGGGTCTATGTTTTGTAGACCTGGCGCCTTGTGCGCATTTCCCATGGTTGTTGTTTGAACCAGACTTGTTTTTTCTGTGGGCCTTTCTCTAAAAAAAAATGATCTCTTTGTTGATTCCTGTTAGAGGGACCTTCCTCCACGTCTGAGTCTCCTGTAGAATCTGATGAGGACTCTGAGAATGTAAGGAATTTATTCCTGGACCTTCCTGGGTATTCAGCCAAGACTCTTCAGGAGTCTATTTTTGTATAGAGATCTTCTTTTAAGTATGGATAAATTGACTCCCAGCTGAAGGTTTTGATGTATTATTCCAACTTGGAGGATTTAAAGTTGATGGTGTTGTCCTAGAAAGTGACTAATTCCTTGTCAATCTTTTCTAGTAATGTTTTAACCTCTGCTACTGTATGATTGTCTTTGATGACCTGTATTAATTCTTCAAGGTCTGACGCTTGTTTTTTGCAAATGCTTTGTGCTGTTTCGATTGTATGAACCATCAAATCCCGGCTGCATTTGGTGTTTATTCCGCTGAATCCTTTTTTATATTCTGGATCATCTGTGAAAATGACAGGAATGTTTTTGACCTGTAAGCCCCAAGGGATTGTGCCTGCCTTCAAATGTTCCAATAAAAAGTGTCCGTGAAGTTCCGTCCTTATATGTTTTTTACGTAGGCGTATTAATTTTTCAGACTCATTTTGTTGTTTTGCTGTGGTACTGAGAGAAATTGTAGTAAACAGCCTCACAGGTTGGTGGTTAGGAACTCCTTGCACAAGAACATTTTTGGGGTACATCTGCACAAAGTTTGAATTAATCAAAAACAAACAAATTATGTCGCCTGCTTTGAAAATGCCAGAAAGCATAGGTGTTATTGTTTAAGGAAGTTACGTTTCGTTGAAAGTTAGTCATTGATGGGCATAGCCTTAAAAACACTGACAATAATGGAGAAGAGTTTGATGGTAGAGTTGATATTGACCCCTATATCCCATAAAATGAAGGTGGCAGGGGATTTAAATTGTTTTATAGTGTAGGGCCTGTTGTGAAAAGACAATGCTAGGGAAACATATCTCAATAGGGCTATCATTGGTGCAAGACAACATGGTGAGTCCACCAAAGGGCGTTGAGCTTTATGATACCAGAGAAGAAAGACTCTTTAGAACTTCCAGTTTTTGTAGCTATCAAGTCTTTTTGGAGAAGTGGTGTAATTGCAGTTCTTCCTCATTTTGTGGCACACTCACTGATGATGGGGAAGATCGAACAGATTCTTGTGTTTGTGGGGCCTTTCCCATTGTAGATGTGGGTTTTCGGGTCATTAATAGGATTTTGAGCAAGTTCAAGTGTAACATTTTGTAATAATCTCAGTGTCTTCCATGAAGTAACATGGAGAAGACTTTCAATGATCCAGTTCAAGCCTTTGTAAGATGACAAACCGAGGAGGCTTCCTATAGGTGGGTTAACATGGTTGCCATCTCTACAATTAGATCCTTAGAAAATACATAAATTCCATTCCACCTCGTCCATGACATATTCCCTTTTGGGCTCTGTTCTTTTTATTAATAAAATGCAAACAAAGATTCAGAAGGGAGTCAGACACTGACACTACATCTTCAGTCCAGTTGGATCATTGCCATGGCCTACCCATCCATGCATGAGAAAACTGTCCAAAATGTAGCAGATGTTAAAATATATGATTGATTGCAGACTATTTTACTACCAACAATGGCATACCTTACATATCAACTCCTTCCTCTTTAGTGCAGTCTTTTTCTCTCTGTCTTCTGAATTTCCTTCCTTGCGTCACCTCCTATTCACCATTTTCATTTTGCACGGTCAGTAGTTCAGCAGCTGTGATACTTCCTTCACACACTTTCACATAAAATGGTAATTCCATTTGGCACATTTGACTATTGCTCTGTGTGCTCTGCAGAGAGGCCAAGGACTGGAATAGCACGTAGTCTGAACACCTGTATGATACAGTGACAGACACTGTGAGAAACTTGCACTTCCTTCACCCTAATTCCAGGACTCTCAATCATGCCCTGTCGTGACCACCCACTCACAATCTGAACTCATCCAGACACGTAACGGCGACTCAGTTTACAGGATACACTATACAAGACTTCTAAGTAGGCTTGGGCAGAATTTCTATTACACCGCATTAATCAAATGAATTTACGTAATTCTGCGTTACTCTTTGACAAAGAATTACCAATAATAATTTGGGGGAAAAATCCTAGTGCATGAGCAGATTTAGTGAGCGTGAGAGGCAGCTCGCATTGCTGTCTATGTGCTGTTGCATTTAGCGCTATTTTCTTAGACCAAAATGTATCCTTGCATCCATTTTGGACTCAAGGGTACATTTCGCACTAAGAAACTAGTGCTAAATGCTGGGAATAAATTGGGGGAAGTCTTACTTCAAGTGCACATTTAGCGAGCACAAGTGGCAGCTCGCTGTTCATGTTTTGTTGCATTTAGCATGATTTCTTAGAGCAAAATGCATCTTCACGTTTATTTTGGACATGAGGGGAGCATTTTTTTGTGATAAGAAAATATCACTAAATACAGAATTACTCGTCTTGCGTAATTCCGCGTAATCTAGTGGAATTTCTGGGTAATTCCACATGGTTGAGCTACATGGAATTATGCAAGTTACACCCACCTGTAGTAATGCACTGCTTGGTATAAAAAGCTGCAGAAACACAACATCTAGAAAAAGCAAATGCTCTTAGGGGATACACGATGAAGTAAAACATGAAATGTAAAAAGTGGCTGCATCCTCGGCTTGGATTACCTTAAAGGTTCTTACGTGCATCGTAGAGAAAGAGATCAGAGCTTTTGCTGTAAAGTTAATGACATGAATATAGGGCCTGGCAGCAACGTGTTTCATAGTCAGTTTATAATCACTGCTGGATCTGGACACTGGCAGGTTCAGCCTACTTAAAGGAATTGGGCGTTATTAAGAGGTGCAACATTCCTATTCAAAGAAAGTACGTCCAGTCACGTGGATCCCAGATAATGAAATCCACTGGTGGGGATATTTCCCGTTACCTTGAAGAGCCAAACAACATTACTAGGCTAATAACAGGATGTTACCAGCAGAATGCTAATTTCCCCCACCAATATCATGGGAACCAATGTGTGGTCCGGACCCTTGAGTACTAAGAATGTTGTATGCATGATTGGCACAAAAGTCCTTCATTGTTACATAGATCTTATGCCAGTGTATGGCTGCAAGTCACTCACTCATTCATGCTAGCATTTGCTCACTCACTCGCTCGCTCGCTCACTCACATTACAATACATTAACTCATTTACTCACCCACTCTCTCAATCTAGCACTTTCTTGCTGTATCACATCAATCAAAGTTAATCTCAGAACCTGAACACATGAATTTTTTGCAAGAAGTTGATGGGTAGAAACCAATAAATGCATCCTTTCAATAAAGCATGTAAAGAATTCGACTTGTTCTGTTGCTCCCGAATGAAACGTGTATGTGGCCGCACAATTCCAAACTATTAAACTGTTGGTCTTCGATTGCAGGAGGCTTGTTTTATTGTATTATTTGGTCAAAGAAATGAAAAGCACGCCAGTCTTAAAAGCTTTGTCTATCTCTGCTAATTTACTCTGCCCTCACTGAGTGAATGTCTGCTTGAAATACCCTTGATGTTGAAAACAATACAGCTGTATTATCGAGTTATAGAATGACTATTTGTAAAAGTGGCAGCAATCTTGTTATTAATTTGACATACCCCTGAGCTGTCCTGAAGTCCTTTGATGAAAAGTGAAATATCTATTGCTTACAGGTTGCAGGCCATGTGACAAGCTGACAGACGATGCGCAGATTTGATTCCACTCCAGGAGAAGGCAGACAATGAAATCTCCAGGGCTCAGCACGAATTGAATTACATGTCACTTGTGGAATGAACGAAATTGCCTATGTTGGGGAAATTAGGTTGCTTGCACCAGTAGTATTGACTTGCAAGACTGGTTACCAGCTGTTAGACGCCATCTTTTCGTATGTGGCTTATTTCGAATTTGTGATCATTTACAAAAGTGCATGGAGTGGCTTGTGTGTTCATGATTGTCGATTCAATTCCGTATTCTCTCCCAGCCACGTGTTCCACCCCATTTCAAGCATCAAGTGATTCCACTATATGTTCCTGGTAGTTGCGCCAGTCAAACATAGAAAATACTGTACATATCCATCCACGCATCATTCTATACGCAGAAGAACATATATTGAACTAACCATGGCAGTGTCTGTTGCATGCGATAGTCAAAGCTACATGCAAAGCGGCTGTGGTGAAGTTTCTGAGATGCAGGGGTCTCTCTCGATTTGGCCACTCATTTAAAAAACACTATTCCGCAATTACATGTTGTTGGAAACACAACGTTTACAAATCAGATGCAAGTTCTTATTTCATGGCGTCTTTTTAAAAACATGTATACACGTGGTCTCAAATATGCTGCAAAATATTAGTACCAAGAAAGATGTGGTCAAGTGTCAAAAATGACAACTGAGCAAAACAAGAATTGGCAAAGCCAATAGGTCTCACTTTTAAAATGGAAGAGTATTGACTATTGACATTGCTCATACCTGTTTGTAAAGGATAATGAAAAATATGTATTACAAAAATAATTCAAAATGCCCATTAGGGAACCACATCAGGGCGTGCTGATGGACTCTAGGAATATTTTGTCTATATGAGAAAAACAAATTCCAAGATGGCCATGTTCTTTATGACACATGTGCATACACATGGGAAGACATTTTGAAGCAGGCTGTCTGAAAGAAAAAACACCCCGATATAGCAGCCAGTGCATGAACATGCACAGCGACATCACAATGCAGGCACACGTCATTAGACCCCATTGGGCATTTTGTTTGTTTTTGGTAAGTTTCATTTAGCTTTCCAGATGGCATGTGGACGTTTTGGAATGGTAAGTTAAATTACAAAAAGTCTAAGTGCAGGTGGACAAAAAAAAGGAATGAGTAGACCAGTATCAGGAACTAGTGGGCGAATGAAAGGCAATGAAAGAGCAGGGAGATGTGGGAGCACAATGAAGAAATCTGGTGAAGGAAGCAACACACACAGCAGAGAGGTGGGATTTTTTTTTTAAAGTATTACAAGTGTGCAAAGGAGAGAGAGAGAGATAGAGGAAAAAACATATTCACTCCCATCTAGTGCTGAAAAAAAAGAAGATAAACAGTGGGCTCACCCAAAGCCCTTTCTAAGTATTACTACTGGAGCAGCATCATTTTGGCTCCACCTTTCTATGTTTGACAAGGCCACATATACGTTTACGTATTACCTTATTTTCTTGTGTGAATTAACATTATTAATGTAATGTGGTGCACTTGAACAGACAGAAAAAGTGAATTTACTGTGTAATCTCGACATTTATACAAAGGTGCATATTAACATTTTCTTTACAGTATCGTCGAATTGCAGTTCTCATAGATATCTGCATATGAGTGGTTTGAATAATATTGCCAATTCTTACGTATTCAAATACACTTCTGAATAATACTCTGCATTTATTTTATAACTGAAAATGTATCCATTTGAATAGTACTCTACATCTATATTATAACTGTTAGAAATGGGATCTCTGGTTGGCCAAGGCTTGCGCCAAAGCCAGGCAGAGACCACCACTCTAGTCAGGGCAAGGGAGTTACACGCCAAAGATAACCCCTGCTCACCCCCTTGGTAGCTTGGCACGAGCAGTCAGGCTTATCCCGGAGGCAATGTGTAAAGCATTGGCGCAACACACACACAGCAACAACATACTAGGCACACCACAAAAGGAACTCCACACAAGGTTATATATAAAAATAGCCTTTGTATTATCATAAAACACATTAGAATAGTACTCACATAATATACATCGTGCCACCTGGCACTAGGTCATATTTACAAGGGATTATTTACACCTGACAGGGCCAACTGGACCACTGTCAGAGCCAGCACAAAGCGAACTTAGTAAAAGTAAGACATATCATAAATGTAGCACACATCATAAACGTACAACCAGTAATCACTGGTAACCACTGTACTCAGCCTCATCCTGTAACATAAACCATATTATGCACAGTATCACATAAGGCGCCAAATACCTCGTACGCCAACCTCATCAGTCTAACATATTAGACCCTAACCTCCTACATATCACTCACATTAGGGGCATAAAACACAGTAGAGAATATCTCAAACCTAACCACAGTAGGCACAACCTCATAATCATGAATCACATTAGAGGTATAATACAGGGTGCGTAAATCATACTACATGAATTACATTTCCTAGCACCCAAAATCACATCAGCACATAAATCACATTAGCGCCTGGCGCCCTATAAACCTAACTGTCCCCTGGCCAACTGGCCATCTCAAAAGGGGCTCAAATGCCCTATGTCCAAAAGTCAGGGCGCGCTGCCAATGCAGCAGAATCCAGGTGCGCAATTGCGCGGACCTAAACGTTGCAGCTGGCACTAAGTGCTGCGCAGCTGTTAAAGTACTGGGGCAAAGGAGTGTCTCTCACTCCTAACTCAAAAGACATGTCCCCAAAGAAAGAATGGCCTAAACGATGCAGCTGCCCACTACTTGCTGGGCAGCTGGGAAGATCAACGGCAGGCCTGGGCTCTAAATGCGCCCTTGCATGAAACATGCACAAAACGTTGCAGCTGCCCGCGCTGGTGCGGTGCAGCTGTAAATAAACAAAGTACAGGGGCCTGGCATCACTGTGCCTTCTGGGCCCCCACTGGGGCTCTCTCTAAATACAATTGCCCCCAAAGCGTTGCAGCTGCCCTCTGCAAGCGGGGCAGCTGAGCTAACAAAGTGAAGGGGGCCCGGGCACATCTGTGCCCTCGGGGCCCCACTGAGGCATTTTAAACAAGGTGCCCCCACGTGGAGCGGCCCGCAACGGCGGCACAGCTGGGAGGGAAAACAAATGCGGGCACTGGCACTAAGTGTGCCTACTCAACCCGGGTCCCCTACGGGGCTCCTCCGGGAATGCGGGGAAGGAGTCAGAGTGCCCCCAAATGAACAAAAAAAATGGTACTGGCACCAATTGGGCTGGGGAGGTCCCACTCCGGGACCTCTGAATCAATAATCGCCCAATCGGTGCAGCTGCCCGCTATCAAGTGGGGCAGCTGGAAAAAGCAACACCGGCACGGGGCGGGCACCGACGATGTGCCCTGACACCTCCCCCCCAACCACCAGAGGACTCAGCCCTCACTCACGGGCTGCTGCCAGCAGACTCCTCCATGCTCGGGGACCCTGCTCTGCACACGCGGCGGGGGCAGGCACTGACAACGTGCCTCGTGCCCCCTCCGCCATTGTCTCCCAAAGGCAGCAACATGCGAGGCTCTCCCTCTTCACCCGGGCCCCCCTCCTGGGACCCGGGACTCCTATCTTCTGGCGTGCTGGGCTCTCCCAGGCTCACGGGAGCCATGCGCTGACTTCCGGCCGCCAGGAGGAAGTCCCGCCCACAACCAGGCAACGGCGCCTCTCTTCCGGGTCGCGCTGGTAGCGGCCCGGCAAAAGTTTCAAAAGCGGCTCAGGCCGCGGCGGTGAAACGCGGGGTGGGCTCCCACTTCAATTCAGGCACAGAGCGGGGTGGGCACCCGCATACATAGATAAAAGCAAAATGCGGGGTGAGCACCCGCGATTTAGGCATAAAAGCGGCCATGTGGGGTGGGCACCCACGATCTAAATAACAGAATAAGCGGGGTGGGCACCCGCCGAAAAAGGCATAACGGGGGAATCCCTACGCTGGGGATTCCCTCACCAAGGGCTGCAGCTCAGTGCTGCGCAGCCCCCAGGCTGCTTTTCTTTGGTAGGGCAAATTAAGATAAAGCGCTCCCAGGCGCTAGAGGTAAAACACAAAGTCCTTAGGGATAAAGAAAATAAAGCAAAAGGTCCCAAAAGTCCTTTAGGCATCAAGGGGCAATGCAGAGCCCAGGTAGGCAAGCCCTCATGGAAGCCCCCCCTGGGCCTCAGCAGCAGCACGCTCCAGCAGGAACAGCACACCAAGACTGAACAATTTCATGGGGTCACAGCCCCTATATTTATACTACAATTTCCTTTGTCTAAAGGTGCAGGGTTTGGGGGAACCAGATACAACTGGTTCAGGAGCACTTTGTGTACATGACTCCTTCCTTCCTTTCACAGGACAGGCCAGGGACATCAGACGCACCACAGGAGGTGGAGCCAGCATTGTGGAGGGAAGGCACAGCCCTATTCAGACCCAGGTGCAACTCCTCCCCTCATCTACATGCAGATCTCTCTATTCAGCATTGTGCTGACTCACCCAGCCCCTCCTGGAGCCACACACACCTCCCAGCCCCTGTCACTCACAAGCCAGACATGCAATTCACATCAGGCAGGCAGACACAGAGCACACATAAATGCCAACTTCTAAAAGTGGCATTTCTACACCAGTCATAATAAATCTGCGCACACCATTGCGCAGCATTTATTCACACAATTTCACACATTCCAGACTTGACCATGCTGCACCTCTCATATCAGGAATTACCATGGACACACTTATCCCCCATGCATTCCTATGGGAGGGCAGGCCAATCTCACCAATGTAACACAGAGACCGCACGCACTTTCCACTGGACCACAGTGCGAAAGTGCTCAGAGGCCTAAAATCACCAACACCAGGTTACAGACAAGGCAAAAACTTCAGAGGTGAACCTGCCAAAAAGGGCCAAGTCCAACACAACCCCCTTCCAGCCAAAACGCAGGGCAGACCAATCACTACCTTGATGGGCTTCCCTGCTTTGGGCAATAGAACACGGATGCAGGCCCTCACTGCAGGGACACCCTCCGGTTCTACGCCACTCTGAACCAACGTGGTTCCGTCTGAAAAAAACCTCTCAGGCCCAACTAGGCTACCCCACTGGTACTCCCCTAGTTGTCCATGGCCAGGACCAGGCCCTAGGCCACCCAGACATCACTGGTCCTTGCCAATCTACAGAGTGGGGGGCAGTAACCCCTGGCACATAATAGCCAATCTCCACTCCTCCTCTCAGTGTAGTTCCAAACTACCACTGATCCTTCAACCTAGGGTCCGCACCCTCCGGCTGACCAGAGGTCACGGGCGAAGCATCTCCTCACCCTACCTCTCTTCTGGGGTTACGCACCCTCCCAGGGGAAGCACCCACCAGAACACAACTCTCCCACCAGTTCAGGACGTCTCTCCATCAACTGGTCTACCACCTGGGATCCACATTCACCGGATGCACCGGGGTCAGATGCGAGGACTCCCTCCCTCTGCACCCCCTTCCAGAGTTCTGCACCCTCCCACTGCAGAGCAGGGTCCCTTCACTTAAGATGGGCCCCACCTGCTCTCAGGGGTACCCCTAGAAGGCAAACCGGCCAGGACACTGATTACAGTCACCCTGCCGTCCAGGTCAGGAAACACCTGAACCTGGCTCCCCAACCCAGGGACTGTACCCTTTGGTCAGACAATTGCCTGGCAAACAAGGACTTCCTGAGGGTGACACATACCTAATGTGTCGTGTGACAGTCTGCCTGGCGCAGAGCTCACGACCTCCTGTCCCTCTGACAGTGCGTGAAGATGCCCCAGGACAGAAGTGGCGTCACCATGGCCAATCAATGGGAACTCAGCCCTTCTGGCTGGCCCCTGACCCACTAGTTCTTCCACTGGGGACTCTTTCCCCCTCTCACCCCTCACTCTGTACTTCTGCACCCTCCCAACTGGAGCGGTACTGCCAGACACTAGAACTGATGGAGGTCTGATTACAGGCACTCCCAGCTCACCTAACATGGGGAGATCCCCCTCGAAGCACGGTCCAACAGGACAGACTAGGCTCCCTACCTGGTGTTCCCTCTAAGAACCAACCAGTCCTGGAGACCGAGGTTGGGGTTCGGAATACGACCCAGTCTCACGCCCGCTTCAGCGAGTTTGGGCGTGAGGCCACACAACCTCCTCACAATAAGGTCACCTAGCTGGGCTACTCTGAACCACTTCCACCACTCTGGGTTGGAAGACACCTGCACCATTCCAATATTCTCACTCCCCAATGCAAGCTCCCTTGAATCCAAGAACTCACACACTCCAACGGATGCTGGCACCACTCCGGAAAACAATTACGGGGCATGTTCTCTCTGACAGAACAGATTGAACAGCCCTTTAACACCATTTACCGTGCTAATCAATCACCCAAACGTCCAGTGCACCACAACATTCATCCACACTCCCCCCACAAGACTGGTGAGACAGCATCTTACTGCCCCTGAAACACAACCTGTCCCCCTCTTAACCGGGAACCAGGGACCATACTATGGGAACTGGGAATGGGACTTCCTGCACTGGACTACATATTGCTGCCACCACTGGATCCCATCCTTACTGGGAATTCCAGAAACTAACACTGCACTTAGGGGATAATCTACCCTCCCGAGCTAGTTACTCCATGCCAATTAAGTTACCACTGTAGGCCAACCCTAGAACCAGCAGACAGCACTGGGGCAGTCAACTCCTTCAGCTTCAGGCCAACCCAAGAAATAGCACGATGGCACAAGGGCAGTCACACTCCTTCAGCTTCAGGCCAACCCAAGAAATAGCAGTCTGCACAAGGGCAGTCACACTCCTCCAGATTCTCTGATTTCTGTCCTTGGCAGGACACCCAACTCATAGTGCAACAATAAAACACATTTAAAAAAAAAAAATGACACTTAAAACAAACTCAGACACAATAATCCCCATACATGTGACTATCTAAAATGCAGAGCTTGTAGTGCAACCAGTTGTCGCTGTGGTATTGCGCAAACGCAAGTCTTATCCTCACCACTGACAACCAATGTTAGAAATGGGATCTCTGGTTGGCTAAGGCTTGCGCCAAAGCCAGGCAGAGACCACCACTCTAGTCAGGGCAAGGGAGTTACATGCCAAAGATAACCCCTGCTCACCCCCTTGGTAGCTTGGCACGAGCAGTCAGGCTTATCCCGGAGGCAATGTGTAAAGCATTTGCGCAACACACACACAGCAACAACATACTAGGCACACCACAAAAGGAACTCCACACAAGGTTATATATAAAAATAGCCTTTGTATTATCATAAAACACATTAGAATAGTACTCACATAATATACATCGTGCCACCTGGCACTAGGTCATATTTACAAGGGATTATTTACACCTGACAGGGCCAACTGGACCACTGTCAGAGCCAGCACAAAGCGAACTTAGTAAAAGTAAGACATATCATAAATGTAGCACACATCATAAACGTACAACCAGTAATCACTGGTAACCACTGTACTCAGCATCATCCTGTAACATAAACCATATTATGCACAGTATCACATAAGGCGCCAAATACCTCGTACGCCAACCTCATCAGTCTAACATATTAGACCCTAACCTCCTACGTATCACTCACATTAGGGGCATAAAACACAGTAGAGAATATCTCAAACCTAACCACAGTAGGCACAACCTCATAATCATGAATCACATTAGAGGTATAATACAGGGTGCGTAAATCATACTACATGAATTACATTTCCTAGCACCCAAAATCACATCAGCACATAAATCACATTAGGGCCTGGCGCCCTATAAACCTAACTGTTCCCCTGGCCAACTGGCCATCTCAAAAGGGGCTCAAATGCCCTATGTCCAAGAGTCAGGGCGCGCTGCCAATGCAGCAGAATCCAGGTGCGCAATTGCGCGGACCTAAACGTTGCAGCTGGCACTAAGTGCTGCGCAGCTGTTAAAGTACTGGGGCAAAGGAGTGTATCTCACTCCTAACTCAAAAGACATGTCCCCAAAGAAAGAATGGCCTAAACGATGCAGCTGCCCACTACTTGCTGGGCAGCTGGGAAGATCAACGGCAGGCCTGGGCTCTAAATGCGCCCTTGGATGAAACATGCACAAACGTTGCAGCTGCCCGCGCTGGTGCGGTGCAGCTGTAAATAAACAAAGTACAGGGGCCTGGCATCACTGTGCCTTCTGGGCCCCCACTGGGGCTCTCTCTAAATACAATTGCCCCCAATGCGTTGCAGCTGCCCTCTGCAAGCGGGGCAGCTGAGCTAACAAAGTGAAGGGGGCCCGGGCACGTCTGTGCCCTCGGGGCCCCACTGAGGAATTTTTAAACAAGGTGCCCCCACGTGGAGCGGCCTGCAACAGCGGCACAGCTGGGAGGGAAAACAAATGCGGGCACTGGCACTAAGTGTGCCTACTCAACCCGGGGCCCCTACGGGGCTCCTCCGGGAATGCGGGGAAGGAGACAGAGTGCCCCCAAATGAACAAAAAAAATGGTACTGACACCAATTGGGCCGGGGAGGCCCCACTCCGGGACCTCTGAATCAATAATTGCCCAATCGGTGCAGCTGCCCGCTATCAAGTGGGGCAGCTGGAAAAAGCAACACCGGCACGGGGCAGGGACCGACGATGTGCCCTGACACACCCCCCCAACCACCAGAGGACTCAGCCCTCACTCACCGGGCTGCTGCCAGCAGACTCATCCATGCTCGGGGACTCTGCTCTCACACGCGGCGGGGGCAGGCACCGACAACGTGCCTCGTGCCCCCTCCGCCGTTGTTTCCCAAAGGCAGCAACATGCGAGGCTCTCCCTCTTCACCCGGGCCCCCCTCCTGGGACCCGGGACTCCTATCTTCCGGTGTGTGGGGCTCTCCCAGGCTCACGGGAGCCCTGCGCTGACTTCTGGCCGCCAGGAGGAAGTCCCGCCCACAACCAGGCAACGGCGCCTGTCTTCCGGGTCGCGCTGGTAGCGGCCCGGCAAAAACTTCAAAAGCGGCTCGTGCCGCGGCGGTGAAACGCGGGGTGGGCTCCCACTTCAATTCAGGCACAGAGCGGGGCGGGCACCCGCATACATAGATAAAAGCAAAATGCGGCCTTAAAGCGGGGTGGGCACCCGCGAATTAGGCATAAAAGCGGCCATGTGGGGTGGGCACCCACGATCTAAATAACAGAATAAGCGGGGTGGGCACCCGCCGAAAAAGGCATAACGGGGGAATCCCTACGCTGGGGATTCCCTCACCAAGGGCTGCAGCTCATTGCTGCGCAGCCCCCAGGCTCCTTTTTTTTGGTAGGGCAAATTAAGATAAAGCGCTCCCAGGCGCTAGAGGTAAAACACAAAGTCCTTAGGTATAAAAGGGCATATCTACAAGGGCTGGCGATAAAATTATCGCCGCTTTAGCGTCCATTTTCGGATGAAATGCGGCGATAATTTTAACGCCCTATTAGCAAGGACACGCTAACGCGTGAATCCATGCTTCTTCGCCCTTTCACATATCGCCCAGCTTTGCATCTCTAATGAGATGCAAAGTGGGCGTTCCTCCCCAGGATAATGGGAGAAATGTCGCTAAGCGACATTTCTGCTATTATCAAGCCTCACGCTACTGAAGCATGGCGACAAGAAAGTAGCGATAACCTCTGTTATCGCTACTTCCCTTACGCCTGCTTTTGACACTGACTTAGCCATGATATCCTATGGAAGGTGGATATCATGGCTAAGTATGTGTAGCCCTATCAGCAACCTATCGCCAGAAGTTGTGCAATTATCGCTGGATTTCCAGCGATAATCGCACAGTTGACAGCTTGCGCTCTGAATTTTGTCGCTTTGGAGATAAGCGTTCCTGATAGCACGCTATCTCCGCGATAAAATTCAGAGTTGGCCGGCGATAATTATCCTCACGCTAAGAGCGCTGAGCGATAATTATCGCCAGCCCTTGTAGATATGCCCCAAAGAAAATAAAGCAAAAGGTCCCAAAAGTCCTTTAGGCATCAAGGGGCAATGCAGGGCCCAGGGAGGCAAGCCCTCATGGCAGCCCCCCCTGGGCCCAAGCAGCAGCACGCCCCAGCAGGAACAGCACACCAAGACTGTACAATTTCATGGGGTCACAGCCCCTATATTTATACTACAATTTCCTTTGTCTAAAGGTGCAGGGTTTGGGGGAACCAGATACAACTGGTTCAGGAGCACTTTGTGTACATGACTCCTTCCTTCCTTTCACAGGACAGGCCAGGGACATCAGACGCACCACAGGAGGTGGAGCCAGCATTGTGGAGGGAAGGCACAGCCCTATTCAGACCCAGGTGCAACTCCTCCCCTCATCTACATGCAGATCTCTCTATTCAGCACTGTGCTGACTCACCCTGCCCCTCCTGGAGCCACACACACCTCCCAGCCCCTGTCACTCACAAGCCAGACATGCAATTCACATCAGGCAGGCAGACACAGAGCACACATAAATGCCAACTTCTAAAAGTGGCATTTCTACACCAGTCATAATGAATCTGTGCACACCATTGCGCAGCATTTATTCACACAATTTCATACATACCAGACTTGACCATGCTGCACCTCTCATACCAGGAATTACCATGGACACACTTATCCCCCATGCATTCCTATGGGAGGGCAGGCCAATCTCACCAATGTAACACAGAGAGCGCACGCACTTTCCACTGGACCACAGTGCGAAAGTGCTCAGAGGCCTAAAATCACCAACACCAGGTTACAGACAAGGCAAAAAGTTCAGGGGTGAACCTGCCAAAAAGGGCCAAGTCCAACAATAACCATATATGTATGGACACTCGACTACACTGCGGGACTAACTAGCTATACCTGGCGGAGGCAGCACACTTCCATAGCCCTGAGCCCTTTTTGAACTTGGCCAGCATCCTTCTTGGGCCACCGCGAGCGCATCGCGGCAATCTTCACACTCTGGTGGGACTTCTAATCCCAGAGTGCAACGTGTGTCTCCTGTTCTCGGCGCCTGCAAATCAGCTGAGAGGGAGGGGCCAGCACAGCCCTCTTTAGCGCGGCTCACATCCCACGGCGCGGGACACTCGACTTCACTGCGGGACTAACTAGCTATTCCTGGCGGAGGCAGCACACTTCCATAGCCCTGAGCCCTTTTTGAACTTGGCCAGCATCCTTCTTGGGCCACCGCGAGCGCATCGCGGCAATCTTCACACTCTGGTGGGACTTCTAATCCCAGAGTGCAACGTGTGTCTCCTGTTCTCGGCGCCTGCAAATCAGCTGAGAGGGAGGGGCCAGCGCAGCCCTCTTTAGCGCGGCTCGCATCCCGCGGCGCGGGACGCGCGCGGGCCGCGCCCGGGCGATGCCCGGCCAAGGGCGGGCCCGTCCTTGCCCGTCATTGCCAGGAAGAGGCAGGGCAGGGCCATACCTCTTTATACTGGCTATTGGCCCCCCCTGGACAAAAATTACGAACTTCCTTAAGGTACTGTGTTGTTGTGTGACCAATTACCTTAATTACTTTAATGTAACATGTTTTCATGATTTCCCTTTTTATTTTTAATTACAATCCCGGAGTTGTTTTAACTATAATATGAGTGCACTAATGTTTTAAATTTTGTTGTATTTTTTATTGCCAAATACAATTTTTAGAGGTTCACTCTAGAGAAAAATCTCCTATTTCCTGCATTTTAATGGGCAAAAGGAAATCCATGGAGGGCATAGGGGGTCAGGGGGTTAAACAGTTTAATAACTGGCGCAGGTAATGGGAAGAAGGCCAGAAAGGCAACTAAAACTGTATCCACTGCCAATAACCACGTTATGGATAGGTTCGATAACCTTATCATAGAGTGTGAAGGGTTACTGGGAGCAGACCCCACAGTCCCCCCTGCTCGCGCTGACCCTGCTTTCGCAGGTGAACATACTCCCTTGCGCCTACCCATTGTCCCTCCAATGTTCCAGAAACCCCGCCACAAGGATATAGTGTCTAGTCAGGAGCTTATACATCCAGCTCCTGATTCGCTTTTGACGACTAACATTGCCCCCTGTTTGTCCACAGCTCTTAACCATGACGCTACATGTCATATAGAGCCCACAGTTATATGTATTAACCGATTTGCACCATTAGCTGAGGATTTTGATTCTTGTGATGACGTACAATCTTCATCTCTAACTATACCTACAGCGAAGCCTCTGTCAGAATTAGATGTCATCCCTTCCTCCCCTTTACAGACTCTTATTCAGACTGTTAATACATTGAGGGAGGAGGTTGGACTTCTGAAAGGGATCATTGGGGAGCTTACAGTTACTGTTAAACTCTTAATTTCAAATAACCCACCTAATGCACCATCTATGTGTGTTCCATCTAATCCACACTCGGTTGTTTTGCCTAGAGTCTCTCCCGACAAAGATTTTATCGCCCCCTTCAGGGGAGCCTCTATGGCTCCACCGGTAAAATTGGCAGGTCCCACTGGAACTCTTCAGCCCGACAATAGTCAAAAGCAACTCTACTCAAATATGACTGCACATTGTGGAAAGCCAACTGGTACTTTACTGGCTTCATCTATGGCCAGTAACACCTCTCTCCAACAGAGCACACAACCAATGTTTCCCCCAGCACAGTCCCGGACAGTTTTTATGGTTAACGTTCCTAAACTTGGATTAGGAAGCAGTTTCGAGACCCATGATTCCTTGATAAACAAGTCCATACATTGGCTACGCCATGTCAGGCGTTGCCACTCCATAATTAGAGAGGATATAGTCGGGGCAAGAAGATGCTCATCCAATTATGAACCTTTGGACTGCATCGCACTTACCCTGACTAATCCTGACCTGGCGGAAAATCTCTTAGCATTGGAATTTAGGACCTGTTCTCCCGATTCATCATCCATCCAGGTTAGACGTTTTCCGTCATCTTCAGTGTCTAGGGCTCACGATAGCAAGAAATTTACATCTGCACCTAGGGGGTCTTCACTTGAATTTGTTGATTGACTATGTCAGGCACACCAACCTTCGCAGGAACCACAGCTTTCCACGACTACTAATATCAGTTGTTCCTCTAACATTGACTGTCCAAACACAACTTTAGATAGCTTGCTAATACAGACGAAATCCACTAGCATTGTTGGTGACCGGGGCTGTAGTTTGGGGGCCTATGGTATTGTAGTATCAACTAATGATTGTACTTTATCTCTTGTTTCACCTCACTTGACAAAACGAATTTCTCCGAGCGATAGAACTCTGGGAACACAGATCAAAATTCTTTCTTGGAATATTGCAGGCCTTTGTAGCAAAATGCAGCTTCCCGATTGGAATGAGCAGGTAGAGGAACATCACATATGCGTTTTTCAAGAAACATGGAGTGTAAGCCCACAATATAAATCAGGTTACACTTGTTTCTTTAAACCAGCTACCACCATGGGGAGGGGGCGCCCTTCTGGAGGTCTTGCTGTCTGGGTCAAAATTGACATGGACTGTCAAATTACTGAACACCATTGTAATAGCCCTGACATTATGTGGCTCTCGATCAAGGGGAGTAGGGGTGGACAAATCCTAGAGCTGTTTAATGTCTACATAAGGGGTACATCAGGGGGCAGACAGTCAAACATTGTGTTGGCTTTAGAACAAGAACTATCTAATTGCCCTCCAAGCTCTCACATCATGATTGCAGGTGATTTTAACTGTACTTTCGAACCATTAGGGGCTGAGGACTTGCTAGGGACGGAGGAAGAAGATACTAAATGGGGTGTTCCATTGTTAAATATTCCTCCCATTAAGAAATGGACCCAGATAGCAATTCAAATAAATGCACTGGCTATCGAGACAGGTCTTAGGGCTGTAAATGGAAGATCTAGTTCGGACGCCTTAGGAGCTAACACGTTTAATAGGGTTAATTGTCCCTCCCGAATCGATTATATATTATTAGACTTGCGGATTTGGAGAGTGTTGATAGATATGGAAGTGGTCCCCTCATCGGATAGCGATCATAACATACTAAGCCTGATAATGGGTATCCCTTGGGCTCCTCCGGTCCCTGTAAACCAGACCCCAGGGTCTCTTATGATAACCAAAGAACTGATACCCTCTAATTGCAGAAGGTCTCTTAAATGGCCAAAAGTTGCTGCAGACGAATCCAAAATGGCAGCCATTAGGCATGTCTTGTGCGAAAACACTCTTCGACTAAGAGAGGCTCTTGGCGAAACGATGGCCTGGCAAAGATTCCAGAAGTATATGATAAAATGATAGCCCAGGTAGGATTCTTCTTTAGTATGACTCTTAAAGCCGGCAAATTAAATGCAGGTAATAAAAAGCACCACACCTGGTTTAACGGGGATTGTAGACGGGGGAAAAAGGCCCTAGTCTTAGCAATAAGGAGCAAAAATTGTCTTTTAATTAGAGAATCCAGAAAGAATTATAAAACTGATGTCTCTCGTGCGAAGCGTGAGTGGGACGAGTCCCACTGGCAGAATCTAAAAGACGCAAGCACAGCCAGAGATCCTAAACTCTTCTGGAATATGGTCAGGTGGTCCGGTCACAAAGATCCTGACCTTATCCCCAACCACATAGCCTGTCAGGATTGGCATAGCCATTTTCGAAATCTCTACTCTGGGTCCAATCCATCTCTCGAATCAGGGCCTCTCCATCAAACAAGCTTCTATCCCATAACGGACCCTACCGACCTCTTCACATTAGATGAAGTAGAGGCGGCTGTTAAGAAAATTGTTCCATCAAAAGCCCCGGGACCTGACGGCATCCCTGGTGATCTCTTTTGGCTGACCCCCATAACTGGGCTAGTTATATTACGCTTCTAATTAACTGCCTTGCACAGGGCAGCTCAGTACCTGAGTCATGGAAGGGGGCCGAGGTGATACCTATCTACAAGAAAGGCCCCAGGGATGATCCTGCCAACTACCGCCCAATCAGCTTGATTGACGCTATGCAGAAAGTAGTTGGCAGGGTGTTATTACAGAGAATTCACTGCTGGGTGGACGAAGAAAATATTCTTTCCCAATATCAAGCAGGATTTAGGGCTTGCACGGGGTCGGTGGACCAAGCATTCAGGTTGCTCCTTATTTACTGGAAGGTGGTCCTCATTGGCAAGGGCAGTCTTTATATGGCATTTATTGACTTAAAGACTGCCTTTGACCTGGTCCCTCGCGAGCGGCTGTGGTACATCCTGGGCGAAATGGGGATTCCCCCGTTGTTGCTGAACCTGTTGATCCGTCTACATGAGGGCAATTTCGCGCAAGTGAGGTGGGGGTCGCAAAGCCAGAAAACAGACAAAATCCCGGTTAACAGAGGAGTTCGCCAGGGCTGTGTTCTGGCGCCTACCCTGTTTTCCTTTGTATATGAATGGGGTGGTCGATTTCCTCCAAGAGTGCCCAGCTGATGCCCCAGCTCTGTTGGGTGACAGGGTCCCCACCCTCCTCTTCGCGGATGATACTTTGCTCATCTCAAAGACACCCAGCAGGGCTACAAAAGCTCTTAGACAGATTTCACCTCTTCTGCGAATCCAGGGGGCTTATTGTTAACACCCTCCAAGACCAAGCTTATGGTATTTAACCCCTACAGGCCATACAGAAGCAATTTTACCCTTGACGGAGTCGGTTTGGAAAGAGTCACAACATTTGACTACTTAGGAATTCGGCTCGCTGAGAATATGCAGTGGAGAAACCATGTTGACAAAATGCTTTTAAACCACAAGCGCACGACAGGAGTATTAACTAGAGAACATCGTTCCTCAGCGAGTAGACCAGTAGCCCCTGCACTCACCATCTATGCAGCCAAAGCAGTAAGCTCATCCCTTTATGGTGCTGAGCTATGGGGCTTCGAGATTGTAGATTGTATTTGTAGATCTGAACATAAGTTCCTAAGAGGCTTAGTGTCGCTCCCTTCTAACGTTCCATTGAAACCTCTGATGAGCGACATGGGTAGACGCTCTTTTAAAGACGTAGCAAGGTTGCGGCCACTATTATTCTGGGCCCGTTTGTGCCGGACTCCTGAGCTTTCCAATTACGCCTCAGCACTGGCAGAAGTGATGGCCCTAGATGGCTGTCAAAAAATTCGCTGGGTGCGTACCTTAAAGAAGCTCAAAAGTCGCTATTGGGCTTGGATAAATTATCAAGAGCTTAATTACGCTGGGGCAGGTAGGCTTACAGATGAATTTTACTTCCACAAGCAGGTTATTTCATTTGAACCCTACCTAGATTTTATCCAGGCACCGCGCGACAGAACACTCTATATACAGTTCAGGATAGGATCACTTCCAGTTCGAGAGTTTACTGCAAAGTGGCGTGTGCCACATCAAACACCAAAGGAGTGTCCCTGCTGTAAGGCGCCGGCTGAGAGTATAGCGCATTTTATGTTCGCTTGCCCTTTTTATAAAAATGCTAGGTCGAGATGGCTCAAACCCATCTGCAGACAATTGGGAACTCAAGAACATTGTACTGCTCTGCGCATTTTAAAATCAGGACGTACGGACCTTCTTTGCCTGTGGCGTGGCCAAGTATCTCGGACGCGCCTGGATAACAAGACACACATTTTTGTGTGGGGTTTCATGATGAATTATCATGTTTTTGGGTTAGTTTTAGCCAAAATTGTTTGCATATTTTAAATTGCATTGTCACTTTATACTGTATCTTGTGTGGGGCATTTTGACGAATCTTACGTTTTTATGTTACTTTTTAACCAAAATGATTTGCATAAGTTGCACTGCCACTTTAGATGATGAGAGCTGGAATAGAATGTTATTCTTTTTATTGTACTGTGCTCTCACATCTTGCAGTCCACTCTTCCCAGCTCTGGGCTATTATGAAATACAAGAATTGATGGGCTTTTAAAGCTTTTATGTTCCGTCTTTTATCCTGTATACTGCTTATGGATGGAAATAAGAATGTTAATGCTTTTAACCCCTTCTCATGCTCATGACGAGCTGGACTCGTCATGGCACACAGTGCTCGTGTGCTCATGACGAGTCCAGCTCGTCATGGAACCCAGGGCAGGAAATCCCTCTGGTGCGGGCACCAGAGGGATTCCCTTTAATCCCTAAAGCCTCGGGAGCTGGGGAAGAGCTTCCCCAGCTCCCGAGGCTCCTGGTTTCCCTGAAATGACGATCGGCGCGCACGTCGCGCTGATGTCATTTCAGTGAAACTGAAACTGAAATGAGCCAAGAGGCTCATTTCAGTTTCAGTTTCTACGTGCTCAGAGGGCTATCTCAGCCCCCTGAGCACGTATAAACTCAGGAGAGGTATCGTTGGAAAGGGAGAATCTCCCTTTCCAGTAGTACCCCTCCCTAGTGGATCCCTGCTTGGGGATCGCCCCAGGAGGGCGATCCCCAAGCAGAGATCCATCCACTAGGCACCAGGGAGGGAGCGGCCCCTTGGGCAAGGGCCTTTGCTCCCCCATAAAATATTTGCCAGGATTAGTCTTTCTGCCCCCTGGGGGTAGATGGGGGCAGTGGCCCCAATCTGCCCCGGAGTAGAAAGCCCACTAGACACCAGGGATTTTTATTTAAATTATAGTTAGGGGTGGGGCTGCCCAAAACGGGCATGCCGATGCCCCACCCCCCGGCCACAAAATTAGTCTTTCTGCCCCCTGGGAAGCAGATGGGGCAATAGCCCCCAATCTGCCCCAGGGGCAGAAAGCCCACTAGATACCAGGGATTTTTTAAAAATTATAGTTGGGGGTGGGGGCTGCCCAATATGGGCATGCCAATGCCCCCACCCCACCCCGCCGCAAAGGTACAGTCTTTCTGCCTCCTGGCACATGGGGGCAGACCCAATCTGCCCACAGCTAGATACCAGGGATTTTTTTAAATTATAATTTGGGGTGGGGGCTGCCCAATATGGGCATGCCAATGCCCCCACCCCACCCCGCCGCAAAGGTACAGTCTTTCTGCCCCTCCTGGGAGGCAGAAAGCCCACTAGACACCAGGGTTTTTCCCTCGATACATTTAGGGGTGGGGGTTGCCCAAGATGGGCATGCCAATGCCCCCACCTCCCCAATTCAGTCTCTGCCCCGAGCAGATGGTGCAGTGGCCTTAATCTGCCCCACCCGGGAGTTCAGAAATACCCTAGATGCCAGGGATTATTTTTTTATAGGCCCGGGGTGGGGGCTGCCCAGAATGGGCATGCAAATGCCCCCACCCTACCCCCAAAGAAAAAAAAACTTTCTGCCCCCCAGGAGGCAGATGGGGCAATAGCCCTGATCTGCCCCCGGGAGGGAGCAGAAAGCCCACTAAGCGCCAGGGATTTTTTTATATAGGTAGGGGTGGGGGCTGCCCAGAATGGGCATGTCAATGCCCCCACCCCAAAAAAATGCTACAGTCTTTCTGCCCCCTGGGAGGCAGATGGGGCAATAGCACCTTATCTGCCCCCGGGGGCAGAAAGCCCACTAGCCACCAGGGATTTTTTTTTACAAAGTTCGGGGTGGGGGCTGCCAAGAATGGACATGCCAATGCCCCCACCCACCCCAAAAGATGTCACTGTCTTTCTGCCCCTCCCAGGAGGCAGATGGGGGCAGTAGCCCCTGATCTGCCCCCGGGGGGCAGAAAGCCCACTATGTGCCAGCGATTATGCTGGCTTTTTTATACGGAGGGTGGGGGCTGACCAGAATAGGCATCCCAATGCCTCCGACCCCCAAAAGAATAGCCACAGTCTTTCTGCCCCCTCGGGGGCATATCGGGGCAATAGCCCTGATTTCCCCCTCCCCAGGGCGGCAGAAAGCCCACTAGGCACTGACTTTTTTTGCAAAGTGCCTAGCTGTAGATTTTGAACCCTAACTCTGCCGGCACCTAGGGAAACCTAGCAAACCTATACATTTTTGAAGACTAGATACCCAGGGAATCCAGGATTGGGTGACTTGACTGGCTCTCACCAGGTTCTGTTACCCAGAATCCCTTGCAAACCGAAACATTTGTCAAAAAAACACATTTTCCTCACATTTCTGTGGTGGAAAGTTCTGGAATCTGCGTGGATCCACAAATTTCCACCCATCCCGCGTTCCCCAAAGTCTTCCGAGAAAAATGGCACCTCGCATGTGTGGGTAGGCCTAGTGCCCGCGACAGGAAGCGGCCCAAACGCAACGTGGACACACCACATTTTCACAGTGAAAACGGACCCTTTTTTGCAAAGTGCTTAGCTGTAGATTTTGAACCCTAACACTGCCAGCACCTAGGGAAACCTAGCAAACCTATACATTTTTGAAAACTAGACACCCAGGGGAATCCAGGATGGGGTGACTTGACTGGCTCTCACCAGGATCTGTTACCCAGAATCCCTTACAAACCTAAAAATATGTCCAAAAAACACATTTTCCTCACATTTCTGTGGTGGAAAGTTCTGGAATCTGCGTGGATGTACAAAATTCCACCCACCCCGCGTCCCCCAAAGTCTTCCGTGAAAAATGGTACCTCACTTGTGTGGATGGGTCAAGTACCCGCGACAGGCAAGAGCCCAAAACCTATTGAGGCGACATCAAAATTACCTATCACAAACCAACCTGGTTTTGCAAGGGGGTCCCATGAGTTTTGGCCCCGGGCTCAACGGCCATCTAGGAAACCTACCCAACCCACACATTTCTGAAAACTAGACACCCGGAGGAGTCCAGCGAGGTATGGCTTGCGTGGGTCCTCCAAAAGTTTCTTACCCAGAATACCCTGCAAACCTCAAATTTAGCTGAAAAAATCACGTTTTCTCCAATTTCTGTGTGGGAAAGTTCTGGAATCTACGTGGATCCACAAATTTCCTACCACCCAGCTTTCCCCCAGGTCTCCCGATAAAAATGATACCTCACTCGCGTGGGTGGGTCAAGTACCCGCGACAGGCAAGGGCCCAGAACGTATTGAGGAGACATCAAAATTATCTATCACAAAACAACCTGGTTTTGCAAGGGAGTCACCTGGGTTATTGGCCCCGGCCTCAGCGGCCATCTTGGGAACCTACCAAACCCACACATTTCTGAAAACTAGACACCTGGGGAGTCCAGCGAGGTATGGCTTGCATGGGTCCCCAAACGTTTTCCTACCCAGAATGCCCTGCAAACCTCAAATTTAGCAGAAAAAAATCACTTTTTACTCAAATTTCTGTGTGGGAAAGTTCTGGAATCTGCGTGGATCCACAAATTTCCTACCACCCTGCGTTCCCCCAGGGCTCCCGATAAAAATGGTACCTCACTTGTGTGGGTAGGCATAGTGGCTGAAACAGGAAATGGCCCAAATCGTATTGTGGAGACTTCAAAACTACCTATAACAAAACTACCTGGTTTTGGGGGGGCACCTGGTTTTTGGCCTCGGGCTCGCCGCCATCTAGGAAACCTACCAATCCCACACTTTCTGAAAACTAGACACCCTGGGAGTCCAATGAGGTATGGCTTGCGTGGATCCCCCAACGTTTCCCTACCCAGAATCCCCTGCAACCCTCAAATTTAGCTGAAAAAACCATATTTTCCACATATTTTTGCGTGGAATCACCGTGCTGGCACAAATGTCCTACCACCCAGCGTTGCCCTTGTTCCCCGAGTAAAATGATACCTCACTTGTGTGGGTGTCCAAAGCAGAACTGGCTAAAACGTATTTTTAAAAATATAGCGCTTAGAATTCTCGGTGCTATACCCTAAATCCCTATGTTTTGGGCTCTTCCCAGTCACAGGCCTTTGGCCCACCCACACAAGTGAGGTATCATTTTACTCGGGAGAACAAGGGAACGCTGGGTGGTAGGACATTTGTGCCGGCACGGTGATCCCACGCAAAAATGTATGGAAAAAGTGATTTTTCAGCTAAATTTGAGTTTGCAGGGGATTCTGGGTAGAAACGTTGTGGGACCACGCAAGCCATACCTCGCTGGACTCCCGGGTGTCTAGCTTTCAGAAATGTTTGGGTTTGGTGAGTTTCCCAAGATGGCCGCCGAGCCCAGGGCCAAAACTCCTGGGACCCCCTTGCAAAACCAGGTTGTTTTGTGATAAGTAATTTTGATGTCGCCTCAATAGGTTTTGGGCCCTTTCCTGTCGTGGGTACTTGACCCACCCATGCGAGTGAGGTATCATTTTTATCGGGAGACATGGGGGACACTGTGTGGTAGGAAATTTGTGGATCCACGTAGATTCCATAACTTTCCCACACAGAAATTGAGAGAAAAGTGATTTTTTCAGCTAAATTTGAGGTTTGCAGGGCATTCTGGGTAGGAAAAGTTGGGGATCCACGCAAGCCATACCTCGCTGGACTCCCCAGGTGTCTAGTTTTCAGAAATGTGTGGGTTTGGTAGGTTTCCCAAGATGGCTCGCCGAGCCCGGGGCCAAAAACCCAGGTGACTCCCTTGCAAAACCAGCTTGTTTTGTGATAGATCATTTGATGTCTCCTCAATACGTTTTGGGCCCTTGCCTGTTGAGGGTACTTGAACCACCCACACCAGTGAGGTTTTTGGCCCTGGGCTCGGCGGCCATCTTAGGAAACCTACCAAACCCACACATTTCTGAAACCTAGACACTCTGGGGAGTCCAGCGAGGTATGGCTTGCGTGGGTCCCCAATGTTTTCCTACCCAGAATCCCCTGCAAACCTGAAATTTTGCCGAAAAAATTCACTTTTTTCGCACATTTTTGTGTGGTAAACACAAATTTCCTACCACCCAGCGTTCCCCCAGGTCTCCCGATATAAATGGTGCCTCACTCGGGTGGGAGGCCCAAGTACCCGCGACAGGCAAGGGCCCACAACGTATTGAGGCGACCTCAAAATGGCCTATCACAAAACGACCTGGTTTTGGTCCATGACGTTTTGGCCCGGGGCTCGGCGGCCACCTACGGAAACCTACCAAACCTACACATTTCTGAAAAGTAGACACCCGGGGCATTCCAGGGAGGTATGACTTGCGTGGATCCACCAACGTTTCTTACCCAGAATCCCTGCAAACCTGATATTTTGCTGAAAAAAACGACCTGGTTTTGCAAGGGGGTCCCATGACGTTTTGGCCCGGGGCTCGGCGGCCACCTATGGAAACCTACCAAACCTACACATTTCTGAAAAGTAGACACCCGGGGCATTCCAGGGAGGTATGACTTGCGTGGATCCACCAACGTTTTCTTACCCAGAATCCCCTGCAAACCTGATATTTTGCTGAAAAAATCACTTTTTCGCACATTTTTGTGTGGTAAAGTTGTGGAATCATGGGATTGACACAAATTTCCTACCACCCAGCGTTCCCCCAGGTCTCCCGATAAAATGGTGCCTCACTCGGGTGGGAGGCCCAAGTACCAGCGACAGGCAAGGGCCCACAACGTATTGAGGCGACCTCAAAATGGCCTATCACAAAACTACCTGGTTTTGCAATGGGAGTCCCATGGCGTTTTGGCCCGGGCTCGGCGGCCACCTAGGGAAACCTACCAAACCTACACATTTCTGAAAAGTAGACACCCGGGGATTCCAGGGAGGTATGGCTTGCGTGGATCCACCAACGTTTTCTTCCAGAATCCCCTGCAAACCTGATATTTTGCTCAAAAATCACTTTTCAGCACATTTTTGTGTGGTAAAGTTGTGGAATCATGGGGCTGACACAAATTTCCTACCACCCAGCGTTCCCCAGGTCTCCCGATAAAAATGGTGCCTCACTCGGGTGGGAGGCCCAAGTACCCGCGACAGGCAAGGGCCCACAACGTATTGAGGCGACCTCAAAATGGCCTATCACAAAACGACCTGGTTTTGCAAGGGGGTCCCATGACGTTTTGGCCCGGGACTCAGCGGCCACCTAGGAAACCTACCAAACCCCACATTTCTGAAAAGTAGACACCCGGGGATTCCAGGGAGGTATGGCTTGCGTGGATCCCCCAACGTTTTCTTACCCAGAATCCCCTGCAAACCTGAAATTTGGCTGAAAAAATCACTTTTTTCACACATTTTTGTGTGGTAAAGTTGTGGCATCACGGGGCTGACACAAATTCCCTACCACCCAGCGTTCCCCCAGGTCTCCCGATAAAAATGGTGCCTCACTCGGGTGGGAGGCCCAAGTACCCACGACAGGCAAGGGCCCAAAACATTTTGTGATAGGCAATTTTGATGTCGCCTCAATACGTTGTGGGCCCTTGCCTGTCGCGGGTACTTGGGCCTCCCACACAAGTGAGGCACCATTTTTATCGGGAGACCTGGAGAACGCTGGGTGGTAGAAAATTGTGTGAGGCCAGTGATGCCACACTTTCCCACACAAAATGTGTGAAAAAGTGATTTTTCAGCTAAATTGAGGTTTGCAGGGGATTCTGGGTAAGGAAACGTTGGAGGATCCATGCAAGCCATACCTCCTGGAAGCCCGGGTGTCTACTTTTCAGAAATGTGTGAGTTTGGTAGGTTTCCTAGATGGCCACCGAGCACGGGCCAAAAACCCAGGTGACCCCTTGCAAAGCCAGGTCGTTTTGTGAAGGCCATTTTGAGGTCGCCTCACTACGTTGTGGGCCCTTGCCTGTCGCGGGTACTTGGGCCTCCCACACAAGTGAGGCACCATTTTTATCGAGGAGACCTGAGGAACACTGGGTGGTAGGAAATTTGTGTGAGGCCAGTGATGCCACACTTTCCCACACAAAAATGTGAAAAAGTGATTTTTCAGCTAAAATTGAGGTTTGCAGGGATTCTGGGTAAGGAAACGTTGGGGGATCCACGCAAGCCATACCTCCTGGAAGCCCCAGGTGTCTACTTTTCAGAAATGTGTGGGTTTGGTAGGTTTCCTAGATGGCCACCGAGCACGGAGCCAAACCCAGGTGACCCCTTGCAAAACCAGGTCGTTTTGTGAAAGGCCATTTGAGGTCGCCTCACTACGTTGTGGGCCCTTGCCTGTCGCGGGTACTTGGGCCTCCCACACAAGTGAGGCACCATTTTCATCGGGAGACCTGGGGGAACACTGGGTGGTAGGAGAATTTGTGTGAGGCCAGTGATGCCACACTTTCCCACACAAAAATGTGTGAAAAAGTGATTTTTCAGCTAAAATTGAGGTTTGCAGGGGATTCTGGGTAAGGAAACGTTGGGGGATCCACGCAAGCCATACCTCCCTGGAAGCCCCGGGTGTCTACTTTTCAGAAATGTGTGGGTTTGGTAGGTTTCCTAGATGGCCGCCGAGCACGGGGCCAAAACCCAGGTGACCCCCTTGCAAAACCAGGTAGTTTTGTGAAAGGCCATTTTGAGGTCGCCTCACTACGTTGTGGGCCCTTGCCTGTCGCGGGTACTTGGGCCTCCACACAAGTGAGGCACCATTTTTATCGGGAGACCTGGGGAACGCTGGGTGGTAGGACATTTGTGTGAGGCCAGTGATGCCACACTTTCCACACACAAATGTGTGAAAAAGTGATTTTTTTCAGCTAAAATTGAGGTTTGCAGGGTATTCTGGGTAAGGAAACGTTGGGGGATCACGCAAGCCATACCTCCCTGGAAGCCCCGGGTGTCTACTTTTCAGAAATGTGTGTGTTTGGTAGGTTTCCCTAGGTGCCGGCAGAGCTAGGGTTCACAAACTACAGCTAGGCACTTTGCCAAAAGATGGTCATTTTTCACTGCGAAATTGAGGTGTGACCACGTTGCGTTTTGCGCCGTTTCCTGTCGCGGGCACTAGGCCGACCCACACAAGTGAGGTACCATTTTTCTCAGAAGACTTTGGGGAACGCGGGGTGGGTGGAAATTTGTGGATCCACGCAGATTCCAGAACTTTCCACCACAGAAATGTGAGGAAAATGTGGTTTTTTGACAGTTTTAGGTTTGCAAGGGATTCTGGGTAACAGAACCTGGTGGGAGGCAGTCCAGTCACCCCATCCTGGATTCCCTGGGTGTCTAGTTTTCAAAATGTATAGTTTTGCTAGGTTTCCCTAGGTGCCGGCAGAGCTAGGGTTCAAAACTACAGCTAGGCACTTTGCCAAAAAGGGTCATTTTCACTGCGAAATTGAGGTGTGACCACATTGCGTTTGCGCCGTTTCCTGTCGCAGGCACTAGGCCGACCCACACAAGTGAGGTACCATTTTTCTCGTAAGACTTTGGGGAACGCTGGGTGGGTGGAAATTTGTGGATCCACGCAGATTCCAGAACTTTCCACCACAGAAATGTGGGGAAAATGTGGTTTTTGACAATTTTTATGTTTGCAAGGGATTCTGGGTAACAGAACCTGGTGGGAGGCAGTCAAGTCACCCCATCCTGGATTCCCTGGGTGTCTAGTTTTCAAAAATGTATAGGTTTGCTAGGTTTCCCTAGGTGCCGGCAGAGCTAGGGTTCAAAAACTACAGCTAGGCACTTTGCCAAAAAGGGTCATTTTCACTGCGAAATTGAGGTGTGACCACATTGCGTTTTGCGCCGTTTCCTGTCGCAGGCACTAGGCCGACCCACACAAGTGAGGTACCATTTTTCTCGTAAGACTTTGGGGAACAGCGGGGTGGGTGGAAATTTGTGGATCCACGCAGATTCCAGAACTTTCCACCACAGAAATGTGGGGAAAATGTGGTTTTTTTGACAATTTTTATGTTTGCAAGGGATTCTGGGTAACAGAACCTGGTGGGAGGCAGTCAAGTCACCCCATCCTGGATTCCCCTGGGTGTCTAGTTTTCAAAATGTATAGGTTTGCTAGGTTTCCCTAGGTGCCGGCAGAGCTAGGGTTCAAAAACTACAGCTAGGCACTTTGCCAAAAAGGTCATTTTTCACTGCGAAATTGAGGTGTGACCACATTGCGTTTTGCGCCGTTTCCTGTCGCAGGCACTATGCCGACCCACACAAGTGAGGTACCATTTTCTCGGAAGACTTTGGGGAACGCGGGGTGGGTGGAAATTTGTGGATCCACGCAGATTCCAGAACTTTCCACCACAGAAATGTGGGGAAATGTGGTTTTTTGACAATTTTTATGTTTGCAAGGGATTCTGGGTAACAGAACCTGGTGGGAGGCAGTCAAGTCACCCCATCCTGGATTCCCTGGGTGTCTAGTTTTCAAAAATGTATAGGTTTGCTAGGTGTCTCTAGGTGCCGGCAGAGATAGGGTTCAAAAACTACAGCTAGGCACTTTGCCAAAAAGGGTCATTTTTCACTGCGAAATTGAGGTGTGACCACGTTGCGTTTTGCGCCGTTTCCTGTCGCAGGCACTAGGCCGACCCACACAAGTGAGGTACCATTTTTCTCGGAAGACTTTGGGGAACGCGGGGTGGGTGGAAATTTGTGGATCCACGCAGATTTCAGAACTTTCCACCACAGAAATGTGGGGAAAATGTGGTTTTTGGACAATTTTTTATGTTTGCAAGGGATTCTGGGTAACAGAACCTGGTGGGAGGCAGTCAAGTCACCCCATCCTGGATTCCCCTGGGTGTCTAGTTTTCAAAAATGTATAGGTTTGCTAGGTTTCCCTAGGTGCCGGCAGAGCTAGGGTTCAAAAACTACAGCTAGGCACTTTGCCAAAAAGGGTCATTTTTCACTGCGAAATTGAGGTGTGACCACGTTGCGTTTTGCGCCGTTTCCTGTCGCAGGCACTAGGCCGACCCACACAAGTGAGGTACCATTTTTCTTGTAAGACTTTGGGGAGCGCGGGGTGGGTGGAAATTTGTGGATCCATGCAGATTCCAGAACTTTCCACCACAGAAATGTGGGGAAATGTGGTTTTTTTGACAATTTTTATGTTTGCAAGGGATTCTGGGTAACAGAACCTGGTGGGAGGAAGTCAAGTCACCCCATCCTGGATTCCCTGGGTGTCTAGTTTTCAAAAATGTATAGGTTTGCTAGGTTTCCTAGGTTCCGGCAGTGCTAGGGTTCAAAAACTACACCTAGGCACTTTGCAAAAAAAGGGTAATTTTCATTGAGAAAATGTGGTACGTCCACGTTGCATTTTGAGCCATTTCCTGTTGTGGGCACAAGGGCTACCCACACAAGTGAGGTACCATTTTTATCGGGAGACTTTGGGTAACACAGAATTGTAGAGCAACTGTTATTACCTATTGACTTTCGATGCATTTCTGCCTTCCAAATGAAAGACAATGTGTAAAAAATAAGTCATTTTGAAAAATGACCTATAATTCTCATGCTAGTATGGGTACTCCCAATTTCGGAAATGTGCAAATATCTACTGTTTCTAAAATCTACATTTTGTTCCCATTTCAGAAATACATAGGTGTCTTTCATAACAATTTTTCCATGTATACATTTTCCCAAAATAATTGCTATATACCCGGTACATAATAAAAAACCATTGCAAGATGCTGCTCAATTATTGGCTCTGGGTTCAGTCGGGTTCTTGGTGAACCTACAAGTCCTATATATCCCCACAACCAGAAAGGTCCAGCGGATATAACGGTATATTGCCTTCAAATAGCTGTCATAATTAGAAGAAGTTACAGGTGAAAACGTTGACACAAATGGCTGTTTTTTCAACTAATTTTCAATTTTTCCTTTATTTAACTGTTAGTTTCTATAAGGAAAACTTTAAGGATCTACACAAATGACCCCTTGCTGAATTCAGAATTTTGTCTACTTTTCAGAAATGTATGGCTTTCCAGGATCCATTATTGGTTTCATACCCATTTCTACCATTAACTGGAAGGAGGTTGAAAGCACAAAAATAGCAAAAATAGGCTATGTCCCAGAAAAATGCCAAAACTGTGTAAAAAAGTTGGTTTTCTGACAAAAGTCTGCTTGTCCCTGAAAGCTGGGAAGATGGTGATTTCAGCACCACAACCCCTTTTGATGCCATTCGCAGGGAAAAATCAAGACGCTTTCATCTGTTGCCCTTTTTCGCATTTTTCCCAAAAAAACAAAATTTAGCTGTATTTTGACTAATTTCTGGGTCCCCTCCAGGGGAATCCACAAACCCTGGGTACCTTTACAATCCCCATGATGTTAGAAAAAGGACGCAAATTTGGCATGGATACCTATGTGGTCAAAAAGTTACAGGGGCCTAAGCGCGCACTACCCCAAATAGCCAAAAAAGGCTTAGCACAGGAGGGGAAAAGGCCTAGCAGCGAAGGGGTTAAAATACTTTGTTATCGCAATAAAGCTTTTTTTTTTTTTGACTGACATATATGTATCTCTAATCCTGCATTTAAACAAGTACTGAAATGCTTGCCACTCTAAGTTGACTAAAGGCCTCAAGCATTTGGATTTCTTAATATTTAACCTTCAGCGTGAACGTTTTGCTTTGGATGCATTGTTTTTCTCTCCTCTGCTGGTGCAGTCATGTGATCTTATGAATAGAGAAAGGCACACTGTGTGAAAGAGATAGTGAGGTTTGTGAGGAGTACTTTTGGCGAGGATGGGACGCCTTAACAAGCAAAGGGAGGACTACTGTTCGTGTGGAATAAGGAGACAGGAGGAATCCAAGGACGTTCTAATGTGTAGACCAAAGAAGAAAAGTCTTGGTTATAGTTTCAAGTTTTAGTGTTAGAAGATGGAAAAATGAGTTTGCAACCTTTTCTCAAGAGTATTTCTAATTGGCTTGGAGTGAATCTCTTCCAAATGTGTGGAGTAAAGTCTGGAGATGACCCCCTTAAATTCACTCTAGGCATAGAGGTAGTGATGAATAGAAGAGTCTAACAATGGCTGTTTATGAGAACAGAGTTTTGAACTCAAGCAGTGCTTTAATTGGAGGAACCTCCAAAACTGAGACTTTCCAAGGTGAAATTATGCTTATAGAGCTTCGAAGGACTTGACTTTGTCACCATCTATTAATCATCCCTGTTGGGCCTGGCCCTTTTTGCAGGATTATCCCCAAACTTCTTGCCTTCTTCCTCCTATTTTTTCTGACATGTTGTTTTTGTGATTTTTGGACTCTGTCCACTTTACCACAGTTAACCAGTGCTAAAGTGCATATGCTCTGTCTAAATTGTATTGGTTACTGGTTTATCCATGATTTGCATATTTTTATTTATTGGTAAGTCCCTAGTAAAGTGCCTGGTGTGTGCCCAGTGTCTGTAAATCAAATGCTACTATTGGGCCTGCAGCACTGATTTTGCCACCCACATCAGTAGCCCTGCAACCATGTCTCAGTCCAGTGGCAGCTCCTCCGCAATGGCAGAGGAGCGTCGCCCCACTGCCTGGCCCAAACTTTCCCTTTTACTACATTTAAGTCACCCTTAAGATAGGCCCAAGGTCGCCCCATGGGCAGGGTGCAGTGTATTTAAAAGGTAGGACATGTACTGGTGTGTTTTACATGCCCTAATCGTGCAATTCTACTAAATTCGTTTTTCACTATTGCAAGGACTATCTCTCCCATAAGTTATCATTGGAGCTGCCTTGTAAGCTCTAACTTCCAATTGGGAAGAGATAGAGACTTGAAGTTTGGGTCCCTGAACTCACAATTTAAAAGTACATCTTTTAGAGAAGTTGGTTTTTAAATTGCGTGTTTGAAAATGCCACTTTTAGAAAGTGTAAAAAACACAAAGGATCTAGCTGAACGTTTTAGGTGCTGCTATTGATTTAAACAGACTACGACCAAACTCCAAATTGTGTTGGTCGACATAATTTAATATGTCAATTCTTTGACCAAATTTAAGTTATATCATTTTGTACATTCATAAATGACAGATCTGGATGACACTAAAATTAGATAAACATGTAAAAGTGTCAACTAAATACAAAAACTCAAATAATCATTTGATACATCACAAACAATGAATACAAAAACAATGTTACAATTATTCAAGAGAAATTTTTCCAGTCAGGATCAACAACAGTAACCCACATTTCATTTCCTCAAAATGTAAATACAATGTACCGGGGTTACTGGCCAAAGGGGACAAACATTTAAAGGCAACACAGGGTTTTATACATTTGAAAAACCTAGTTCCCTTTGTCGCCTATTTATTTCATACAACGACTCGTGCCCCAATAGTGAAAGCGTGCCGACGCGTTTCGAATCCCCTTTTGGTTTCTGAGATTTTCTTCAGGGCTAAAGACTGGAAGGGTTCTAAAAAATGAACACAAACAAAAGAAGAATTCTTAACTTAATCCTGCCCTTCATTGCATTAATCTACTATTCATACTTTTATGTATTAGATAAGAATCGGTACCTGTTTGATATGTGATTTAGAACGACACCGCATAAATGTTGAAAAAGACTGTGTCACTCATAAAGTGCAGTCTGAAACATAAATGAATGCAAGAGTGTCATTAAATTGCAGGGTCGAATGTAAGCCTTGTTTATAAACAATGTGCAGAAGCTGACTTACTTCTGAAGAAAAGACCGGGGAACGTGTTCCTGTGGTCTTCTTATTAGGTCACATTCTTGTTGAGAAATCATTCTGTTAAAATCAAGGAAAGAGAGGATACTGTTTGCTGATAAACAGATTGACCGTGTACTACAACTCGATAGTTTGAGCCTACTTACAATTAATTGGAATCAGAGGCGCGTGTCTGTTATCTGAAACGACAACCGCGTGAAAAAATTGTTATTTAAGTAGACCGCGTGAGTCTGGACGTGTTACAAAGTTGCAAGGAAGCTTGGAGGGAAGTCATTTCACTTACTTCAGGCAATATTCGGGCAGCAGTTAGTTATGCTGCCTGTGACTCCGATGTGCGGGAGGCTCTGTGTGCTCAGCTGGGGCAGCCTGCATTCCGTTGAAATGAATCACATGTTTGGTACTTCCGGCAAGGTTGTGACAGCCTGAATGACCTATGATGAAGTCCTGATGCATTTTGGGAAGTGTAGTTCATTGTAGGCAATGTGACTCCGATACCTGGCAGTTTTGAAAGTTTGTATTAGAGAATTCACATTCTCGATATTTCGGACATCTCGTTCAGCCTAGATATGGTGCTGTTGTATTTCAGGATTAAATAAGCCTCTTTTTGCAACAATAATGTCTCCACATCACCTCTTCGGGAGGTTTGTTTAATATCACTAAGAACAGTCCACTTGATGTCTCTCTCATTGTAGTTGGCTTGGATGAAATGGCTAGCCATTGGGGCATTGGCAACCTTTGTACGAATTCTAGATCGATGTTGGACTATGCGTAACCGGACCTCTTGGTTGGTCTTTCCAATGTAAATTTTGCGACATGGGCAAGTAATTGCGTAAACAACGTTTTTTGTTCTGCAATTCGAAAACATCTTGTGAGACCATTTAATGTTGTTGTGAACAAATTCTGAGCTTTCCAGGGTAGAGTCACAAGAAATGCAGTTCCCACATTTGTGGTGTCCTTCAATTGGTTTTAATTTCCATTGAGAAAGGAGGTCCTTCTTTGTTGGTGGAGGTGTTATATCTGCCCTGACCAGTTGCTGCCCAATACTGGTATCTTTTTTCATGGCAAAAAGCGGTTGATCAAATGGACAGTCCAAATTTTGCAAAAGATGCCAGTTTTTAAGGATGGCTTGACGAAATTTATGAGTGTGGGGTCCGAAGGTGGACACACACCAATTTGTCCACTGGTTCTTTGGATTTCTCTGTCAAAAGACTTTCTCTTGGTGTAAACCAGGCTCTTCGTTTGGCCTGTTTCAGCAGTTTCTTGGGGTATCCTCTGTTTCTCAATTGTTCACATAGTGAATTTGCGTGGACCTCAAAGTCTTCTTTGCGCGAACAGTTGCGCCTAATCCTTAATAACTGTCCATATGGTAAGTTGTCACGCAAGTTCCTCGGATGTGAACTTTTATAATGAAGGGTCGTATTTCTGTCCGTTATTTTTCTGTGAAGAGTGGTCCTTAGTTCATTGTTAATCGGTATTACTTCTACATCCAAGAAGGTTAGAGAAGTCTTACTCTTGTCAACGTGAATTTGATATCTAGATGTCTTGTGTTAATCCAATCAAAAAATCCTGTTAATGTGTCTTCTGGACCGATTGTAACAGTGTTTTTGTATACATTGTTTGTGATGTATCAAATGATTATTTGAGTTTTTGTATTTAGTTGGCACTTTTACATGTTTATCTAATTTTAGTGTCGTCCAGATCTGTCATTTATGAATGTACAAAATGATATAAGTTAAATTTGGTCAAAGAATTGACATATTAAATGATGTCGACCAACACAATTTGGAGTTTGGTCGTAGTCTGTTTAAATCAATAGCAGCACCTAAAACGTTCAGCTAGATCCCTTGTGTTTTTTATAATTACAGGCCCATTCTAGCTGAGTGTAACAGGGCCACACCCCTCTTTGTACCCAAAATTTAAGAGCGGGTTATTACCCGCGAGTGTTGCCATTTCAAACAAATGTTTTAGCAATTACAAATTCAGTATTCGAAGGCCCGGGTTTCAGCCACCTGGTCCCTCTTGATCATGTCAGAGAAGGATACACTTTCATTTTCTGAAGACTATATTCAGAGCTTAATCTCTGCCCCCTCTCCGTTCTCCGCCATTTCTTTGAGCACTTCAGCCCAAGAACAGAATGAATCTGAGAAATTGATTAGACTACGGAAGAAACACATTCGTACGGAACTTCATGGATTCTTCTTGCTGGAACACCTTAAAGCAGGTACAATCCCTTGGGGTTTACAAGTTAAAAACATCCCCGTAATCTTTACTGAAGACCCCGAGTACAAGAGAGGCTTCAGTTTTATTAGCACGAAGTGTAGTCGTGATCTGATGGTTCACACAATTGATACTGCTCGAAGAATTTGCAAACAAGAAGCTGAAGAAGTTGAAAAACTCGTCCAAGCCATTCGAGACAACCACACAGTTGCAGAAGCCAAAGCCTTGCTGAGAAAATTGACAAAGAATTAGTAACGTTCAAAGATCACACCATTAATTTTAAATCCAACAAATTTGAGAAAGACAAAAAAGCTTTCAATATTGAATCTGTATACCCCTACCTGAAAGAGGACTTCTACACAAGAACTGAATCCAGAAGGGCGTTATCTGATTACCAAGGAAGATCGAGAAATAGATTCCTCTCATTCTCTGAAACCTCTTTGTCAGACTCAACGGGAGACTCAGATCTGAGCAAAGGAATATCCAGCAGGAACCAACAACGGCAGAACACTTTTTTAGAAAAGGGTCAACAACAGAAAAGTGCGATTCAAAACCCAGCCATGGGAGATGCGAACCAGGCGCCAATATTACAAATCGTAGAGCCATCATCCATCGTGAATTTATCGAATAAAAGATTGACCAAGGAAGAAACCTCAATTCTTGAATTAGGCCTCAAATTTGTTCCAAGGAGAAAACCTGATTTTACGCGACTAAAAATTGAAGCTGTTGAATTTTTTAGTTAAATTAGACTAAAATAATTTTTTCATAACAAAGAAAACACAGCCGTCCAAGAAGTCACTGGCCTCTCAAACAAGTCTAAATTCATTCCACCGTCACATACCATTCCAAAAGAAATAAAAGCTTTTGAACAGGTCGTGCTGTCAACTATCCAACAATTTGAGAACAAAATGTTTTCACCCCTGGCAATCTCACGGCACAACAATTAAAGGCCATACAAAATCTCAAGAAAGACGATACAATTGTCATTACGCCGGCAGACAAAGGTGGAGCATTGGTTCTGTGGCCCAAAGATATGTATCTCAAGGAAGGTCGCAATCAGGTAGACAATATATCTTGGTACAGACAAGTGAAGGACGATCCCACAAGAGAAATTCAAGAAATCATTAAGTCATTAAGTCGATTCTGCATGATGGGCTACAGACAGGGATATTAGGACCAAAGGAACATGATTTTTTGCAAAAAAAGCACCCGAGGATTCCGGTAATTTATTTTTTACCGAAGATCTACAAGTCCTTGAGTGAGCCCCCGGGAAGACCAATTGTATCAGGGTGTGGCTCACTGTTGGAGCCCCTTTCCAAATACGTGGACATCTTTTTGAAACCTTTCCTCCACCTCGTTCCTTCCTACTTGAGAGATACGATGGATTTTATTAACAAGATCGAGGGACAACAATTCGATCCTACGACTCATTGGCTTGTTTCGTTTGACGTCGTATCCTTGTATACACAGATTCCTCAGGATGAGGCCCTTGAAGTACTGGAGACATACTTGGAAAATCGTGACTGACCCCACCCGGTATCCACCGAATTTATTCTACAACTCGCGTCAGTGGCCCTCAAGAAAAACTATTTCAAGTTTGAGGACAATTTTTATATACAAACGAAGGGGACTGCAATGGGATGTCCCTTCGCTCCTGAGATGGCAGTCCTCTACATGGCACGGTTTGAAGAAAAATTTGTATATAAGCACAATCCCTTTGCAAAACATGTACTACAATGGCACCGCTACATTGACGACATTTGGTGCCTGTGGGATGGTCCAGAAGACACATTAACAGGATTTTTTGATTGGATTAACACAAGACATCCAGATATCAAATTCACGTTGACCAAGAGTAAGACTTCTCTAACCTTCTTGAATGTAGAAGTAATACCGATTAACAATGAATTAAGGACCCCTCTTCACAGAAAAATAACGGACAGAAATACGACCCTTCATTATAAAAGTTCACATCCGAGGAACTTGCGTGACAACTTACCATATGGACAGTTATTAAGGAATAGGCGCAATTGTTCACGCAAAGAAGACTTTGAGGTCCACGCAAATTCACTATGTGAAAAATTGAGAAACAGAGGATACCCCAAGAAACTGCTGAAACAGGCCAAACGAAGAGCCTGGTTTACACCAAGAGAAAGTCTTTTGACAAAGAAATCCAAAGAACCAGTGGACAAATTGGTGTGTGTGTCCACCTTCGGACCCCACACTCATAAATTTCGTCAAGCCATCCTTAAAAACTGGCATCTATTGCAAAATTTGGACTGTCCATTTGATCAACCGCTTTTGGCCATGAAAAAAGATACCAGTATTGGGCAGCAACTGTTCAGGGCAGATATAACACCTCCACCAACAAAGAAGGACCTCCTTTCTCAATGGAAATTAAAACCAATTGAAGGACACCACAAATGTGGGAACTGCATTTCTTGTGACTCTACCCTGGAAGGCTCAGAATTTGTTCACAACAACATTAAATGGTCTCACAAGAGGTTTTCGAATTGCAGAACAAAAAACGTTGTTTACGCAATTACTTGCCCATGTTGCAAAATTTACATTGGAAAGACCAACCAAGAGGTCTGGTTACGCATAGTCCAACATCGATCTAGAATTCATACAAGGGTTGCCAATGCCCCAATGGTTAGCCATTTCATCCAAGCCAACAACAATGAGAGAGACATCAAGTGGACTGTACTTAGTGTTATTAAACAAATCTCCCAAGGGGGTGATGTGGAGACATTATTGTTGCAAAAAGAGGCTTATTTAATCCTGAAATACAACAGCGCCATATCTGGGCTGAACGAGATGTCCGAAATATCGAGAATGTGAATTCTCTAATACAAAGTTTCAAAACTGCCAGGTATCGGAGTCACATTGCCTACAATGAACTACACTTCCCTAAATGCATCAGGACTTCATCATAGGTCATTCAGGCTGTCACAACCTTGCCGGAAGTACCAAACATGTGATTCATTTCAACGGAATGCAGGCTGCCCCAGCTGAGCACACAGAGCCTCCCGCACGTCGGAGTCACAGGCAGCATAACTAACGGCTGCCCGAATATCGTCTGAAGTAAGTGAAATGACTTCCCTCCAGCTTCCTTGCAACTTTGTAACACGTCCAGACTCACGCGGTCTACTTAAATAACAATTTTTTCACGCGGTTGTCATTTCAGATAACAGACACGTGCCTCCGTTTCCAATTAATTGTAAGTAGGCTCAAACTATCGAGTTGTAGTACACGGTCAATCTGTTTATCAGCAAACAGTATCCTCTCCTTCCTTGATTTTAACAGAATGATTTCTCAACAAGAATGTGACCTAATAAGAAGACCCCAGGAACACGTTCCCCGGTCTTTTCTTCAGAAGTAAGTCAGCTTCTGCGCATTGTTTATAAACAAGGCTTACATTCGACCCTGCAATTTAATGACACTCTTGCATTCATTTATGGTTCAGACTGCACTTTATGAGTGACACAGTCTTTTTCAACATTTATGCAGTCGTTCTAAATCACATATCAAACAGGTACCGATTCTTATCTAATACATAAAAGTATGAATAGTAGATTAATGCAATGAAGGGCAGAATTAAGTTAAGAATTCTTCTTTTGCTTGTGATCAGTTTTTTAGAACCCTTCCAGTCTTTAGCCCTGAAGAGAATCCCAGAAACCAAAAGGGGATTCGAAACGCTTCGGCACGCTTTCACCATTGGGGCACGAGTCGTTGTATGAAATAAATAGGTGACAAAGGGAACTAGGTTTTTCAAATGTATAAAACCCTGTGTTGCCTTTAAATGTTTGTCCCCTTTGGCCAGTAACCCCGGTACATTGTATTAACATTTTGAGGAAATGAAATGTGGGTTACTGTTGTTGATCCTGACTGGAAAAAATTCTCTTGAATAATTTTTACAGTGTTTTTGTATTCATTGTTTGTGATGTATCAAATGATTATTTGAGTTTTTGTATTTAATTGGCACTTTTACATGTTTATTTAATTTTAGTGTCGTCCAGATCTGTCATTTATGAATGTACAAAATGATATAAGTTAAATTTGGTCAAAGAATTGACATATTAAATTATGTCGACCAACACAATTTGGAGTTTAGTCGTAGTCTGTTTAAATGAATAGCAGCACCTAAAACGTTCAGCTAGATCCTTTGTGTTTTTTATAATTACAGGCCCATTCTAGCTGAGTGTAACAGGGCCACACCCCTCTTTGTACCCAAAACTTTTAGAAAGTGGGCATTTTTCTTGCTTTACCATTCTGTGCCTTTACCTGCCTGTGGGGTCCACGTCTGAGGGAGGGTGACAGTTGGGCTGTTTGTGCATTCACTCTAGACAGCCACACAAAAGGAGCTGAGGTGTGCCCTGCATATCCTGATGGCCCATCGCCAGGCTGATGGGTCTTCCCGAGCTACAGTGGTGGGAAGAGTTGTCACTGAAAACTTGAACAGGGCCTCACACAAAGCTGTCTCCATCCCCCCCCCCCTCCCCATTCCCCGCGGTGTGCCTGGAGCCAGGTCAGGGAAGGGCAGGGCCTTCTGCACTACAAAGGCTTTCCTTTGAAGCTTGCCTACTTCAAAGGGAGAAACTGGTATAAGTACTGGAGCTGTGACACCATAACTTTCGAACACTTCTGGACTAAGAGGACATTCTGCCAAGAAAAAGAGCTGGAGAAGCTTTCAGGATGGACTACCACTTTGCTGTGTGCTTTGATGTTTTGGCCGGCTGCTTGCTGCTTCTTTCTGGGCAATAAAAGGACTGGACTTTGCTTTCTACATCCTGCTTGCCAAAATTCTCCAAGGGCTTTTGTGTGCTTGACTCCTGTTAAGAAGTCTCAGGGCCATCAAGGACTTCATCTGCAGCCCCTGAACTCCTCTGCTGGGAGTTCTGACCTGCCAAGTGGTGACAACTCCAGTTCTGGGCCCTTGAAGGTGGTTTTGCTGCAACCAAGAAAATCCATGCATTGACTCTCAGCGCCTGTTTTTCCTGACCAACGCATTGCCATGTGCGGCCACAGAATTGACGCAATACCTGCCGTGCAGCTGAAACATCACCACAACCCAAGTCCCAAGCACCATGTCACCGACGTCGTTGGTGCACGCTCCGACTCCGACACGGGCCCTGATTGCGGCTGAAGAAATCAACGCATCATCTGCTTCGTGGCTTGGAAATCGACGCAGCGCCTGTTCCGCCACTGCCGCATCGACCCAGCGCATCATGATTTTCGACGCATTGTCTCTGTGAGCCAAGTTCTTCATCAGCATGGCCCAGCAGTGAGGAATCAAGGCTGCATGTCTGGAAATTGACGCATCCCCTCTCCTCACAGTAAGGAATCAACGGATCACCTCCCCTGGCAGAAAGGAATCAACGCATCACCTCCCCCGCGCTGCAGTAAGGAATAGACTCATCACCTCCCCTGGCAGTAAGGAATCAACGCATCACCTCCACTGGCAGGCCCATAGCCAAAAGTATACGTTTTGTGGGGGTATGGCCCCACATAAGGACTATAGGTGGTTCCGGGTGGGACGTAATGGTTTCTATCTACAGAATCTATTTAGAGATGTCTTTAATTTTGGCAATATTTGAAAACAGGCAGTTTTTTGTATATTTGTCTAAAGTATGATCAAATTGATCATTTAAAACATGCTAGTCAAAACTGAACATAATGTAATAAAACATATTGGAGCAATCACAATAATCACATTAATCATAATAGGATATAATTTAAATATGGCTTTACAGTGGATTTGAGGTCTATTAATGTTTGAGCAGAAATTATGGCAAATGGCATATGGGTCAATATTATCTGATTGAAGGATTTCATTAAAGATAACTTCATAGGTATGGTTGCTGTTGGTCCACTAAGCAATGGTAGGCTAAAATATGTGTAACCTAGTATATTGTAAAGCACGTCTGGCCAAAAGCATCAGTGTACTGTAATTGTATTTTAATGTTAATACAATAAACCAATTGAACTTAACAACTATCGTTTCAAATGATATATTTTGGTGTCAGCCTTATCCCTGCGTACAAACACAACACACACACCCTCATAACACACATCCCCCCTAGACACAAAAACCCCCAAAACACACACACACACACAACTGAAATGGGCACAATTGCAGACCGAATATTTATATTCCTTCAGGGCACCTTGTTCTTAATTTTAGCTACCCAATGCCCTTGCAGGTTTGATGGGCCGCAAAAAAGGCCCTAAGTGCTCAAAATAATATAAAAAACATCCATGTAAGATGACGTGAGGGAGCCAGAAATTTGTGAGAGCAGTAAAAACAGGAACTCTTTAAACCCAGAATGTCAGAGCAGATGTGTCTGGTGATCTTTAAAGTGCTAAGGATTGCACTGAGCAAGCAAACAAAGATTGCAAACCTCAATTCCTCCAGTGTATTTTGGAGGGTTGAGGGGTTATGCCAGATAATTTATCTGAAGAGTAGGAAACAAAAATGTCAGGCATCTCACAATCTTATTCATACATAACATACACAGCAGAGCCACATATTTTACAGTCTTACACACAGTGCTACTAATTTACAGAGCTCTTACAGGTCTGGAGAAAACATTGTTAAAAAAAAAAAAAAGATGGGCCGGTACTAGTACTCACTTCTAAAGAAATTAAAACAGTTTCTTCCAGAAATCGACTTCATAGCTGCTGTTCAAGCCCTTGTGCTCTTGCATCTGGATGGTTGTAATGCCCTTCTCCCTCGCCTCCTAGTCTCCACACTAGCACTCCTTAAGGGCATCCTACATGCTATGGCAACTCTCATTCTCATCCATGACCTGAAGAAATATTATCACATCACCTCCAACATGAGGGAATTCCATTGGCTTCATTTGTCAGCACACATCATTTTTAAATCTAGCTGCATCATTTACAAAGCCATCACGACCAACACACCCACTAATCTTGCAGATCAGCTCACTATCCCTGGTGGTTCTCGCACACCCGCAGCCAGGACACCATCAGACTGCAGAGTAAGAAGTATAAAAAAGAAAAACAAAGCATTAGGCCTTTTCCATCTATGCACCCAGGATCTGGAACAAAACCCATCTATCCATCAGGACTGCCCCAATACTGGACCAGTTTAGGAAAGAGTTCAAGACTCAGGGGCATATTAAAGATGTAAGTCGGAAAGCCTCCGACCACCAGTCGGAGGCTTTCCAATTTACATCATAGGTTTCAGATCCGACAACCTTATTACAATGAAGGCTGTCGGATTTGAAACCGGCCGGTCGGACCGACTGGCTTCCAACGAGCTCAAGGAATCCATCAGCCAGGCGGAGGCTGCTCATAATCCCCACGCGGCGTTTACGCCGTGGGGATTATGGTGTCGGTTTCTGACAGGCTTTTCATGTTGGGCTTTCATGCCGGGCCTCCATGACTCAGAGACCTCCGGTTGGGGGCCTGGGGGGCACCTATGGTGCCCCCTGTTAATCCCTGCACTGTCTGGCAGGCACCGTGAGGTGCAGGGATTAACAGAAACTCCCATTTCTCTTTGGGAGCTTGTGCTGCGGCCGGTTTCCGATCGCAGCACAAGCTCCCATAGAGAAATGGGAGCTTGCAACTGCAACGTGCGGTCGCATCGTAATTGCGGTGTCAGGACCGCCAACCTGAGGTCGGTCGGTCCTGACACCACGAAGATGTCGGTTGGAGGCAACTTCGACTAACATCGTAATCGGCCCCTCATTCTTTAGGAACACTGCACCACAAAGCATTATCCTTCCACAACCCATCCACCTCCCCTATAACGGACAGCATTCTGCTGCTTTTCGGCCAGGTCCACGCTATAGAAATATCATTTACATAAATAAAAGTTACAACAATCATTCAGCCTATATTCTCAGACTGCAGCAGTGATTGTCATTTAAATATTAGATTTAAATAGATCATAGAAATGCAAACATTTTGGCCCCAAACCTTAGTTTTACAGTATATAAACAAATATGCACAGTTGTACTATTGAATACTAGTATGAGTACTAGTCATTTTTAGCAAATGTGCGTTTAGTGTCACTGGTTTGTCATTTTGATCAAGTTCTCGGATGTACTAGTATCACACATAGATATATTATAACTTGAATGTTCACTAATCATCATGTCATGGCTGCACACAATATAAAAAAATAACAATATTATGCCAGGGATAAAATTTCACCGGGGTACACACATCACACAATCACCCTTACACATATACATATGGGAAATATTTTACAGTTCCCTGTGAAATATGTTTTTTGTATCATAGCAATAGCCCCCAAACCACTCTGCAGAGTGTTAACATTGTCAGGAGTACTAGGATTATGTGGCAAACTTTCTGTTGTTGGGAAAGAAGTTGTTCTCTTCATGGTGCAGCTAGCAATGGGCACTGATTTGAATTAGAATGTTTAGGGTTTTTTTGAATGAGCAGATTGCTGAATGGTCATAGCAAAGGTAATTATGCTATTCTGTTTGTACCACATATACTGCATAATAATAGAGTACCCACAATTTGCCACAACGTTTTTGTAGCTCAGATGGGTTACAATTATACTTAAAAATGTGCAGCACAATGCTGCATAATATAGATTATATTTATATATACATATAGATGTACGTACACTTACCGTGTTGAGAGTCCTGCTCTGGTTGCCTCTCGGTTCTCACTTGGGGGCATATTTACGAGAAAATGTCAGAGTGCGGAGCTGTGACATATTTGGCAGCGCAGCACTCTGACATTTTCAAAGCGCAATGATGTGCCGTATTCACAAGAATACAGCGCACCCCTGTGTTTTCCCTAGCGCTGCACTAAATTTAGCTGCCTAATGCGAACACAGGTACCCTTGCGTTGCAGGGAATGATTGTTTATGTGTAGGAAGGTGTCCCTTCCTGCACATAAACAATCACTAATGGCAGTGTGTTACTTCTATGTGTGCTGCAGAATGCAGCACACATAGAAGTAGCAAATCGTCATTATTGAAATATGGTTATTATTTAATGATTGTTTATGTGCAGGAAGAGACACCTTCCTGCACATGAACAATCATTAATGGCATTTTGCTCTTTCTATGTCTGCTGCAGAATGCAGCAGACATCGAAAAAGCAAAAACAAGGAGAAATAAAAGTATTTCTCCTCGTTTCGTCATTCTAGCACCTGCTCCTGGATGGTGTTAGTTTTTTTCGGTGCCTCAGATTTACACCTTCTTGCAAATCTGGGGCAGCGTCAAAAGTAATGGGTGTTGCAGTTGAATGCCTACAGCAACACCCATTGCACACCCCTTTTACGCTAAGTGATGAGTGTAAAGGGGCCTTATTTACAAAGCGGCGTTAAGCCACAAAAAGTGGCTTAACTCCGTTTTGTAAATATTGAGAAGGGTATATCGCCACCAGAACATTGCTGAAAGTGATGTTCTGGTTGTGATATCCCCTTGCAAATATGCCCCTGGGTTTCTCTTCCACCCGTGTGGGAGGCCCTGTATCACTTACAGAGTGATTGACAGTGCCAGGGCATATGAAACAGTAAACCACCATGTGGCTTGAGCTGCATGGTGATTGGTTGTGTAATCACATTCTAAGTGTGATGCATGCAGAGCCTGTAATTTGCTTTCAATCGCTGGCATACAGCGAGCTGCAGGCCATGTTTTCAGACCACTGATCACTAACAGAGTGGAAGTGCGCCAGCGATCTATATCACCCAGCGACATCCAACACCTCAATGTCACTCTAACCGAGATCCAAACTTGGTTCAACGCTAACCACTTAAAGCTCAACCCAGATAAAACAGATTTAATTCTATTCTCTCCAAAAAGTAACCACCGTCCAATCCAAGAGTGGCTCAAGAATCTGGATGCCCTAAACTGCCCCCTCGTCCTATCCGACTCAGTTAAGTCTCTAGGCATTACCCTTGACAAGAACTTATCAATGGAGGCCTACATCAAAAACTCTGCAAAAGGTGCGCTTTTCTCACTAAAACACCTCAAGAAATTGAAACCTTTTCTTCCCCATGATGACCTCAAGACAATAGTTCAATCCCTAGTTCTCTCTAAAATTGACTACAGGAACGCCATCCTAACAGGGACTCTAAAAGCTCACCTAGCCCCGCTAAGGGCAGTGCTGAACATGGCCGCTCGACTCATATCTGGGGTAAAAAGATTTGAACACATCACATCAGCTCTCAACTCCCTCAACTGGCTTCCCATGGAAGGGAGGTGTATTTACAAACTGGCCTGCATCACACACAAAACCCTTCACTCTCCGTCCCCCAACTACCTAAACAACAAACTGGTAAAAGCAGAAAAATCCAGAACTCTGAGAAGCTCCAACTCACTCCTTCTTATCCCTCCGAAACTGAAAAAGAAAACAACTCAGTACCGATCATTTTCTGGCAACGCTCCCAGGATGTGGAACGCTCTCCCTAGAGACCTCAGATGCAACCCCTCCTTCTCCTGTTTCAAAAGGGACCTGAAACTCCATCTCCTCAACAAATACTTTCCCGTCCAACGTCAACGAACCTAGACTTCAATATTCGAGTTGACTCCTCTCTCTCTTGACATTCAAGGATAGTTGGTGACCAGACTGTGTTAGTCACCTTCGGTTTTTTTCTCTCCCTCCCCTGCACTGTTTACCTATTTTTCATGTTGTATTTTTTATCTCTGTTTTGCTTCCTTACCGCCTTCCTACTATGTAATGCAATTTTTCTTCTGTCTTTACTGTGTGTATGTAAAGCGCTCTGATACCCAAGGGGCAAGCTAGCGCTATATAAAACTTTTTAAATAAATAAAATTCAACACAAATAGTGCATGTGTGATAGGCTGAGCATAGCCTGCCAATCATTCAAACAGGTAGTTTTTTTTTTTTCCTGTCACTATGAGGGTCTGGTACTGTGGTGCTAAAGCAGTTCTGTACAACTTTAGACTATCAGAATAAAATTGGAACACGTCTAATGATTCACTGCATGAACCCCCATGAAGTGAGCCATCTCTGTTTTAGAGCTTGTGGCTGGAGTATCTCAACAAGGTCAGTATGGAAATATATGCTTTGTAAAGTGCACAACGACTCCCAGTGATCTCTTGATACTGATGGCAATGTGCACTGTTAATTAACTCTGGGGTGCTCATTTTATCGATTTGGGTAAAAGGTAGGCAAGGGAAAAATTTAGTTTACAGTGGCATAATCTCACAAGCTTTCCTGCATTTCACGTCAGACTTATTCCACAAAATGCCCATGATTACAGTATTACACCATGTTGTATATTCAGTTTTCATTTATTTAAAAATGTGATTGTGGGAGCACGGTAACAATGTGAATGAATAGAACATGAGTGGCTGTTCACGTCACATGCAATTGTTCACTTTTTTAGTGTCAAATCGGCCCTGAAAATGAATATAAGGAAGCATTTCATGCTAAAAATAGCACAAAATGCCAGATCAGCATTTTGCATCATTTCCGAAAATAAAATTGGGACAGAGAAGTCCTCTGCATGGTAATGGACTTGCCTGAGTGCCCAACTGTACTGTTGTCTGGATCCCTACTGCTGATTTTTGCTGTCTTCGGCAAACACGGATCACGCGAGCATACCATGACATAGGCCTGTCTCACTGATTGTGGCCTTGTTGGACTTGGGGTTCCCAAAGCGCTACCCTCATAGTGGTGGAAGACTACCAACTTCACCAGGAATTAAGCAGCCCAACGTAGCGGTGGCAGTATACCGTGTAGTGATCAGCAGTAGTGAACAGGTACTTTTTACCCTGTCACTGGAGTGAGGCGTATAGGTACACTCACCTTTTTAAAAGTTCCACAGCTGTGTGGTTAACTCACCCTTAGCCTACATCAGGTAGGTGTGGAAGTGCTACATAGCGCAAGAGTTGTGACTCAGCTCTGGGTGTATGTGTGCCTGGGAAGGGTACAATACAGGGATAGGGCAGCGCTGAGCAGTGCATGCATGGATGAGTGTATGTGCTGGGTGTGTGTGTACCTGCGAGGAGAACAGTACATGAAGTATGTAGTGCTGTGCAGAACATGCATGGTGAATACATGTACTGGGTGTATGTGTACCCACGAGAAGTACAGTACATGAAGAAAATAGTGTTGTGCAGTGTGTACATGGTGAATGTGTGTGCTGGGTGCATGGGTCCCTGTGGAGGCACAATCCATAGAGATAACAGTGCTGGACAGTGTGTGTGCTGTGGCTGTATACGTGCACTGAGTGCAAGTTTTTCTGTAATGGAGGACCTTACGTTCCCTTTTGGAAGACCCGGGCATGCATGGTAAAGAGATGAGGCGGTAGAGGAATCTTCCCAGACAGATTTGTGTATTGCTGCATTTCTGTGGCCTGGATGGGATATACTTGGGAGAGGAGAGCTAGGCCCCATCTATACACTCCAAAGGGTGTTATTTGATTCAGTGAGACAGTGAGTTTGTATAGAGGTACATAATGTAGGGTTTGGTAGAGGGGTACTGAGAGAGTGATAAGATAGAAGAGGTGATGTGATGATCGAATGAGACATAAGACAGAAAATGTATTCTTTAATTTAATTACCACAAAATACCTGGGAGCATGAGGGTTAAGGTGGGGTAGGTGGGTATGTGGTTAAAGATTCTCTGAAGTGTGAATGCCCATCAGACAAACAAAAAGCTGTTCTTCTGGCTATCTTGATCACTTTACCAGGGGGCCCTTTGGATGCTGGAGGTCTTGAGCAATCAGCCAATTTGCCCATGACTTAAAACGGCCCTGCAACAAGCACCAGAAATGCAAGAAAGATCAGAACTGGTGCAATTTCTCACATGATGATATGGAAGAACATGAGTGCACCCAAGAGCAAGGGACAAAGGCTAAGTGTATCAGGGGAGCATAGTGTGGTGTGAGAAAGAACAGCTGCCAGTTCTAGCATGAGAGATATGAGGAATGGTTTCTAGGTGCTGGTTAGCTGAACCTATGAGGCCTATTGGTTAGGAAAGGAGATTTATTTTTAAAAGTAAATTGGCTTTGTCACACAAGGCTTCACGAGCAAAACGCAAGGTCTTGAACAATGACCGCTTGTGGATGGCAAGCCAATAGATACCCCTCAGGTGAAGAGATAAAAAGGAGCCGAAAAGGAGGTTGAACATAAGGTAGACAGCAGAGGTTTGAATAATTTTGAGTCTTTACATTGGATGGGTTGGGATGTCTATGTATAGTGCATTACTCGGATACAGGTGAGAGGTGATAAAGGCCTGGACAACGGTTTTCCAGATGTCTAAGGAGAGTAAGGTGATGGAGCAGGGTAAATATAAAAATTTTAACCTCCTAATATTTTCGTATAATATTAATAAACATGTTCGTTTAAGTAAATAACCAACAATGTATGTAAAGGGTTAAGGATAACACGCAGTTTAATGTGCAAAATAATGAACTAATAATTGTTTACGTTTCTAACATAACATAATATTTTGCGTACTAAAATAATAATAAAATGCATGATTTGTGCTTTGAATAAAACGTGTGGTTGCAAAATAAAGCGATGGTAAGTAAGGGACAGCTTTATATGTTTGCTTCTGCTAGGTAATACCTAATTGGGGTACGTAGAAAGACGGGAGGGAAACGAAAGAGTTTATATTTCATTGTTTTAATAATATTTTGTTTTCTTTAGAAATAGTGCGCTTAGGCCTGCCGAGCAGTAATATAAAATGGCCGCAAGTTACTAGAGTGCGCAGGAGCGGATGCGACCATGTGATAGAAGAGAGAGGCTGTTGCAAAGGGATGATCACGTGCTGATGCCGAGAGGCTAAGATGAAAGTATGGTCAAGGCTGCTGTGACCCTTCTGAGCAGATGTGTGCCAAGATGATCAGCAAGAAGCGTGAGAAGCCTGGTTGAATCAATAGAAAGAACTCTATTATATAAATTGTTGCAGAAAAAGAAACAATTTGGACTGATCGAAACGGATGAGCAAGTGCATGAACTGTGGGAAACGATGCTTGCATGGACATTCCTCACGGAACTAGTTAAGACCAGGAAGTTTGATTAAAATGTATAGGGACCTGAGTTTTGGACCAATGAGAATGAATCGCGCTATGTAAGAAGAAACATTTTATGTTGTAAGCTAGAATTAGGGTATAAGAAGACCTACTCTTGGTGGGAGGGGTTAGAATGCTGCGGGATGCTGCGGGAGATGCTGAAGAAGTTAGATGCTGTAGATGGGAGAGTTTGCGGTTGCTGATGCTGACGAGCTGATGCTGCTGCTGTTATTTTCCTTTTCCAGTTGAGTATAAAATGCCGCTTTAGGAGAACTAGCATTTGATAATAATTATATTAGAATTATTAGGATTTCCCAGAGAGATAGATAGGTTGATCTATAGAGTTCTTAGTATGATAACTTCATTTCCGTCTAATAAAATTGTCATGCAATTACAACTATTCTTATATTGATGATAAACGCAATGATCTGAATAATAAATTAATCTCGAATTTCCTGCATTCAAAACTTTATATAAACTTTATTATTCTTTAAACAAATGACTCAGTGATTTTCTTTAGCATAATGATAATAATGAATTGGTAAAAGAGTTCATTGTGATTGAGCTGGTCTTAATCACCATCAACTGATTCCTACTAGTTGGTCCATCGACCAATGAGCGGAATACCTTAAAGCAAATGAGAATTATTGTGTCTTTATAAAAGAGGTATCCCGTCTCCTTCCAGCAAATCGTTTTTCTCCTAGGTTTCATGTCGGAGGAAAATCCAGGGAAATAAATGAGTAAGTGAATGTATATGCGGTGTTATGGGCCCCACCGTCATATGGATATAGTGTGTGTGTTAGAGAAATAATTGCACCTGGATGACCCAAAAGCATAGTAGGAGAAATTATTTTTATTGTAAGCGCTGGATCAGATTTCTTGGTAGCAGAGTTATGGTTACTATAGATTAGTTTGGTGATTATTGATTTTTGATTATAGATTATTGATAAGTTTATGTCTAACACTTTTTGTTGAGTCGCGTTATGTTATATGTAAGTTTTCACGCTTCCGGGAAGTAGGAAGTGGAACACGTGTGGCAAGAGAAGTCGCATGGAATTTTACACTGTCTGAGTTCAATTTGGTAATAACACAGGTTGTGTTATTTAGGGACATTTTGCGTATAAAAGGTGTGTAAGTGAAATAGTGATCGGTTTTCTTGTGAAACTCTGGCCTTAATTCTCAGGAGCAGTATAGTCTTCACATGTGTTTTATCCCCAGAGAAACGGGTTTACCGTTTGCTTGAAAGAAGGGTAAGGTAGAGGGAAGTGCTACTTTATCGACGAAACTGAAAGTTCTGTGGTAGGGTAGAGGTAAGCGCTGCCTACTGGAAAATACAGAATTCTTGTGTGAATGGTCAAAGCTATCTTTTCGGTTTAGCGAATCAGACAATGGAAATGTGGATAAAACGTTGTAACTAACAAGAATTGTTGAAAAAGAAATTGCCGATAAATTTTGTAAAGGAGGGGTCAAGAGCAGAAGTGACGTAGACAACAGCCGCGCTGGGATTGGACAGTGCGTTAGTCACATGAGAACAGGAGCGAAGTGACGTAGACAAAAGCCGCGCTGGGATTGGACAGTGCGCCGTAGACAGAAATCGTTGTGATTGGAGTGTTGGTGTGAGTCGCGCTAGCATTGGTTGAAATAAACGCATAGGGAACAGAGTTGATTTGCCGATTGTTGTAGGAGAGAAAGGTTGTGAATCATGTCGTACTATGAGTATGGAAAAGAGAAAACGTCTTGGATGTCGAAACTTAAGAACTTCTTTAAGAAGGACAAAAAGGTAGTGACTAGAGAGGGACAAATAATTCCTCCGCCGAAATCACCAGCTTCACATATGATGCTGAAATATGGATATCATACATGCATTTGGTTAGAAAATTGGACAAAATACACAAAGAACGATGGAGCATTGGCTTTTCCTGAGAATGGTTCATTTAATGTAGCTGTATTACGGAACTTGCGAGAAAAGATGGTAATGTTAGAACCTAGACCTAGACCGACACAGTTTGAAGCTTTAGCGGAATGGGAAGATGAGATGTATGAACGAGAGAGATCCAGAGGATTGAAGAATCATGAGTTTATACCTGGAAGGTTGTGGGGAATAAATCATGAGGACAGAGTAAAGCGTTGGAGATACGCTAACATGGCAGGAGGTTTGTTTCCAGCTTTTGCGGTTGAGGAAGAAGCAAAGAGAAAGTGTACTGAGAAAAAGAAACATGTAGTGGTAGAAAAGTATGTGTACGGTGGTAGTGAAACGGATGACGAATTGCTGGAAGATATCTTAAACAGAAACCCACCTCCATACCAACAGACTTCTGTAGTGGTGACACCTAATGCACCGCAAATGGAAACTGGGAGGAATAAAAACCCGAACGAAGAAATGAAATAAATAGGTCACAAGAAACATTTAAATTTTCACAAAATGATGAGACAGAAAGTGACAATGCAACTGAACTAGCAAAAACGACAAAAGAATTGACTGAGAAAATAAGAGAATTGACAAAGAATATGGAAGCTGTAACTGTACCAGTAACGATAGGTCCAGTAATGCCAATTTTTGAAAATCAGAAAATAAATGAACATTCTTTGGTGATTCCCATGAATTCACATGTGCAAAGAAAAAGAGAAGGGATGGAACTGAATAATGAAGGTGCACACAATTCGGCTAGTACGTGTAGACCAAATCCACCTACAAATTTGACGATAAATGAGAGTGAGGTTAGAAGAATGCCTATGGTGACAGAGTCCGCATCAGGAACACCAGAAAGAACCAGTGATTGGATTGAGTTAAATAGTACACCTGTAGGTCCGACTCCAGAAAAGTTAAATGAATGGATGAAAGCACTAAAAGCAAAAGAACCAGAAGAAAAACGATTAGATGTAATTAGGTTAAAAATAGACATGGAAGAGCTGATTTTGGGAACAATTGGAACGGAAAAACTAAAGAATTATCAGGATGATGAGATTATGTTTTTGTGTAAGAGTCTTACATGGAGAGCTAGAAATTTACATGACAAATTGGAAGAGATTGCAGGTGAACTAGGAGTGGAATTTGTGAAAGTGAGGACATTGCAGAAACCGTACAGAGTAGATTTTTGTGAGAAAGACATAGAAAATTTGAACACATCAGGAAGACTGACCCAGATAAAAGAACTGATTGTTTTATTGAGAAAGTGGGGTGATGTGGATAGATGGAGAAATAGATGGACAAAGAGGAATGAGAAAACAACAGATAAAGCATCTTTGGCTTTTGCAATGACAGATAAGGAACCAGTTACCAGAGAGTACCCAATGAGAGAAACACCAGGTGGTCGTTATGTGCATGTTCCGTGGACCAGACAGGATATACTGTCATTTACAAATGACTTCCCAAAATTGAGAGAGAAACCAGTAGAATGGTACAGACAAGTGGAGAGATTTGTTAAGGTGTCAAAAGTGCTGTGGATAGATCTAGATGGATTGTTTGACATAGTAGTGCCTGCTGATTTATGTACGGAATGTAAGATTACAATTGATTGGCCAACTGTGGAATATCCAAGGGATGCCAAAACAGGAGCGCCAGGTCCAGAAGTGATGCGGAAATATGATCAGGTAGTTACCTTTTTGAAGAATAAAATTCCACCAAAAGAAACAGATTGGGTGAAAATAGACAGAACAACACAGGAAAGCAAAGAATCAGTGCATGCGTACTATGAGAGATTGTTGTTGGCTTTCAAACAGTATAGTGGTTATGAGACGCTAAGTGAGAAGGACATGAGTCATTTTGTATATAGGTTTGTGTATGGATTAACACCGGAGATAAGTGAAAGGATTAAGCAGCATTTGATAGGGTGGCAGAATAGCACAGTGGATGAGGTTTTGAGATATGCTAAGTATTGCAGTGATGAAATTGAGAGTAAACAGCGTAAATTGAAAGAAAAAGCCATGTGGGCACAGGTGAAAGTTGCAGAGAAACAAGAAGCTCAATTGAATAATATTAGCAGTGAAACAGGACAGTTTAAATCCCGACCTAATATAGGTAAAGGAAAAGGACAAATGAGCATAGATGAGGCGAAGAAAAAGTGGCCATGCCACAATTGCGGAAAGCTAGGGCATTGGAGAAACGAGTGTAAATTTCCTCCTAAACCTAATGTAGAAAATCAAACATTAAATTCACAGGTGCAGAGTGAGGTAGTTACTCAACAAGGTCAGGTGCCACAACCACCACTTCCCAAGAGTGCTAATCAACAGAAATACAGTGCAGAAACAGGATTCTACGGAGGAGAACAGGTAAAACAGTTGTCACGTGCAGCTGAAATCTCACAATATTGGTTACGACAGAGTGAGGATGAGTCGTATGAAAGCTCATGACGGTGTCTGAAAGAGAGGGAAGAGTGCGTGCTTGGCGCAACTCTAGAGGTAGACCAGTCAGGTCCATTTGTGGATGGAGAAGTGAATGGTGCAAATATAACATTCCTTGTTGACACTGGAGCTACCCGTTCTACTGTTAGGTCAGTGGAAATTCCAAATCTTCCTCTCTCAGGTGAACATATACAAGTGGTTGGAGTTTCCAATCAGCAAATTGAAACGCCTCTTACTAGATTAGTAAAGGTAAGAATTGGTCCATTTAGTGAAATGCACCGATTTGTGGTGTGTGATTGTAGTCCCGTTAACCTTTTAGGACGCGATTTATTGTGTAAGATGAATTGCACAATTTATTGTACTCCAGACGGAATTGCATTTCAGACTCCAGATGAGGATGTACTGTACAAAATGACAATGGTAAATTTAGAACCAGAAGTAAATCGTTTGTTTCCTGTATTTGATGCAGAGAAAATCCCAATTGAGTTGAAAGGGACAGTAAAAGAAGAAGTGTGGGACTTGACAGGAGAAGATGTAGGATTAATGAAAGGAGTAGATCCCGTAAAAAGTTCAGTAAAAGAAGGAACGAGTTACCCAAATACGCCCCAGTATAAATTGACTCCAGAAATAATTGAAGGAATAACGCCAGTAATAAATAAAATGATTGAACAAGGGATTCTAAAAGAAATCATGAGCACTCCATGTAATTCGCCAATAATGGGACTGAAAAAGCCAAATGGAACATATAGAATCGTACAGGATTTAAGAAAGGTAAACAAAATTGTTGTGCCTTGTTGCCCAATAGTACCGAACCCTGCCGTGATTCTATACCAGATTCCACGCGAAGCAGAGTGGTACACTGTGATTGATTTATGTCATGCATTTTTCTCTATTCCATTACATCCAGATAGCCAGCCAATATTTGCGTTTAGGTTTGGAGAGCGTATTTTGGCATGGTGCCGAATTCCTCAAGGGTATACAGAAAGTCCCTCAATCTTTAATCAGATTCTAAAGAAATCATTGGAAGACTTAAGAATGCCAGAAAAGTCAGTAATGGTTCAGTATATTGATGACCTACTGGTGGCATCAAAAACAAAGGAAGCATGTGTTTATGACACGATTGCTTTGCTGAATCATTTAGCAAAAAGAGGACATAAAGGGGCCGATTCCGATCTCGGTCGGAGGCACACCCAATACCATTCGGTCGGGAAAAAAGCCATGCGAATGCCTGTTTCCCGACCGATCCGCACATTATTCCGAACGAGCAAGTACGATGCGCACAACAGCATAGAATCCGGCCGAGTCGTACTCACCCAATCCAGGTCCTGTTCTCCGACCGAGGCGAATCCGGAAATGCCGAATCGAGTCGCACGGAAGGGAAAATGCAGCCCCGTCCGGACGGACAAGTACGATGCGCTTTCCGTATGCGCCAAACCCGTCGCTACGTCCGGCACGTCAAAGCTTCCGGGAGAGGCGCACATAAGCTCCGATTCGCGCCACAACATGATCCACGGCTACGAGGCGAACACGCCAGCGACGAGGACGAGGCGAAGCAACGAGAAAGACGAACGAAACGAACCAACCATGAATCCCTTCGTTCCGATCCTACCAATATTCTACATCTACTACCGGAACAGGCACGGACGCGTACGGCGCAGAAGGTAAGTCAGACACCAACCACAAAAACATACAACACGTACACGACACATCACACACACACAGAGGGATGCAGAATTTACTTACACCAGCAACAGCAGCACCATAGGGGCGGGATGCCCATCACCAATGCCACATATGCACACAGGGGCCTGGATGCGCACCACCACTACCACCCCTACCCAGGGGGGGCTGGATGCCTACCACTACTACCACCCTTAGCCAGGGGGGCTGGATGCCTACCACTACTACCACCCTTACCCAGGGGGGGCTGGATGCCTACCACTACTACCACCCTTAGCCATGGGGGTGCCAGATGCCTACCACTACTACCACCCTTACCCAGGGGGGGCTGGATGCCTACCACTACTACCACCCTTAGCCAGGGGGGCTGGATGCCTACCACTACTACCACCCTTTGCCAGGGGGGCTGGATGCCTACCACTACTACCACCCTTAGCCATGGGGGTGCCAGATGCCCACCACTACTACCACCCTTACCCAGGGGGCTGGATGCCTACCACTACTACCACCCTTACCCAGGGGGCTGGATGCCTACCACTACTACCACCCTTAGCCATGGGGGTGCCAGATGCCCACCACTACTACCACCCTTACCCAGGGGGCTGGATGCCTACCACTACTACCACCCTTAGCCATGGGGGTGCCAGATGCCTACCACTACTACCACCCTTACCCAGGGGGGCTGGATGCCTACCACTACTACCACCCTTAGCCAGGGGGCTGGATGCCTACCACTACTACCACCCTTAGCCATGGGGGTGCCAGATGCCCACCACTACTACCACCCTTACCCAGGGGGGCTGGATGCCTACCACTACTACCACCCTTACCCAGGGGGGCTGGATGCCTACCACTACTACCACCCTTAGCCAGGGGGGCTGGATGCCTACCACTACTACCACCCTTAGCCAGGGGGGTGCCAGATGCCCACCACTACTACCACCCTTACCCAGGGGGGGCTGGATGCCCACCACTACTACCACCCTTAGCCATGGGGGTGCCAGATGCCTACCACTACTACCACCCTTACCCAGGGGGGACTGGATGCCTACCACTACTACCACCCTTACCCAGGGGGGCTGGATGCCTACCACTACTACCACCCTTAGCCATGGGGGTGCCAGATGCCTACCACTACTACCACCCTTACCCAGGGGGGCTGGATGCCTACCACTACTACCACCCTTAGCCAGGGGGCTGGATGCCTACCACTACTACCACCCTTTGCCAGGGGGGCTGGATGCCTACCACTACTAACACCCTTAGCCATGGGGGTGCCAGATGCCCACCACTACTACCACCCTTACCCAGGGGGGGCTTGCTGCCTACCACTACTACCACCCTTACCCAGGGGGGCTGGATGCCTACCACTACTACCACCCTTAGCCATGGGGGTGCCAGATGCCTACCACTACTACCACCCTTACCCAGGGGGGCTGGATGCCTACCACTACTACCACCTTTAGCCAGGGGGCTGGATGCCTACCACTACTACCACCCTTAGCCAGGGGGGCTGGATGCCTACCACTACTACCACCCTTAGCCATGGGGGTGCCAGATGCCCACCACTACTACCACCCTTACCCAGGGGGGCTGGATGCCTACCACTACTACCACCCTTACCCAGGGGGGCTGGATGCCCACCACTACTACCACCCTTACCCAGGGGGCTGGATGCCCACCACTACTACCACCCTTACCCAGGGGTGCCAGATGCCTACCACTACTACCACCCTTAGCCAGGGGGGCTGGATGCCTACCACTACTACCACCCTTAGCCAGGGGGCTGGATGCCTACCACTACTACCACCCTTAGCCATGAGGGTGCCAGATGCCCACCACTACTACCACCCTTACCCAGGGGGGGCTGGATGCCTACCACTACTACCACCCTTACCCAGGGGGGGCTGGATGCCTACCACTAACAACATCTCCACTCACAGGATGGCTAATACATGTCGCAACAAGCACACACCAACATAAAGAATGCAACATTAAGACATCCCCCCAACACCATGACAAGCGTGTGTAGACTGTGTCAAATGCCTACGACACAGAACATGATCATCAACATACAATGTGACACCCTATCACATGTGCCACACATAAATGTGTGTGGCCCCCACAATGCAAGCAGGCCATGACCATTGTGGCAATGGGGTCCAAACCCCCATCATCACAGTGCCCAAAATGTAAGTGTGGGGTCCTGAGCTGAAGCACATCTTGACCATTGTGGCAATGGGGTCCAAACCCCCATCATCACAGTGACCAAAATGTAAGTGTGGGGTCCTGAGCTGAAGCACATCTTGACCATTGTGGCAATGGGGTCCAAATCCCCATCATCACAGTGCCCAAAATGTAAGTGTGGGGTCCTGAGCTGAAGCACATCTTGACCATTGTGGCAATGGGGTCCAAACCCCCATCATCACAGTGACCAAAATGTAAGTGTGGGGTCCTGAGCTGAAGCACATCTTGACCATTGTGGCAATGGGGTCCAAATCCCCATCATCACAGTGCCCAAAATGTAAGTGTGGGGTCCTGAGCTGAAGCACATCTTGACCATTGTGGCAATGGGGTCCAAACCCCCATCATCACAGTGACCAAAATGTAAGTGTGAACAAAGTAGAAGCTGCAACTGGTAAACTGCATGGACAAATCCTGGTCACAGAACAACAAACACAACTGTGGCAAAGTAGTGCAGGTGTCCCATTGCAACATAGATTTGGGGAGGCAAACAGTGCAGTGCAAATAAGACATACCTCTGGCCAGCTGCATACAAACATCACCCATGGTGTCTGACACCGTCAACATACATCAATGACAGAAGTGACCATCACAATGCAGACCCACATATTTGCACCAATGGACACACCAATGCAGATACCCTGTGTAGACTGCAGATGGCAGGTGAACAGATACCATACCATGGCAGCAATGGGACACATAAACAATGATCATTGTGCTGATTGATGACCTAGGAGTCCCAGGGACAGCAGGGCAAACACACCAAACAACATACAGATAATGGCACACCATGAATATGCCAATGCAGTGGCGCTGATGCACAAACACAAACAGGCAGACACACACTGCACATCAAACACAACAGGTGAGGGGGGGGGACCAGTGTCCCCAGGCAACCACACAACACATGAGGAGGCCTGAAGACCAAACACACAGATGTGTATACAGTGCCACACAAAGGTAACTCAGGGATCCAATTCCCCTATGTGGGCAATCAGGCATTGTCAGATGAGAGGGAGCACAAATCACACATGTCACACAAGCATGTAGGAACAGCAACCCACACAGTAAGACACCGAGGCACCACAGCACCACCCCCAGGGCCCACACAATGTGGTGACCCTGGGCTGCATTACAATACCACTGTGATGACAAAGCCAGATGTCGTTCACACTGTGAACCACAGTCATGTATCCTGAGCAAAGAATCACCAGCACACCCACACAAGCACAAATCAATCAGCATGGCCAGTAAGCCAAGGCCAACATGGAGGCAGGGGTCTTGCCGGGCAACAACTCTCATCTGCACACACTAAACAACACACACCTCGACCACCAACAATGTGCTGCAGTGAAGCTCACATGCACAGGTGACATTGCGCATGCACCCATGACAATCCCAGGGGGTGGGTGGGAAGCAAGGTGCAGAAACACAGCACACATGGCCACTCAACAAGACTCCTAAATGTCTGACACACTGCACACTACGCCGTACATGGACATGACGGCAACACCACACCAACCAATGGGATCCCAGCCACAGTCACACACCAATGAAGAAGCCAAGGTCACCCACAAAGAACACACATAGACAACTACCAACATTGCAGCCCTGACCCTGAGGAGTGCCAGCAGTCACACACACAACGTGTCACAAACAATGAAAGCTAACACAAACCGGAAATCACATTACAGGAGTAAACAACAAGTGCTAAGGGGAATCCTAACTGTGACCCATCAGCGCCTGCCCACAAACTCAGCCCTGACAGCAAACACACCTATGGGTGACACCCTGATGACCAGTAATGTGCCATGTACCCACATCACAGAGAACCCAGGGAGTAGACTTTGGGGGAACATAGCTCAACTCAGCAAGCATCACAAACAGGAACATCACTAGGGATCCCAGCACGCATAGCAAAATGGAAGTGAACACACAGACATGCTCATACAACACACACCTTGGGCGCAGGCAATGTCACAGGAGTACACACTGCCATGAGGGGACTCCACTCCTGTGTGAGGAAAGCTGTGCCATATGTCGCATCAGTAGGGCTCCATCATGTCAGCACAACACTTTGTCACACAGTAAACAATTAGCACCAAATCAAGGCTCCCATCACATCAGCCTGGTCATGGGAGTGTCAACGAAATCATCAGCACAGATCCAACACACATGTACAGCAAGTTGCACTGACAACACAGATGAGTCCTTCCCCATTGATGCCCAAACCTGCATGTCCACTGGAGATGGCCACACGGTCAGGGAAGTAGACGAATTGAACAATGGCAAGCACTACAGATGTGCAGGGATGGAAGCCACAGATGTGACATTGCTAATGTAACTAGGAAATTCCATTGCCAAATATTGTAAACATGACACCCACAGATGCTGTTAAGGATGACATGGATACACCACAGGATAGGACACTGTCCCTCTGGACCACATGGGGCCCTGCCCAGTGACACTTCATTGTCATGAGACCAAAGATCATCATCCCTGCTGCAAGGGCATGGTCAGCATCATCAACATCATGTACATCAGAAGTAATAGCATTAGAGAACGGAAAGTTGCTTTATTCAGCATATGTGTGTCCAAAAACTCAGAGAACAGTAATGCTCCAACAAAGGCCAATGGCCAGTCCATCAAGTAAGTCAATACAGGGTGACAGTGGCAGATGTCACCCTACGCATGCCTGCACTGCACAAAACCAGGGACAATCCACTAGGAGGGGCAACCGGGGAGGCAGGCCAGGCACCGCAGGGACAGGATCAGGGCTCACCAGGAGGAGGCAGGGAAGGGGTGGTGGGTGCTGGAGAGCCACTGACAACTGCAGTGGAGGTGTCTGACATGGTGTGTGCCGGCACAACTGGGGGGCATGGCTCAGATGGTGTGTGTGCTGGCACGACTGCAGTGGACCGTGCAGATGGAGTGGACAGGTCCGCCACTGCAGTGCCCAAGTCAGACAGGGTGGTAGTGGACTCCACTGCAGTGCCTACCTCCAGGGGAGGAGAATGGGGAACAGGCAAGGTAGGCTGGACAGAGGGGGAGGACACCCTCACCACATCAGTGGCACAGACAAGCGCAGCAGGGGGTGTGGTGCCGGGAGAGCAAGTGGCAGGGGGAGAAGGCCTGATCCTCTTGGGGATGGTATATCTGTGGGTGGGGGAACCTGGGGCTGGGTGTGGTGGGGCACCTGTGGAGTGGGGGCCTGAGGGATGGAGGAAGGAGACCTGGTGCCTGAGCTGCAGGGCGGCGGCGGGGTCTTGCTCTTACGACTCCGGGGGACTTGCGGGTGGGGGCCTCAGTCTGTCTGCGCCTGGGGGAGGGTGTCTGGGGGCGAGGGGCACTCTGCTCCGTGTGGGTGGGCTTCCTCTTCCCCCTGGATGCTGGAGCAGCTGGATCGTAGGGGATGAGGCCGAGGTCACAGAGGAAGAGCCGCTGTGACTTTGGGGTTGCAGGTGAGGCAAGGGAGGGTGCTTTGGAGGGAGAGGCAACTGAGGACTGCGCAGTGCTTGTGGATGCGTGTGTGTGTTCCAGGGCCCCATCCGCTGTGAGTCTGGTTTCAGTCCCCTGACTGTGCGTGCGTGTGCGTTTTGTTTGTGGCGTGTGTGTCTGTGTGCTGGACGTGTGTGTGCTGGTGTGTGCCTGTGCCGGTGTGTGTGTGCTTGGGACGGGTAAGGTTCTGGGGAGTGTGGATGGAGCAGAGGCAGGAGGGGTGAGGGACTGTCTGAGGAGGGACACTGCTGCCGTCAGGGAGGAGTCCATGGACCTATTGCCCCTCTGTAGGTCAGACATGCCCGATGAGATGCCCTCCATGAACGACACCAGCTGAGTCAACAGAGCGGTGTGCGCATGGAGGACACTCAGCATGGCTGTCTGCCCTACATGGAGCTGGCGAAGGAGGTACACAGACTCCTCACTCAGGGCAGCAGGGGACACAGGGGCAGGGGGTGCGGTGCCTGGCCCGAAGGAGACATGCTCCCGAACATGGGAGCCTCCACGGACCTGGGGAATGGGAGCCGATGGGAGGGCGGTGGTGGTGCTGGTGGTGGCGGGGACAGCAACGCTAGCTGGGGTGTGGTGGCTGCTGACACCCGCCTCCATAAGGGAGTCATCCTCCGAGCCGCTGTGGTCCTCAGCTGAGGTGGATGCTGCTGAGGACTCCTCGGTGTGGCTCCCCTGGCCCTCCGTGCCACTGGGTCCCTCCGACCACTCCTCGGCTGCTGACCCAGTCTGGCTCTCCGGCTCCTCCTGGTCCGTGGAGCTGTCCCCTTCTGTGGCCGTGGATGTATCTGCAATCAATGGGGAAACAGACAGACATCAGTCACCTGCACCAAACGCACACACCACTGTGAGCACAGCACATTACAGAGCAAGCCCTGGCATCATTAGTTGAACATTGCTAAAAGTGCCCTAACTGAACAGGAGAAGCCAATTGTCAGTCTGATGCCAACCATGGCACTCACATCCCACATGGCCTTGCACCCATCTATCTGGTGTCTGTTGGATAGCAACACCCCAGTGTGGACACATGCACCACCTACACAGTAGTTGGACAGTGCAGAGGACACGGTGTAGCATGTGGACATGCACACATCACAACTCTTGCCACTGAGTCAGTACAGGTTTCCGGATGAAAGGGATGCCCAGAGTCAAATAGGAAATGCATGTGATGCATACCAGCGACAGACACCATGATGCACCCATGTCCTGATAGCCATCGGCACAATGGTGTGCATGTAGCACATATCACTCCCCTGCAGGATCACCAATAAGTAGACACATGCCATGGCAGAGGCATGACTGCTAAGTCATACATCACTGTCTCAGTGATGTATGACTTGGCAGCCAGACAACAACACTCTGCACTGTGTCACAATAGTAGGTCATGGGGAATGCAAGTCCTGGAGCTGCACAAGTGCACATGTACATCCCCCACACAACACATCATCTGAACCCTCATCTGTCCAGGTCATACCGATTGGACATATGGGAGACCTGTGACACTACCCTCTGAACCTGAGCCCCTCACAATCTGCTGTGAATGGGAAACAGCTGCCTGAACTTCACATTCGCATACCCCAGTCTGCACGGGCAGCTGATCAAACACCTATGTGACACACAAGTATCGTCTCCTATGGTCACATCTCCAGTGGCATGCTGAGCCCCAACCGAGAAACACCCCAGCAGTCCTGGCAACAAATCCACAGCACACTGACACAGAGGCAGACACCTGAGGGGTCAAATCACTGCGGACAACGTGTCAGCTGATACACGGGAGTGGGAGTACAGGTGTATTGGATGGGCTGGAGTAGGCATGACTGTCCTGCCCCACATGAATGAGGGATGAGCCCTGGACAGTGGATAGCTGGCTATGTATGTGTGACACACGTAATCTGCACACTCCTAGGGCCCAAACATTGTTCCCACCCGCTGCATGGGTGTGTGCCAGATACCCCAGGCACATGTGGTGGCTCAGCTCAGCAAGTGGACCGCATATCAAAGCAACACGCAGATTACATGTCCGAACACAGGCATTGTGTGAACAATGGACCCACCCATGATGCCCACAACAGAGTTAGGGAAACAGATGCTGTCCTCCACCTTGAGTGAAGCAAACTGCAAGGACACAGTCCCAAGTGACACAATTCCCTGACTGTAAGGGCCACACCTGGGTATCAGATGAGGAGTGGGCAGTGCACAATAGAGGGACATGGCTCCTGGACAACATGACTGCTGTACTGTGGCAGTTTAACCAGGCCAGAGGAGGGCACATAGCATGTAATACAGAGTTCACAGTGCAGTCTTTGACTCACCCCTCCTTGCTGCTGTCTGGCCTTCAGCTGCCCATCCAGGTCTGGAAACACCACCGCCAGGATCTGGAGCATGTGGGGGGTCAGGGTCCGTGTTCCGCCCCTCCTGCGAGGAGGCGACAGCTTCAGCTGGACCCGTGCAATCCTCCGGGTCCAGCCCCGAAGGTCCTGCCACCTCTTCTGGCAGTTGCGGATCCGGCGCTTGTAGACCCCCACGGACCGGACAGCCCGGACGATGTCCTTCCAGATCTCCTGCTTCCGATGGGCATTAACCTGTGAGGATGACAAAGTGAAAAGGCCATTACTACACATGCAACATATCCATGCATGACACAGTTGTATATACATGTCTCAATCACAGGGGCACATGATGTACACAGGCAGTGCAACGCTGCCCATGGACAGTTTGCCAGAAGTCACTACATGGTATCATTGCATGGGAAGTAAAACCTTGTTCAAATGCACTGTCACTGCACCATACCTGTCCAGTGCATGTCACTACACACTATGGGGGGTGACAACTACTCAGTGAGCCTGCTAGCCAGTGGCGTGCAGACTTTCAGCCTTGCTAGTCAGACAAAATGCACATTCAGAAAGGCAGTGCACAGAACACTCACCTGCTCCCCTGGTGTCCCATACAGCTTGCTGTACTGTGGAAGTAGGCTGTCCAGCAGGGCCTGGTTCTCCTCAAGGCTGAAGGCTGGGGCTCTCTCCACAGTACGTGCCATTGCAGGGTCCAGAGGGGGCAGAGACAGCAGCAGTGCAGTGGCAGATGTCGTCCTGGAGCATGTAGTGCAGGCAAGTGAGCTCTCAGGGGAACAGCCAGCAATATATGTGTGCTGCAGAGGCAGATACTGTCCCAGGTGTCCAAAGTGATAGGTCCAAGTCGTTTGCATCTTCTGAATCTGGCCAATCCATGGAATAGCAGCACCAATACACGCCCACAGCATCCTTCAAATCTTCAACTCCATGACATACATGATTTTGCAACATTGTTGTGGGTGACCAACTGAATTTACAGCAACCGACTCATTCGAATTTTGAAAACGTGTCCGTTGCCAGGCTAGGCCATTGACAATGGGTGCGCACCGATCGGTCCATTGCTGTTCAACGCGTACAGGGGTACAACGCGTACCCGCACACATTGAATGCAATGGGCCGGCCGGGGGCACCGATCGGTCCATTGCTGTTCAACGCGCACAGGGGTACAACGCGTACTCGCACACATTGAATGCAATGGGCCGGCCGGGTGCACCGATCGGTCCATTGCTGTTCAACGCGTACAGGGGTACAACGCGCACCCGCGACACATTGAATGCAATGGGCCGGCCGGGTGCACCGATCGGTCCATTGCTGTTCAACGTGTACAGGGGTACAACGCTGCACTCGCGACACATTGAATGCAATGGGCCGGCCGGGGCACCGATCGGTCCATTGCTGTTCAACGCGCATAGGGGTACAACGCTGCACCCGGACACATTGAATGCAATGGGCCGGCCGGGTGCACCGATCGGTCCATTGCTGTTCAACGCGTACAGGGGTACAACGCGTACCCGCACACATTGAATGCAATGGGCCGGCCGGGTGCACCGATCGGTCCATTGCTGTTCAATGCGCATAGGGGTACAACGCTGCACCCGCACACATTGAATGCAATGGGCCGGCCGGGGGCACCGATCGGTCCATTGCTGTTCAACGCGTACAGGGGTACAACGCTGCACCGCACACATTGAATGCAATGGGCCGGCCGGGGCACCGATCGGTCCATTGCTGTTCAACGCGCACAGGGGTACAACGCGTACCCGCACACATTGAATGCAATGGGCCAGCCGGGGGCACCGATCGGTCCATTGCTGTTCAACGCGTACAGGGGTACAACGCGTACCCGCACACATTGAATGCAATGGGCCGGCCGGGGGCACCGATCGGTCCATTGCTGTTCAACGCATACAGGGGTACAACGCGTACCCGCACACATTGAATGCAATGGGCCGGCTGGGGGCACCGATCGGTCCATTGCTGTTCAACGCGTACAGGGGTACAACGCGTACCCGCACACATTGAATGCAATGGGCCGGCCGGGTGCACCGATCGGTCCATTGCTGTTCAACGCATCCCTGTACAAGTGACTGGCATATGTCACCATGCCTGTCTCAGATGAACATATGCCAGCCACAAATAGCTCCCAGGGAGTGAGGGGCACACCTACAACACCACAGCCTGTCCAAACTGTATCATAAGGCATGTAAGGCTGCATTTCCTATTGTGTGTATGTTGGTGTACATGTTGTCCTGTGGGTGTCACCTGGGGGCAGCCACCCCCAGGCTGGGCACATGTTCATGGGGACAGGATCCTGGGTGTTACGTGTACATGACCACTGTGATGTGCAACTGTTCATATCTGAGCATGTGCCATGCTCACATTTCACGGTGGTGTATGTGTATGTCATGTCACATACCCCGTGAGTCCCATGTGGGACGGTATGTTTGAGCCAGGGTGACCCAGTGGCACAATAGTGATGGTCCTCCACAGTCTGTGTGCATGTAGTGTTTACAATGTCTCTGATTTCATGTGCACAATGGGAGACAGTCTCCACATCCACGTTGTTTGTGCATGGACTTTGATGTTGTGCGTGTGTGTGTCACAGACGTCCATGTCTGTCCTGCAGAGGCAAGTGGAACCACTACCTGTGGGGGACATGGTTGTTTTGCTGTGGTGTATACATGATACTCCATGTAATGCCAGTGTCCATGTGGCAATACAGGGTCCCTGGGAATGTACCTGTCGTTGAGCTGTGATGCCTGGGGCACATCTGTCCTCACATGTCACTGTGGGGGGTGATTGTAACATGGCAGCAGGAGATGGGAACTGTGACACGGCCTCATGATATCCAATGGGCCAACCTGGGACTAATTGATGCCACTTGTTGAACCGTGATGACAGATGTTGGCCATGTATGTACCATACATGTCCTTACGGAACTGCACACTTCATGTAGTTGTGCCTCATAATGATGTATGATGTGATATTGAGTGTGTTCAATGCCGCATATGTGGGGTGACTGACAATCTTGCTTTCTTCTCCTCTGCACTGCAGGGCTCCTGCTGTCCATAGACCATTCCCAGACCTGGCAACAATGGTGGTACGGGACAGCATCCAACGGTACCGCTTCACCAGGCAGCTGATTGAGGATTTGGCAGTGCAGTTGGCCCCACATTTGCAGCCTGGCCGGCCGTATCCTACAGCGCTGACCCCCAAGGTGAAGGTGATGGCAGCCCTACACTTCTTTGCCACCGGTACCTTTCAACACACTGTGGCGACTGCTGGTGGGATGTCACAGACCATGTTCAGCCGTGTGCTCCGCGATGTTTTGGAGGCAATGTTGCTATACCTGAACCGGTACATCTATTTCCCTAGACTGCAACGACTCACTGACGTGAAGAGTGACTTCTATGCCCTGGGGAGGATGCCGCATGTCATTGGCTCCATTGATGGGAAACATGTGGCTTTGGTACCACCACAGGCACATGAACAGGCCTACCGTAACCGCAAACACTACCACTCGGTCAATGCACTGGTGGTGTGTCTTGCAGATATGACCATCTCACACGTGTGTGCCCGTTTCCCTGGTTCAGCACACGATGCCTTTGTGATGAGGAGTAGTCGCATCCCCAGGATGATGGCACAGATGGAGAACCAGCGTGCCTGACTTGTCGGTGTGTACTGACTTTGTGCCATTGTGTGTGATCTGATCTGTAGTATTCCGCCCACTTTTCCAAGTCAGCTAATGTGCACTTGTCTGTCCGTAGGTGACTCGGGATACCCCAACATGCCGTGGTTGCTGACACCCCTCAGGAACCCTGTGACACCAGCCCAGATGCGCTACAATGAGGCACATGGTCGGACCAGGAGAGTGATTGAGCGGACATTTGGTCTCCTGAAGAGCCGCTTCCGCTGCCTCGACAAGACAGGAGGGTCCCTCCCATATGCCCCAGCGAAGGTGTGCAAGATTATCATCGTCTGCTGCATGCTCCACAACCTGGCAGTGCGGAAGGAGTTGCCTCTCATCCAGGATGACAATGACCAACATCCGCCACCTGTGGAGGATCCTGGCCTGGACCACGATGCCAGTGATGATGATGATGATGGTGATGTCCGCACACAGCTCATCACCAACTTCTTTAGCTGAATGTGAGTATCCTGAGGTGTCATGTCAATGATGTGAGTTAGCATGATATGTGTAGGTGGTGCTCTGGTGCTGTTAGAGTGTGTCCATGGGCTACTTGACTGGATGTGTGTAGCGATGTGTGCTTACAGGTAGTCTGTACTCCCCAACAGTGTTGACAGGCTAACTTGATTCTGGGTGGGTATCTTGTAACATGTATTGTGCATGAGTTTTGCTGTTCTGTCCTGTTCTCCATTGCTTTTGACTGTGTGTCATTTCTGTCCTTCACAGGGTACTTTCAGATTCGTTTGGTCAACTGTGTCCACCGACGACGTGATTGTACTTCCAGGGTGGTAGCTGTTGTGTCCCTACAGGTGATGTGCGCCACACCCATGGACTTCCTTCCTTCTACAGTTGTTGACTGTGTGCCCGCTGCCGAGTGGGATTACCTTGCATCTGTAGTGGTTACGACATGTTGCAACTGTGTAATAAACCTGTGCTTCACTTTGTGATGTGCGTTGTCTGTGGTCACACATTTGACTGCCATTTGCTTACTGCACCTGTGGGCTACTTGACTACAACTGGGAATAGGTGTGGTGTCTGTGCATTGCACCGTCTTTCCTGGCAACATCAGTGTAGGCAATGAGTCAGATGGCCTAGGTGTGTATGTGTTGTGTAGCCCTGGTGGTGTGTCTCCCTCATATGTGTCACGTTGCCATTACTCACATGCCTGTGTTGTACTTGCGGTTGCAGTTCGCATACACAGTGTAATTTTGCAGTTCATCATCCCCATGACAGCACCCACGTTGGAATCACAACAGAGGCAAGTATGGTGTATTAGTGTGTTTATTGTGATACATTTGTGTGAATAGTGCACAGGATGGTTAGTGCTGTACATTTATATTGCAATCAGAAGTTCCTAGATGAATTGAAAGTCCTGGTAGACAAAATCCCCAGTATCGGGGCCACAGTTGTCTGAGACATTGGTCCAACTTGTACTCCCCATGTCATGTGTGGGAGTTGTGTTGCCGTCAACAGGGTGAACAGTTTGCGCACAAAGGTGATCATCCAGAACAGGTTCAGGCTTCCTGGGGGTTGCACATGGCCATCGGCCTCTCACTTGCCCCTCCTCGGACGACCCCTCTTCTTTGGGGGGGCCCCTCAAGTGCAGGCTGCTGCGGTGCAGGGGACTCTCCGCCAGAGTCATCCTCCCTCCCTGTGGCAGTTGCAGTTGTTCCGGCACCAGATGTTGTTGGCACACAGGGAGGTGTAGACTGGTTGCTGGTCATCTGGCGGAGGCATTGTAATATGTCCCTATGCACCGCCGTCATCTCTTGCAGTGTGTCCCACTTGGACTCCACGGGGGACTTGTGTGAGTCCAAGCGGGCATGATGGGCAGCCTGCTGCTCTTTGATGTCCCTGAGGAGCCCCACTACCTGGCTGAGATCTCCGGTGCTGGACTGGTACGCATCGGCTATGCGTGCCAGTTGTGGGTCATCATGCACACCAGACACCTCTGCAAGCAGCGACCTCTGTCTCCCACCCCTCCCACCACCCCTGCCGACATGTGCAGTGTGTGCAGTGGCATGCACAGATGACCCTGGTCCCCCTTGGGTGTTGGTGGTGGTGGTGGTGTCCATGGCCCCACGTTGGTCCAGGGTCCCTGTGCTGGTGGTGCTCCTTGTTCTGTCCATGTCGGCAGGGATGGTATTTGTGGTAACAGTCGTTGGAGGGGTGGGTGCAGGGGGTGCAGCTGGTGGTCCTGCTGGTGCTGCAGCTGGTGGTCCTGCTGGTGCTGCATGATGACTTGCACCGGAGGTGCCAGGTTGGTCTTCTTCATCCGAGGAGGGCAGAGGCTGTTCGACACCAGTGAGCTCCGTATCCTCTTGAGCCTGGGACTGGGACTCCTCAGCGTCTGCTGCTGTGTCCCCATCATCACCTGTTTTTGGGAGACACACACAATGTATGTTATGTTTCTGCAGGCATCAATGGTTGACACACCTGACAGTTGTGACTGTGCCTCTGGGTGCGGGCCTGTACATTGCATTGTCCTAAGTTGTCACAGTCAGGGGTTGATATTGGTGTAGCACATTGTCCTGCATTATTTGGGCATTTCTATGTATTTGTTGGGGTGTGAACATGGTCTGCATTGGTTGTATTTGGTTGACAGCCGGCCCTCCTTCCCACCCAGCCAGTCAGTTATCCCACCATGGACTGTGCTTGCATTGCAGGGAGTGAAAGTTGTCTTTCAAGATGTCAGTCAGTGGTGTCCTGCTGTTGGTTGTTGCACAGTTGCCAGCGGGGCCTTGTGCTCCCCACAGCAGTTGCCAGTGTCAGCCATCTTGTCAGTTGTTTTCCACTCCCTGTGATGTGGGCATGGTTCAGGGTGGTGTTGATGGGACAGTTGTGGGGGTGAGCTATGTCTGTGACTATGACTCCCATCATGCTATTGCCTCCACCCCACTTCCCAGCATTCCCATACTTACTTGCTTTTGTGGGGAGTTCAGTGTGTGTGGGTGTGAGAGCAATGGCAAGATGGCTGACAGTGGTGTCCTGCTGTTGGTTGGTGTGCAGTTCCCAGCATGCCCTTGTGCTCCCCACAACACAGCACCAGTGTCAGACATCTTTGATGGGCCTTTCCACTCTCTGTGGGATGTGCATGCGTGAGTGTGAGCTTGCTGGGCCATGTGGGTGGGGGATGTTGAGCTGTGACTACGACTCCCATCATGCTATTGCCTCCACCCCCTTCCCAGCATGCCCATGCTTCCTTCCCTTTGACTCTGCTTCCCTGTGGGGTTGTGTGCCTGTGCTGACAAGATGGCTGACAGTGTAATCCTGGGGTTAGTTCTGCTACAGGTCCCATGTGTGTCCTTGTGCTTCACTCTGCATGACCCAGTGTTGTGGTTCTTTGTGGGATAGATTATTGGTGTGTGAGGCAATGCATTCTCCCAGGTGAGTTGTGTGGAGTTTGTGTTAAGGGGGGAGGTGTGAAAAGCTGCTGGTGACTGTGGTCGGTGCTGTGAGTCCTCCTTCCCACCCAGCCAGATATCCCACCATGGACTGTGCTTGCATTGCAGGGAGTGAAAGTTGTCTTTCAAGATGTCAGTCAGTGGTGTCACAGTTGCCAGCGGGGCCTTGTGCTCCCCACAGCAGTGGCCAGTGTCAGCCATCTTGTGAGTCCTTTTCCACTCCCTGTGATGTGAGCATGGTTGTGAGTGGTGTTGATGGGCCAGTTGTGAGGCTGAGCAATATCTGTGCCTACTACTCCCATCATGCTATTGCCTCCACCCCCCTTCCCAGCATGCCCATCCTTCCTTCCTTTTGACTCTGCTTCCCTGTGGGGTGGGCTGCCTGTGCTGAATGGATGGCTGGGAGTGTTGTCCTGGCAGTTGTTTGGCTAAAAGTCCCAAGAGTGTCCCTGTGCTTCACACAACATAACCCAGGGTGGTGGTTCTTTGTGGGATCTTGAGTTAGGATGTGAGGCATTGCATTCTCCCAGGTGGGTTATGTGGAGTTTGTGTTGAGGGGGTGTGTGAGGGGAGGTGCTTGTGACTATGGTCAGTGCTGCGAGTCCTCCTTCCCACCCAGCCAGATATCCCACCATGGAACGTGCTTTCATTGCAGGGAGTGGAAGTTGTCTTTCAGGATGTCAGTCAGTGGTGTCCTGCTGTTGGTTGTTGCACAGTTGCCAGCAGGGCCTTGTGCTCCCCACAGCAGTAGCCAGTGTCAGCCATCTTGTGAGTCCTTTTCCACTCCCTGTGATGTGAGCATGGTTGTGAGTGGTGTTGATGGGCCAATTGTGAGGCTGAGCAATATCTGTGCATACAACTCCCATCATGCTATTGCCTCCACCCCCTTCCCAGCATGCCCATCCTTCCTTCCTTTTGACTCTGCTTCCCTGTGGGGTGGGCTGCCTGTGCTGACAGGATGGCTGGGAGTGTTGTCCTGGCAGTTGTTTGGCTAAAAGTCCCAAGAGTGTCCCTGTGCTCCATACAACATAACCCAGGGTGGTGGTTCTTTGTGGGATCTTGAGTTAGGATGTGAGGCATTGCATTCTCCCAGGTGGGTTATGTGGAGTTTGTGTTGAGGGGGGGTGTGAGGGGAGGTGCTTGTGACTATGGTCAGTGCTGCGAGTCCTCCTTCCCACCCAGCCAGATATCCCACCATGGAACGTGCTTGCATTGCAGGGAGTGGAAGTTGTCTTTCAGGATGTCAGTCAGTGGTGTCCTGCTGTTGGTTGTTGCACAGTTGCCAGCAGGGCCTTGTGCTCCCCACAGCAGTAGCCAGTGTCAGCCATCTTGTGAGTCCTTTTCTACTCCCTGTGATGTGAGCATGGTTGTGAGAGGTGTTGATGGGCCAATTGTGAGGCTGAGCAATATCTGTGCATACATCTCCCATCATGCTATTGCCTCCACCCCCCTTCCCAGCATGCCCATCCTTCCTTCCTTTTGACTCTGCTTCCCTGTGGGGTGGGCTGCCTGTGCTAACAGGATGGCTGGGAGTGTTGTCCTGGCAGTTGTTTGGCTAAAAGTCCCAAGAGTCTCCCTGTGCTTCACACAGCATAACCCAGGGTGGTGGTTCTTTGTGGGATCTTGAGTTAGGAAGTGAGGCATTGCATTCTCCCAGGTGGGTTATGTGGAGTTTGTGTTGAGGGGGTGTATGAGGGGAGGTGCTTGTGACTATGGTCAGTGCTGTGAGTCCTCCTTCCCACCCAGCCAGATATCCCACCATGGAACGTGCTTCCATTGCAGGGAGTGCAAGTTGTCTCTCAGGATGTCAGTCAGTGGTGTCCTGCTGTTGGTTGTTGCACAGTTGCCAGCAGGGCCTTGTGCTCCCCACAGCAGTACCCAGTGTCAGCCATCTTGTGAGTCCTTTTCCACTCCCTGTGATGTGCGCATGGTTCAAGGTGGTGTTGATGGGACAGTTGTGGGGGTGAGCAATATCTGTGACTACGACTCCCATGATGCTATTGGCTATACTGACTTGCCCAGCATACACAGAATTCCTTTCTTTCAGTGGTCTTCACTGTGTGTTGGTGTTGTAGTGGTGGCTACATGTCTGGATGTGTTTGTTAGTTATATTTGTGCCACTGCCTAGCTGTAGTTGTAGTTGTGTTTGTACATGTGATGACACGGTTAAATGTAACTTTGAGATGGCATGTGTTGTGTTTATCTGCCTGACATACACATTTTGGGATGATTCTGTTCTGGTTGCTGTGTAATTGCTAAGAGTGCATGGTTTGACTCTCCCCTTGACAGTGATGTGTGTGTGTATTGTGGCAGAATATTGTGTACATTTGTTGTGTACTCACCAGGCTCTGGGATGTTTTCTAGTCCATAGACGCTCACTGGCGGTAGGATGGCCCGCACCTTCTCCTCCCAGGGCCTGAGGTATACTGGCTTGGCAGGGGGCCACTGCCGGTGTGTTTGCTCAGGAGGTAGTCCTTCTTCAGCAGGTCCCGTACCCTCCTGCGCACGTCATACCACCTGTTCTGGATGTCAGTCTTTGTGCGCAGACATGGTGATTGTGCGTTCACCCTGTTGATGATCCTATCCCACATCTTTGTTTTCTGGGCGATGGGTGTCTGTTGGACCAGTGCGCCAAACAGCTGTGGCTCTACCCTGAGGATCTCGTCTACCATGACTTCCAATTCACTATCTAGGAACTTGTGATTCTTCTTTGGGGGCATGGTGATGGGTGGTGATGGTGAGTGATGTGTGTGTTGGTGTGCAGGTGAAGGTGTGTGAGTGTGTGTTTTGCTGGGTGTATGTGAGGTAGCTAATTGTTGGTGTGCTGATGGTGTGTGGCTTGTGTGAGGGATGAGCTGTGGGTGTGTGGTTGCTGTCTGTTGAGTGCTGGCAGGTGAATAGGATTTGCAAAGGATC